>CM053336.1:29992495-30049730 GCA_028583605.1 Dastarcus helophoroides
TATAACTTACAAAAATGGACATAGAATTAATCAGTTGATAAACCATTACATTTGTGATGTTATAAAACTCAGCTAAACCAAAAATGAGCATTATTGGCAAACTAATTATTGAAATATAAAATAATAAATATAAGTGCGGTCTGAGAGACCGCGCGCGCCCATCGGCGGGTTAACTGAGGAGTTATAATTCCATTATTATGCTGTTTACTCTTACCCTAAATCCAATTCACGTACTGCCTTGAAAACCTTCAAGTACTCAGTAAACGAATGTGGTAATATATCTGCACTCATAATTTTTAGGGCTCAAATAAATGTAAATTACTTTAACAATGAAGTTGACAAATTTTTGCTTGTAGATAAATATATTTTAATATTTCATTGTTTTCGCTTTGTACTAAAATATTTTTTTCAAGAGCCATGAGCATAGATGCCTTAATATTATTTTAATTTAAATTATTTCGTGGTCTATTTGGTTATACGAGTATATTTCAATTTAAAAAATAATCTTTCAGAAGAAACTTGGCTAATGGAAACTGTAAATTCTGTAAATTTAGAAAAGATAAACATTGCAGAAATAACCTTAAAAATAGAAAAAACTCAAAAGAAAAATATTTGAATATTCAAGTTTCCACTCAAAATCTCATGTCGAATACTTCGATATTAAGGTCAAAATTAAAAAAAATTGGCTTAATAAGGCCAAAATTTAAAATTTAAAAAAGTTGCAAAAAAAACAATAAAAAAAATAGACAATTTTAGGAAAATATTCCAGGATTTCGAGAAATTCATAATGTTCTAAAATTTTAAAACATATGTCAATATTTTGAGGTTAAAGATAAAATTTTGCAACTAAATCAAAATCATTTGAAAAAAATTAAAATATTTTATTTAAAGTCAATATTTTAAATAAATGACTTGTGTTCTTAAAAAAAAGTCTAGATTAAATTTAAAATCTTAAAAATAAAAAATTAAAGCTTTAACACTGGTTGAAAATTTTATTGGTGTTGGAAATAAGAGTAGAAAGTAAAGTTTGAATTTTGGGATTTTAAAATTTGAGGTAACCCACCACTCATTATTTAATAAAAAGGGGGATCCTAAATTTCGAAAAAAAAGTTGACATTACAAAATTTCGATAAAAAAGCTTGAGTTTTCAAGTTTATATATTTGAGGAATTTTGTGAAAAAGTCATAATTTCAAGAAAATACTCTATATTTATTTTTTCAATGCAATCTCTTGGGTCAGACTCGCAAGACTGATGTTCAAATTTTGAATTTGTTTGAAATCCGAAGTTTTAAGAAAAAACACAAGAATTGCAAGTTTAATGTAAAAATTTAAAAAATTGAAAATTGTGGAAGAAATTATTAAATTTTGGAAAAGCCCAAAATTTGTGTTTATAATTATTTTAAAGCATAAGCGCCTAATTTTGTAAAGAAGAGTAAAAATAGGAGTAAAATAGATTTCTAGACGATTTTCTTTAGGTTAGAAAATTTTAACCTCTCTGGATAAATAAGACGTCAAAATGACCCTTGACGGATCAACCAAAATAATCAGTAAGTAATTAAATGCCGCGTTTGCTACGTTGTCTTCTAAAAAAATTAGAGCACACTTGATGACTTTTTCATTTGAACATCCGATAAAATTTTAACTGACAAAAATTGAAATTTACTAATTCAATCAGACTCACTTTGTCATTATTAAACGGCTTAAGATAATTAAATACCATATCTGTTGCTAATTTAAAGCCCTCATCGCTTCCCATTTTTGTTTTTAGATTCATTTAAGTGGTCAGTTTTATTACGACAAGCGTATTTTTGATATTAAGAAATTTCATTATCTTTGCGATTCTGTGAAAGGAGATTCAAGTGAGTTATTAAATCATTGTCATTATCAGCTAATTATTATTATTAATTAGTTAAGCAATAGAGTTGCTGCAAGATCGCTTTAAAATAAAAGAACAGGGCACAACCGTCCTAAACATTTTTTATTTCACAAGAACCTCACAACCTGGTCTAAGACAACTAATTAACTGTAATAAAGGTTTTAGAGCTTTCGGCAAAAAAGGGAATTACTTTTATTTATTATTCCCATAAGAGCAAAAAAATTAAACGATCATGCAAAGCAAAAATGGCAATCAGTACAACCAGTACAGCTCTAGTTTTAATTAAAAATAGGTGCAGTAACTCTAAACAATGTCCAGCATTGTTAAATCCAGGGTGTCAAGCAAACATCATTACTTCAGCATTAGTTAAAAAATTGTAATTTTCTTTAAAAGAGTTTGAAGTAATGTAACATATGAATCAAATCACATCTAAACGAATTCACTTGTGATCTGGAATATGATAAACAAAATCACAGAACCAACCTCAATTTTTAGGATTGATAAATTTGCCATTCAACTGCCCTCTAATGTTTTTTCTCGAGGATCCTGATTTCAATGCGAAATAATCTAAATAGATTTAGACTGACTGATTTAGACTGAAACAAGTTCATTTTATGAGTAATTGTAAAAACAATCCGTACCAGCTGGTTTGAGACAGTTTGCTCTAATGAGATTAGAATAGTACTCGGTTTCTGCGTACGGCTGAGAAGAGCTCTGTTATAGAAGTAGGTCACAAAACGTAAATTCTTTTTTTTAATTTATATAACTGTCCACTTCTCTTAAGCACGTAATGGCCTGAAGCTATTTTAAATTCTACTAAATATAGCGGTACTGCAAAGTGCAGTCCCGAGAACCTCGTTAGTCAGCTCAAATTTCTCAAAAGCGGCTTCCTCAAGTATGTACAAAAGATGAGGCTCCTGAAAAAGTACCTGATGCCAAGATATATTCACGCCTTGCAGAGCCTCACAACGACCCTCTACGTTCTGCGGAGGTAGATAGTATAGCAAGATGTCTCGTGAAAAAGTTTCTCTACCTTTCGTCCACGATACATGTCTCTGTCCTATACGCCAGCCTTAAGGTTGGAGAGTTCGGTATATTTAATTTCTCTCAGAAGATACCCGTGATTGTGAACGAGAGATAGAGAAAGCTGGACGACCTGTCGCGGAAGGTACTGAAGTTGTCCGAGCCCTGGAGGGCGAGGATATGCAGATTGAAGGGACGGTTGTCGAACAGTAAAGCTATACCCGCGTATCATAAGAAAGCACTTTAGCATTCCTAGTATGGATGCGGCCTCCATCAAGTGTCCAATCACCGAGCGTCAGCAACTTCGTGCAGTGGCCTTTCAGCTGTTGGAGCAACGAGGATCATATCCGTGCCGTGCAACTGCGGTGCGGGGTTTTACTAATCAAGGGAATACTTCTAACCTGTCTGCAGAGAGACTATGTCGAGCCAATTGTGACAAAACGGAATCCTTCTGTCACAATCTTCAAAGTTACCTCTTATCGCATTAAACACGGACACGTCGGCATGACCAACTCGCCAGAAAGCTGAAGAAGACCGCTGCCCGAAAGGGCTGGACGGTCCAGTCGGAGCCGCATATTTAAAAAGCATCAGGCGTCATGAGAAAACCCAATCTGTTGGTGGTCAAAGGAGGACCAACTTATTGTTGCTAAGGTGAGCGTGAGCTGGAAGGGGCCTGACAGCCTCTGATCAACCTACGCTAGCAAGCAGGCCAAATATTCTAACAATGGATTTATAACCGCGATTGGCAGCAGATATCCAAGCAAATCCATCCGCATTCTCTTCCTTATCATCGGAACCAGAGTCGCCTGGAGCTCCTTGAATGCGTCTCTTGTTGCTGTGCTAAGGTTGACCTTCAGGGATATCGAAGACCTCATTACCCTCACCATTAAAGGGAAGGGGGTGATAATTCACAAAAAGTTTATGCATACAGTTTGATCAAGAGGTCGTACGCGTCGTCGCTTATTTCCCGCGATTTTAGCATGCGGGTAATATTTTAATCTCAGCGATAAACAGAAAGTATTAGGCAATGGTAAACCTAGGAAAGGCGTGCTGCCAATAGTATGGAGGCTTATTAGGGAGTTATATTAAAATGAGCCCACCGGCAGCTGAAGCCACCAAATGCTAATGTTTTTGTATATGTGCGGTGGTGCTTGCCTTGGCCAAAACCGCTTTTTAAAGTGTAATTTTGTTAAGCATATAAGTTTTAATCGTTTGAAAAAAGAACTGCTTTATTTTTCTTTAATGCTAAATGTTAGCCAGTTCTTCGTCAAATATTTTTATTTTGTTTGACCTAATCTTAGCATTTCTCCGATGACTGACTTTTTCTAGTTTTACTCATACTGTTTAATCCTTACTGTATACTTTTGATTAATAAAAATTTGTTATTATATTTCAATCAACTGGGGCATTAGAGAGCTTGAGTTACGCGTCTGATCTACATCCTGTAAAATTTGGTTTGGTAACGAAAAACGTTAATAATGTAAGCGATACAGGTCCCCTGCACCGGCTGATGACTCCAAATAGATTAGCTCCGCGAAGGCCGCACTTGCCACCGGAACGTATCATAGCCGGTTACGGGTGCGACCTTTGCAACAGAAAGTTTAATACTTGCGTAGGTTTATCGCAACACCGACTATTTGCTCACCCGACGGAGTATAACTGCGATATTAACGTCAATCGTGTTAGGGCAAGGTTATCAGAGAAGGAGACCAGACTGGTAGCAAAAATGGAAGCTGAAGCTTTGGTCGATGAGAATGTGCGTCCTCCCAACGAGCACCTGGCAAGACTGTTTCCTGATCGGACACCAGAGGCATTTAAAGGTAAGAGGCGTCAAGTTAATTACCAGCGATTGGTTGTGGAGTTCGAGCAGAAAATTAAGAGGAACCCCGGACCACTCTGGCCGCTTAATTCTTCTAGCGACGAGGACGCGGTTATAAGCGACCTGAAATAACATGTAGGTCACCCCGGAGATCAGGGGTTTCTAGACGCTGTCATATAAGTAACTATGACCCTCTTAATAGCAGCGAGAGCGTGCGGACGTATTTCCAGACGCTTCGCTGTTAATTGCATTTTATAGTGATAATTGTTGCTGGTTTTGCGTCAAAATTGGTGGGCAGTACTTTCGTATCTATGATTAACTGTCCTGTGAATTGTGTGTTAATACGCCACCAAACATCTGAGATGCGGCGTGTTATGTGCTTCGTAGTTTTTTCCGTCCGCATGTAAACATTTATTAGCAACGGCACGGTGCTATTCAACCAAGGAGACCGAACATCAAGGTCCACCAAGGTTACAGTGACGTCACACCTGGATCGATCCTCTACTTGGCAAGTGACGTATAAGCCAGCCATCAAAATTTCTCTAAGTCCCCGTTCCTGACTCTTTCCCAATTTTCAACTTTCGTTTTCCAATTCCCATCCCCAACTTCCAACTCCACCAATCCCCTATACTCCTAAACTCCCCAATTTCCACAACTCCCCAACTCCACAACTCCCCAACTCCTTAACTCTTAACTCCTCAACTCCCAACTCCACAACTTTCAACTCCTCAACACCCAACTCCTCAACTCCCTTTTTTTTCCAAAACTCCCAAAATTTCTTTTCTTGCAAGTTTTTTTTTTCTTTCCTACTTTTACACTAAGAGAAGTGACGATACACCGGCGACACCACTGAGAGTTTTTTGTCTTGATGTAGGCCACTCTACAGCCTAAGCTGTCAAAACATTTTATTAACAACCAGTGTCATTCACTGGAGGTTTATCTGCTAGGTGCCATTACCCTCATTTTAAGGCATGGCACCTAGCCACTTATGTAAGTGGTGCGTGTCCCACGCGACCATTCGAGAACTTCAAATCCACCAGGCCACATGCGGTAAAAGGGACAGAGGGCGATGTGTGTTCTGTGTTACTCAAATGTACACTGGGAACACTTTGGTCCGTGGGGGCTGTGGCTTTGTGATCTAGCGGTTCGTGGAGCATAGATAGGTGGTACAGAATTTGCTAAATATCCTGCTCGGCCTCATTTCTTGACGTCCGGTTGAATGAGGGTCAAGGGAGTAGGCGCGAAAAACGGCGAAGAGGATATCGGGTAACACAACCACTTTATCGGCCACACGGGGCGTAGGGTCCCATACACCACTACGCAAAAATTTTAAACACATTTTATATTTATTATTTTATACTACTTATTGTGATGGGTCTTCATTTATTGATTTTAATGTGGCTTTGCAGATGGGAAGACACTGATGCCAGCGGTGCGAGTCGGGGAGATTGAATCGGGTTGATTTTCTCTCTGGCGCAGAGCCAGCATGCAATGGTGTCCCGCATGCCGAGCGGATGCTCCTACGTGGGTCCCTGTGGGGAAGGGAGGGGGGACTGCGGCAGTAATAAGCCGAAGTTTCCTTGTTAAGTTCCGTTCCTCAGTCGAGGACTTGGTTAGATATTTTTTCCTTTCTCCCTTGACAACAAAAAACTAGGTTTTCCCTGCGGGGCTCACGAGGCTACGTGTTCTTAACAAAGCAGGATGGTCCTAAACCAAACGACAGCAGATGCCATTTGCCGGGACTCGTCAGTAGTAGGTTGACCCCGTCCCTATGGCAGAAGTAGCAGCAGCCAAATGCCTCATCATCTAATTAGTGACGCGCATGATTGGATTCAATAAATTTCGAACTATTCCTACCTAATATTTAGCGAAACTACTGCCAAGGGAGCAAGCTTGGAAAGCCAGCTGGGGAAAGAAGACTCTGTTGAGCTTAACATTGGTCTAGCACTGTAAGAAGACATGAGAGATGTAGCGAAAAAGGAAGATGGAATCATTAACAGTAAAAGACCACTACTTTTATCGTTTCTTTACTTACTCGGTGAGTCGAAACGCGTGCGTCGTTCGCCCATGTGCCTCAGAACTCTTAAGTTTATTTTTAATTTTACTTTAACATTTAAGACTTAGATGTATTAATTTTTTATTTTATTTGTTTTTTTTCAATCATATTAGTTTTTATTTAATAGATAGAACATTTTTCCATATTGCCCAGTTAGTAAACTTCTTTTTCTAACTGTTTTATTCAAAAAGGAAACTATTTTCATATTAAAATAAGGGTTCTTAGTTGACATTAAATGCTGTCAGATTTTTTTCAATCTGATAATTATATTCATCTCTTTGCTTGCAGATGTGGTAAAAGCTATAAAACTCTTTTCGGTCTTAAGCAACATCAAAGACGCTACTGCAGGGTCAATAATTTGACAGGTCTGGTTGCTTGTGATAAGGATCGTTCATACTGCAAGATTGTTGAAAGAAATTTCATAATTTCATTAAACTATTTTCTATTGCTTAGCAATAAGAATGTTGATAATAGGTTGTTTTAACGTTTTGATATTTTTTGAATTGATTATTCTTTCTAGTTATTTTTGTTGTGTTTCTATCAAAAATGAGCTCCTGACCTTTTGTCCTACGACGGCCGGTTTCCGAATTAAAAAATAAAAATCATTTACTTGCTATGCCGCTATGGTAGATTTATTTATTAATGAAATCTTAACAATGAAATTAATTAAATCATATCAGGTGTTGAAAATGTCCACCACCCGCAAGTATGCGCGCCACAACTCTTCTTTTCATAGATTCGCGTACTCGTTGAAAAATTCCTGGCGTATTTCTTATAGTGTTGCAGGAATCTGTTATGCGATTTCTCAGTTCTTCTTTAGTTTGGATTGGGGTGCTATAAACTAAGGTTTTAAGATAGCCCCATAAAAAATAATCTAGACTGTTCAGGTCAGGGGATCTAGGCGGCCATAATTCTGTTCCTGCTCTGCCTATCCAGCGATTATTTTAATTTTGGTCCAAATATGCACGTGCCAAAACACTTAAATGCGCGGGGGCACCATCATGCATAAACCACATTCGATTTCGGATAAAAACGGGGACATCTTCTAACAGCACTGGTAAATCATTTTCAAGAAAGTGACAGTAATTTTCTCCATTTAATCTTCTTGGCAGAAAAAAGGGTCCAATTAAATAGTCGTCAACAATTCCTGCCCACACATTTACCGAGAATTGTTCTTGGTGATTGACTTCGACCATGGCATGCGGGTTCTCTTCAGCCCAAAAGTGATTGTTGTGGAAGTTTCTAATTGCATTTCGGGAAAAGCTGGTTTCATCAGTAAATAATACTTCTCTGTCAAATAGTGGATTTTCAACAATTTTTTGAATAAACCATTGGCAGAAATTTATACGAAATGGTAAATCCCGAGGCAGTAAGGCCTGAACCCGTTGAATATGGTAAGGATATAACAAAAAATCCTGAAGTATCATCCAAACTAAAATATGGGAGATATTTAAATTACTAGCAATTTTCCTTGTGCTTATTTCGGGATTTTGCTTAACTGAATTAAGAACAGCTATTTCAGTTTCTTCTGTTCTTGCGGTTCTTTGTGCCCCTTTTAAGTGATGATCGGGTTTACAACATCCCTTCTCGCGTAGTCTTCTATAAACGCTTGAAAAAGTTCTTGCATCTGGCACAATTCTTTGCGGAAAACGCTCTGCATACAGTCGCCTGGCTTCAAATGCATTTCCATCCGCAAGACCGTACATGTAATGAATATTGGCAAACTCAGCATTCTCAAACATATTTTCTTATACTTATCAATCACTCACATTCAGATGAAGTATTGAAGTGAAAAATTTGACACTTGGTTGTAAACACAAAACTAAATCTCAGTGGCCTACTAAATTTTCATTAATAAATTAATCTACCACAGCGGCATAGCAAGTAAATGATTTTTATTTTTTAATTCGGAAACCGTCCGTCATAGGACAAAAAGTCAAGAGCTCATTTTTGATAGAAACACAACAAAGACTAGGAAAATAATTCTTATTTTGAAAAATAGCATTGGCGTCACATTTTTTTTTTCAAGAATGTGTATCGACCTGTTTGTGGGAACGCCACTGGTGGAATCAGAACAAATGTTTTTTTGTCAAAATACTTGCTTTTATACCCAGATATCGTGTACTGAATATCAAAAAAATATCCAAACCAGTCTCAGAAATATTGAAGAAAAACCGATTTTTTCTTCAATCTTTACCGCCCTGTATATCGAAAATGAAGCGTTTCCGGACCTATGTTAATATGAAAATTTTGTCTTAAAATTGCCCAAGAAATATCCCCCTGCCGGTTCAGCATGCAATTATGAAACACCCTGTATATATCCGTTGGGTTTCAACATCTGGCGACTGTGACAGGACCGCAACAAATATAAATAAAATTAAAAAAAAAAAATAAAGCCACGATAAGGACATCGTTCACAAAAATTCTTAACTCTCTAAATTATTAATAGAGCCACCTGAAGCAGATAAAATTAAGGCAAGTTTTAGTTTATACTAGAAGACAAAAATAAATCATTTAATGAATTGAATGGTGAGATTTATGATTTAGTTCTTGAAGGCGTAAACTGCAATGAACAAGCAGAAATCAATGTCAGGGATAAATATTCACAGAATTTTAAAAGGTTAAAAATGAAAACAGAAGTTTTTGATGAACCAGTTATATATATATATATATATATATATATACTGCTGCAGCGGCTAACTCAGACTCCGGTCCATACACATTCCAACTGGGCGCAGGCCTATATACACGCGTTATACAGGCGTTACATTTCGTCAGTCATTGAGCCTCCACTGCCCAGCGGTTTACTCAGACTCCTAGTGTATCTACAGTTACTGAGCCTCCATTTATTTTTATACGATCACATCCAGCCTCCGAACAGTGTTGCCGAAATGACTTTACTGCGATGATGTAAGCTTTTTAACATCTTTGGTGTCGATAAAGTGCTTAATGCGGGAGAGGAATCAATTAATAGCACAGATACACAGAAAACATAACCTTGCGCTAAATTAAATATCCGAGAAGCTGTTGTGGTTAGCTGGTAGCTTTCAAAAGTAACACTGAATCTTTCCAAATGTGTATTTTTAATACTAAAATTTATGTTTAATTCTATTTCAACTTGTTACAACTAGGATCTATTAAACATTTTGCTTAACCCTTGGAATATTGTTAAGTATTTAAATAATTCGATTTGTTGTGGTGACTTCGCTGTTTAATTATAAATTATGTGCATAAATTATTACACAGAAGAAAATCGCCGAAAATCACGGTTAACAAATACATTAATAACATTTCGAAACTTTCTCAAAAAACTTCAAGAGCAAAAATTAAGTATTGTGCTGCTGTGTTTAGAACCTGAACCAATTTAAACTGGTGCAAATATCTAAAGTATATGGGCATAACAACAATTATCCTAAAAGGATACCTTTAGTGCCTTCGACCTTCCATGTAAATCTAAAGACAAGAATACTGAAAAGTGTTTTCATACTTTAAAACTTATTTTGGTTAAGTATACGTGTATTTATTACTATAATTTAAGAATTTAATAAAACATGCATGACAGCTAATTTTGTTTTTTATTTTACTACACCTCATTTCACTCGATGCAGAATATGTACTTTTCAGGGAACTTTACATTGGACGAATAAAAATAATTAGGACGTTTTCATAAATGAAGTTGCTTGTGTTAATTTTTATTTTTTGATTTCTTGTTACAATTAAAAGATAGTTTTGTGTTAGTTATTACAAGTTTAATGTTTGTTTTTGGTACTAAAATTTGAAAAATGTTCCTACCTTTATTTATTTATTTATATAAGGTTTAACAAACACTTAATTGCGATTTTATATCTTCAATTTAATCAATTAAACAGTTTTGGCTATTTGCACTTTATTTTCTGTATAATATAATTTTTGTTGATTGTTTTGAAATTTGAAATTTAAATAGAAGTTTCTCTCAAGGGTTATGTTTTTTCTCTTTTTTATTGCTGGGGACAATTTTGTTTATAAAATAGAGCTCGTTTTTTTGGCGATAGAAATTATTAGAGGTTAGGAGTTTCCAGCAGCAAAACTTGGGACAAAAACGTCAATTTTCAGATCGAAGTATTTAAAAACAATGAAAATTTTCAACCTAAACTTTAAATTCATGTACTTGTTACTTGAAAACCAAAACTTCAAACTCAAATTTTTGACTTTCACTTTAAATTTCGGAGACAGAGTTAAACGTTTACTTCGGGTTTTAAAATGAAGAGAGGAACATCCAATTCAAAGTTCAAATGTGCAGTTTGGAAAAGAAATGCATCATTCAGAGAAACAACTCTTGATTTATACAATAAAACTTTAAAGACTCGAAGTTATTACCAAATTTTCAATTTTAGTCACGGAGTTTCAACTTTTAAACCTCACAAGCAACGTTTCTTATGACGTTTTTGTGCGTACATTACGTAATGAATAGTTCTTATTCTGTAAAAGAAAACTACAAAAGACAAAAAGGGTTTTTAAAATTCTAAATAAGTTATTATAAATAGTATTCCGGTCTTTAGGTTACTATTTTGAGTAGTATCTTGGAGTAGGTGATGAAGAGATTGGTTTTGGCGCCGAAAGTCATGCGTTCAAGTCCGACGAGTTCCATTTTTTTTTGTTTTTTTTATCGATTTTTTTTAAATTTTTATGTTTTTGAATGCTTACCTTTTAATTAATGAATATATAATAAATCCAAATAACAGTCTGCTCACAAAAAAATGTCACAATGACCGCATTGTATGAAATAATTAATACTTTTAACTCTTTAGTTCAAACTGTCATCTAAAACTTGATGTGATTAATAAGTCCAGCTGCTCATTTATTTGTGCAACTGTAAATATATGTGAGGTTTTATTGCTTGCAAAAAAGATTAAGCTCTTGGTGTGAAACTTAAATGTTGATCACTTTTCTAGAAGCTGTAGAAGATCATGGATATTACGTTAGCAACAAGTTACACTTATTAATAAACAGTTAGACCTTTATAAACACCTCTTTAATACTTTAAGAGAAACTTTACATGGGAGTTCAAATTAAACGAAATCCTGAATGTTCGGATAATACTGAGTGATTCACGGAGTAGTTAGCACGATTATGCCAACGCATACTGCTGTTTAGATTCATTACATTACTATTAATAATTAGGTACGCATAAAAAACATCAAAAGTTAATAAATCTGTAAAAAATCAAAAAAAGAAGGAAGCGACACACGTCGGATTCGAACGTATAACCTTTGGCGTTTTAATCGATCCCTTACCAACTAAGCTAGCGTTTTATAAGTTGCAAAATTTTATGAAAGACTAAAACCGTAAAGTGTAAAAAACTATAGATATCTGATATAATTTATGACAACAACAGCGATTTCCAATTTTCATTCAAAAAGTACTTTTTCTAGAAATTCTTAAGTTGTCATCAAATTTTTCAGTGTGAAAATTTAAAATTGGAATGTTATTTATAAACGAAACTGTGATCGAAATAATTAAACATTTTAGTTCTAACGAAAAGTGTTTATTAAACTTGGAAAAAACAATTCAAAATTCTAAATGTCGACGTTATAACTATAAATTTTATCTATTTGGGCTTCAACAGTTTAAAGGAGATAATGGAAAAAAATCAATATTTAACTTTAACATCAAAATTTGGGATTTAAATCTGAAATTTCAGCTGTTTTATTTACGTTTCAACTGTATCTCTAAATGTCCAGAAAAAAAAATCAAAATTTTAAATACAGAATTACAATTTCTAGTTGACATGAGAAATCAACAATAAGCAGCAAATAACTGGAAAACCTAGTGTTTCAAATTGCGCGCGGTGTTCTTTGCTTGCGCGCTCTGTCCTCTGTCATTCAACATTAATGTCAACCACGGCAAAATGGGGCATTTGTTTAATCAACAAGTCGACGATGCTGAAAAAGGGGAAACCTGGCTGGTCATATCAATATTATCTAAACATGGTAGAAATATTGTACATACTTATTGTTAATACAGTTTATCGATTGAAAAGTATATCAATAACAGTGATGTCAATAACGTGAAAGTGAGCCGTGACCGATATTGACCAATACAAGATCGAAGGAGTACATAATATTTACTAGGCCCCATTTAATATTGCCTTCCAAGGTTGATAGGATTTTGTGTAAAGTCACATACATATTTGTCAGTTAACAATTACGTCAAATGTACCCTCATCTTTTTTAGTTTTAATTCTTTTAATGTGGAACAAGGAAAACCAAACTCAACAAGCAAGAATGACAAAAGGGATAATTAGACACAGATCTTCTTCAAGGAATTGAAAGTGGCAAAAATTCAGTGCTGTGTTTAAATCTGATGCAATTTCATGTGCAAATTCAAGTAATGTTAAACTTTATCTCGAGCTGCTCTTTTAATGATTCATGTTTAAAAACTCAGGGTATGAAGTGTATTTGTAACACGAACTTTAGGAATTCAGCAAAACATGCATTGCAGCCGATTTTATTTTCCATGTTATTGACCTTAATTTCGCTCGATGCATTATATATGCATTTTTGGGGGAATTTTACATGTTGCTCGAAAACAAATAACCATCTTTTTTTTAGTTTGAATTAGTTTAATGTGGAGCAAGGAAAACCTAACTCAACAAGTAAGAATGACTAAAAGAATATTTAAATACAAATCTTCTTCAAAGAACTGGAAGTGGCAAAAATTTAGTGCTGTGTTTAAATCCGAAGCAATTTCATATGCAAACCCAAGTGTTGTTAAACTGTATCTCAAGCTGATCGTTTAATGATTTCGTGCTTAAACTAAGTGTATGAAGTGTATTTGTAATTCTAACCCTAAGAATTCGGGAACATGCATTGCAGCTCATTTTAGTATCCATGTTATTAAACTTATTTTCACTTTGTGTATATTATATGCATTTTTAAGGAAATTTTACATGTCATGCTCAAAAACCAGTATAAATCTGTGAAATAGATGTTCTATAAATAGTTCTTTGGTAGGTGTAAGTGTACCTAGGTGTATACCTTGATAGACTGACTTAATTTTGTTTTGAAGAAATGATCCAGTATTTTACAAGTGTTACATTTAGCATGTAATTGCGATTTGCATTATTAATTAGATGTAAAATTATTATTTGTTGTTAATTTTATTTTAAAACTGGACAGATAAATAAAAATTTATTTTAATTATTGCATTTTATTTTTCTTTTGTAGATTATAAATTATAACTAAAGCTATGAGCTTCATAGATAGCTTTTTATATGTAGTGTTTTTTCTAATTTTTTTTTTCGAATTTGGTAGTTACATAACTGGTAACATCCTCATTCTATTTTTCTCATATGACAAGATTAACATATCATTGAAAAATAATTAGGTAAAGTTGATCGTTGCAATGTTGTTGAATCAATGATATTTTTAATACTCGTGTAATGAAACGTTGAAATTCAAATAAAAAGAATATACTTTTCTGGCTCCTGATAAAACTTTTTTAAATAACAATAACAACAACAAAAAACATTTTATAACCCTTTCCTCCTCCCAAATATTAATATGGATAACAAACTTGATTCAATTTTCATTATTGGCTTAACAGCTATTTAAAAATTGAAAAACAAATCTTGTCCCCTGAAACCAAGAAAGATTTAAAAACAAAACAAAGGTTGCTCTAACGCGCTTCGACAGCCAAGCTATCATCAGAGAAATACTTACTGATAGCTCGGCTGCCGAAAAGCGTTAGAGCAGCCTTTGTTGTGTTTTTTAATCTTTCTTAATTTCAGGAGACAAGTTTTGCATTTCAATTTTTGAAGATAGCCAAGGACCAGTCTGTTGCACCAAAATTAACAGCTAACATAATCAAATTTTTGGGAAAGGGGGGGGGACTTTTTTATTCTATAAAGTACAGCTCGTATTTTTGTCGATAGAAATTAGGGCTAACGATGTCGCGGATGTCAGTTTTCCCGCAGCAAAATGCGAAACAGCAATCAAGTTAAAAATAAAATTTATTAACAAGTTCCAAAAATTTCCATGCTGAACTTTAAATTAAAAATTTTTGCTTGAAAATCAAACTCTAAAACCTAAAATTTCGAATTTTATTTCAACATTTCAGAAAAACAGTTTAATGTTTGTTTCCAAATTTAAAATTTTTACATCTACATGTTAAGATTTCGAGTTTTTGCTCAAAATTTCAAATTCAGTCCAAAAATCTCCGGAAAGCTCAACTTTAAAATTTAAATTTCAACTGAAGTTCCAAATCCCAATTTTAAGTTCGTGTAAAATAAAGTTGAACTCTAAACTTAAAAGTTGCACTTTTTCTCGAATTTTGAATGTATACCTATTCTGGAAATTGCTATTTTAATTACGACCTTTACTTCAAAATGTCGACTTTACAACAAAATTTTTACTTTCTCTGAAAATTTTGAAGTTTTCTACAATTTTTTTAGTTTGGAGGTGCAAATGTTCAAAACTGGAGAAATATTTTAATTTAATTATTTTATAAACGCAACTTTGATCAAAATATTCAAAAATTTGAGTTATAATTAACCATAAGTTTGAAAAAAGTGTGAAATGTAAATTAAGCAAAAAATATCTAAATTGTAAATTGATAATGTTAAAATTTCAAGATTAGTGCGGCTTTTTTCAGTAAAGTGTTAAGATTTTGACTTTAAATGTATTGTAGATATTGAGGGAATATCAAAATTTTGAATTTTATTCTATAACCTTAGCTTTTTTTTTAAATTTTAAGTATAACTTAAAATATTTAGAGGCAAATCAAAATTTCAAATATAAAATTAAAATTACTAGTTTATAAAAGAAATATTTAAAAAAATAAGTCGTGTTACATGAATTAAATATTCAGTAATAAAACAACAGGACGAATATCACATTTACCGTTTAAGTCATTATGAGAGTTTATTAGTTAGGTTTAAAAGTGCAGATTGGAATATATATTCATGAAATTACATTATTAATAAGTAAATAAATATGTAAGATAACATTTCTATCGACACTTGTCAAAATCCAGAAAAGACCAACTGGATAATTTTAGTGGTAAAAAATAGAGGTAGTTACAATTAATAAAATTATCTCATTTTTTTCAATTTTCTTTCTATATGAATAAATAGCAAAAAAACTAAATACCTTTAGATTTATTATATGACACTAAAAATTTAGAAACGTATGTTTGCCAGCTAATTTTCTTCTGTTCGTGTACTTTCATTTATTTCGTGAATAACCATTTCAAGACCTTGATATTTCTGAATTAAAGCTCACTTTTTTTCGCGAATTAAACTAAAGTTAAAAATAATCAATAAAATGAAAATGCGTTAATTTCTAAATGTCTAAATTTATAGTATGAACAGCTATTTTGTATGATATTCTACTAATTAACAAAAGTTATTTGCACGTTTTTCACTTTGTGTAGAATCCAAACTTATGTCTCATTGTAAATTTGAATTAATTTTACACCGCGCCGATTCGATTTACGCGGGCATTTGCAGGAATGAAACAGCGCGGAGGGGTAAACCTAGAGCTAAGTGTACTGAAGTTCTCATTGGTTTGTTCAAGAGAAATGCATTTATTAGAAGCATACGACGTTGCCGATATTTTGGAGGCTGGGTAAACCGCTAGCTTGAAATTTAGATACGCCTTGGCGATATACGAATCGATTGAAGCGACTCGTAGCGGCAAACGAGTAAACTTGATTTTATACGGCTATCCAAAAACCGGCAAGTTCACCTCCACCGTTTTTTTAGTGCAAACGCATCTAGGACCTATGTAGACCCCTCTGAGCTTGTTAAATGGACTGGTCACTCAGCGTCCGTATTTCGGACGCCGAGTTTCGCCGGACGCTGACTGACATTCAATTTTTACATTACGGAGGTTGACTTATACCCTAAATAAATATACAGGGTGAGTCACTAAGCGGGAATCGGTCTTTGGTAGGCGTATCGTTTAAAATATCGAAAAATGTTTCAAATAAAAGCTGTTTGAAATAAGGTTTTCCACAACCTAAAATTATTGTCACATATGGCGGCCTTCCGGTTGCACCGGAAATGAACACAACTTTCTTATTTTAAATAGAACACCCTATGTATTTTTACATTTTTGGATTCCTTGTTAAAAATGAATATGAATTTATTAAGACGACATAGGCCCTTAGTTGAACCGTTTTCACGTAATTTCATTTTTTTGGTTAAATTTGACGATTTCGGAGCTTGACGCCATTAACGATATTTTCCAAAAGCAATGACTCAGAGTTGTGTGGCATACGATTTTGGATTCAGGAAGAAATGGAGTATTTGTTTACGCCTTTGCTGTTAGCAAGATTTCTTAAATTTCTTCACATCCGTCGACTCAATTCTTCAGTTGTTCAAACATGCATAACTTAATTTTTTCAAATGGAACCACCTGTCTTGAATTATCTTATCGGATGCGAAATTAAATTACCTGTTTTTTGATACCAGATATTGCCACCTCCGTTCAATAATTTTTGAGAAATTTAGAATTTTTAAAAAAAATTAATTAATTTCGTATTATCGCGTTAGCCCTGGATGTCGCGGTTTTGTTTCGTCTCGTTTGTCCGGCAATAACTGACAGTTTACCTCATTGTTGTCGCGAGGTCTTGGTATTAGTACTGAAAGACTATGTTTTCTCAAGAAGAATTGGTCGATATGGTTTACGCCTTGGGCAGTGCTGACAGAAATCCATTTCTTGTGTCAAGAATTTATGCCCAACGCTTTGCCGATCGGAGACATCCATATTCAGCGGCAATACGAGAAAAAGGAGCGTAGAAAACCAACGACGCATGAAGAAAACCAAGTTTTAGTAGCGGCTGCTGTTGTCCAAGATCTGCACTTATGAACCAGAAGAATAAGTGTGACATTACAAATAAGCCAAAAATCGGTTTCATGATTGTTGTGTAAAAACAAGTTTCATCCGTATCACACCTAGCTAGTGCAAGAACTCAATCAAGCTGACTAACAATCGATGCAGTTGTGTGAATGTTCATTGAAAAAGTGTGGTCCGACAAAAAGTCTTCCTATGACACCACCCCAAACATTCAGAGACCACCTATGCTGATGGTCTAAGGGTCTTATCCAATGAGGATTTTTAGTGTGGTAGTAATGGGAGTTGTGTCTTCCCACGAAGCCGTTCTTATGAAATGTACATTCGTCCGTAAATAGTACATTGTCCAAAAAGTCATTTTGTTCTTGTAGTTTTCGTAACGCCCACTCACAAAACTGCATTCGGTTGTTGAAATCAGCTTGATTGAGTTCCTGTACTAGCTGGACACGATACGGATGAAACTTTTTTTTTACGCAAGATTCGTGAAACCGAGGTTTGACTTATTTGTAATTCCTTGCTTATTATTCTGGTACTTAAATGCGGATCTTGGACAACAGCAGCCGCTACTAAAACTTGGTTTTCTTCATGCGTCGTTGGTTTTCTACGCTCCTTTTTCTCCTATTTCGTACTACCAGTTCGCTCAAACTTCTCTCTCAATTTAGCGAATGCCGCTGAATTTGGATGTCTCCGATAGGCAAAGCGTTGGGCATAAATTCTTGAGGCAAGAAATGGATTTTTGTCAGCACTGCCCAAGGCGTAAACCATATCGACCAATTCTTCTTGAGAAAACATTGTCTTTCAGTACTAATACCAAGACCTCGCGACAACAATGAGATAAACTGTCAGTTATTGCCGGACAAACGAGACGAAACAAAACCGCGACATCCAGGGCTAACGCGATAATACGAAATTAATTAAATTTTTTAAAAAATTCTAAATTTCTCAAAAATTATTGGACGGAGGTGGCAATGTCTGGTACCAAAAAAAAGGTAATTTAATTTCGCATCCGATAAGATAATCCAAGATAGGTGGTTCTATTTGAAAAAATTAAGTTAGGCATGTTTGAACAACTGAAGAATTGAGTCGACGGATGTGAAGAAATTTAAGCAATCTTGCTAACATCAAAGACGTAAACAAATACTCCATTTCTTTCTGAATCCAAAACCGTATGCCACACAACTCTGAGTCATTGCGTTTGGAAAATATCGTTAATGGCGTCAAGCTCCGAAATCGTCAAATTTAACCAAAAAAATTACATTACGCGAAAACGGTTCAACTAAGGGCCTATGTCGTCTTAATAAATTTATATTCATTTTTAACAAGGAATCGAAAAATGTAAAAATATATAGGGTGTTCTATTTAAAATAAGAAAGTTGTGTTCATTTCCAATGCAACTGGAAGGCCGCCATATTGGGCAATAATTTTAGGTTGTGGAAAACTTTATTTCAAACAACTTTTATTCAAAACATTTTTCGATATTTTGAACGATACGCCTACCAAAGACCGATTCCCACTTAGTGACTCACCCTGTATATATATATATATATATATATATATATCTGTTATATCTGCAAATTCTGCTCTAGACGTTAACAGTAAGAAAGGACTTAAGCTGTCTACCACTGAATTAAAAAGATTTGGACATTATGTAAAAGAATGGCAACCATTTTGTGCACAGTTCCTGAAAATTAAAAATGTTGATGATATTGCTGATGAAGACAAATTCCAATGCCTTATCCAGGCTACTGTGCCAGATTCGAGGGTTCGTCTATCGGGTGAAAGTTTTCCACTCAAAAGCGATAATTATTCTACAGCCATTGATAGTATAACGCAATGTAAATAGGTGAAATAGGATTTAGAATAGAATTGTAGAATTTAGTAAATAAAAAAAAACGTTTCTAGAAGGTTCTAATAAGGAAAAAGCGGCCGCGATAACGAAACAAACGCCAGATAAGCGTTCCAGAAGTTTCGGCATTCGATAAGCCTTATCTGCCAAAATTTCTGGAAGCCGGCGGCCAAAACTATAAAAAGGCGGTCGGCTTTCCCTCCAGTCAGTCAGTTAGAAGGAAGTGCAATAAGTTAGTTAGCAATTAGTAAATAATTAGTGAGTTACTGTTCAGTTGAAGTGTGCCGAGTTAATTCAGTAATAAAGTGGGTATAATCTATCACGTGTATCAATTCGAACCGATAACGCACGTAATATCTGGTGTCAGAAGCGGAATAATTCGTGTATTGTGCTTTATTACTTGAAAAAAAAATTGTGCCAGGTGCCGTAGTTGACTTTATCTCGGACGTCTTAAACTGTTAAATAGTTTATACGAGGCGCGTCAAGTAAAATCTTGAATATTCTACTGCGCTTTATGGATACGAGATTAAAATCGGCCAAAATGGAACAACAAATGCAAGCGTTATTCGCAATGTTTAAAGAACACGATGAAGAACGAAGGCGAATGGGAATTATGGTTTTTTGTCCTGCGCTCGGGAATGTGACAATCCACAAGCCATATTACAATTATTTGTAGACTTGACCCCACAAGAGTGTGCGTTTCAACCAGTTAGCATCTGGAGTCGGCAGACCAGGAGGAAAAAAAAACCCATGTCTCTGGTCTATTTTGTATACGGCGAGAAATCCAGAAACCCAATTTTTAGGAGGAGCACAGGCTCGTCAACTCCGTACACAAATAAACAAGCGCAAACCATTCAACGCCGAAATCGTAGACTATGAATTTTATGAAAATTTACAAACTGGTCAGGTAGGATGGCTGTTTATCTGGAAGAACTTGGAATGCAGCCATCAGCTAAATTTTTGTAAAAGCAGACAATGTCCCCTAAAGGAGATTTGGGCTGCTGCGTTGGATTAGTGGAACCGACTTATGACATTTCCAAGAATTTGCTAGTGGCGAGATCCGTGGTTAAAGCATCTCAGAAGGTACCTGTGAGAGTTGCCAATGTGTTTCCAACAGCACGCTCAATCAAAAAGGGTAGCACTCTGGCAGTCTGTACCCCGGTAGCCTCAATAAGCTCCTTGGGAGACAATTGTGCGCCAGTACAGGAAACGAAGATTGGGCAAGTCAAGTTGGAAGTGGACTTGAAACACTTGTCCAAGGAAGAAGTAGTTCTGGCTAGGTCATTTCTAAAGAAAAACCACGGCGTTTTTACCGATGGAGACCGAAATCTAGGAAGGACCGACGTAGTTCGGCACAAAATCAACACCGGCGATGCAACACCTATTCGTCAACCCCCTAGAAGATTACCGGTGGCCAAGCAAGGGGAAGTCGCGAGACTGGTTAAGAAGATGATGAAGGATGGAGTCATCGCGGAGTCCAATAGTCCATGGTCTTCCCCTGTAGTCTTGGTTACAAAGAAGGACGGGTCAACAAGATTCTGTGTCGACTACCGGAAATTAAACGACGTCACTAAAAAGGACAGCTACCCCTTGCCAAGAATTGATGACACCCTAACGACCTTGTCTGGGTCCACCTGGTTTTCAACTTTGGACTTGAAAAGTGGGTATGGGCAAGTGAGCATAGACCCCGACGATAAAGAAAAGACGGCCTTTTCATCTGGGAGTGGATTATATCAGTTCACGGTTATGCCTTTTGGACTATGCAACGCACCGGCTACTTTCGAACGTCTAATGGAACTGGTACTTCGAGGACTTACTTGGAAAACCTGCTTGGTTTACCTAGATGACGTCATGGTGATGGGCAGGAGCTTTAAAGAACATTTGGAAAATCTTCAAGAAGTTTTTGACAGATTAAAGTAAGCCAACCTAAAGCTGAATCCAAAAAAGTGCTCTTTGTTCCAAAGGAAAGTAGAATTTTTGGGTCACACTGTATCAGCCGCAGAAGTTGAAACAAATATCAGCAAGACTCAAGCAATTCGTGACTGGTCAAGACCCAAAGACAAACATAAACTGAGGAGTTTCTTGAGGCTGTGTACCTATTACAGAAGATTTGTGAAAGGTTTTGCCAACATCGCTGCGCCGTTGCATCAACTAACGGAAGAAAGAAGGCCGTACGTCTAGACTCCAGACTGTAATACCGCTTTCCGAAAATTGAAGTCCGCCTTGTGTACAAGCCCTATCTTGGCGTATCCTAAGCAGAATGGGAAGTTCGTGTTAGACACTGATGTCAGTAACGTCGGCATTGGGGCTGTGCTGTCCCAAGTTCAAGGCGGTAAAGAAAGAGTCATCGAATATTACAGCAAGATCCTGACGAAGCCAGAGAGGAACTATTGCACCACCAGGAAGGAACTTCTTGCGATAGTGAAGGTCGTGGAACACTTCCACAAGTACTTGTATGGGCAAGAATTCCTTATCAGGACAGATCATTCGGCACTTTCTTGGTTACTCCGAATGAAGAACGCGGAGGGACAGACGGCTAGATGGTTAGAAAGGCTTCAGCAGTATCACTTCAAGGTGCATCATCGACCAAGACGACAGCATAACAACGCTGACGCTTTGTCCAAAAGACCTTGTGGTGATTGCAAACACTGCAAACGAGTTAAGGACCATGAGGACATGGTGGATATAAGGGTCACTTCTGTCCAGCCAGAAGACGAATGGACTGTTGAAGGTCTTCGGAAGCTACAGAGGAGCGACGCTGATATCGGACTCATATTGGAATGGAAAGAAGCTGGAGACAGACTGGAATGGCAAAAGGTTTCCGATAGAAGTCCAGCTCTTAAGAATTTGTGGGTTCAATGGAAATCCCTCCAGGGCGAGGACGGGGTACTGAAGAGAGCATGGGAAAGCGCGGATGGAAAGCGTGTCAACTTGCAGTTGGTGGTGCCTCAGGAGAAGATTCCACAGGTCTTGTGGGAGGTGCACAATGGGACCTCTGGTGGACATCTGGGGATGAACAAGACCCTGGAGAAGGTTTGAAAACGGTTTTATTGGGTTAACTGCAGGGAGGACGTCGAGCGGTGGTGTCGGAAATGTGTCACCTGTGCTGCATCCAAGGGTCCTCGTACGAGAACCAAAGGGGCCCTGAAGCAATATAATGTGGGAGCTTCATTTGAAAGAATTGCAATCGATGTGGCAGGACCATTCCCAGCCTCAGACGATGGAAACAAGTACATCCTGGTGGCCATGGTTTATTTCGGTAAATGGGTTGAAGCTTATGCCATCCCGAACCAGGAAGCCACCACAGTCACAAGGGTTCTTGTGGACAACTTCATCTGTCGATTTGGTGTTTCCTTGGAACTACACTCGGACCAGGGAAGGAACTTTGAATCGGGAGTTTTCCAAGAGGTGTGTCGTCTTCTTGGAATAAGGAAAACTTGAACAACACCTCTTCATCCACAGTCTGATGGAATGGTGGAGAGATTTAACAGGACCTTAGAGGAACATCTTTCGAAGGTCGTTTCCAAGCATCAGACCGACTGGGACCGACATCTACCACTGTTTCTGATGGCCTATCGCGCGGCAACTCATGAAACTACAAGTCAGACTCCGGCAAAAGTGATCTTCAGGAGGGAACTGCGGCTTCCGTGTGACTTGGTGTTTGGATCACCAAGGAAGATCCCCAGGGAAACGATGGGTTTCGTAGATGACTTGAGGGAAGCGATATTGGAGACGCATGCCCTGGTGCGGACGAAGATCAACTTGGCGCCGGACCGGATGAAAGCCAGGTATGACGTGAATGCCAATCATGGTGGTTTCAGTGAGGGCGAATTGGTATGGCTATACAACCCTCAGCGAAAGAAAGGAGTTTCGCCAAAGTTTACGCCATCTTGGGAAGGGCCGTACAAAGTGCTGAAGAGGATCAACGACTTGGTATATAGGGTCCAGCGTAGCTCCAGGAGTAAAATGAAAGTGGTGCACCTGAACAGACTATGCAAATTTAGTGGCGAAGTGACTAAAACTGATCGGGACGATCATTGCTAAGGGGGAGGCAGTGTAACGCAATGTAAATAGGTGAAATAGGATTTAGAATAGAATTGTAGAATTTAGTAAATAAAAAAAAAAGTTTCTAGAAGGTTCTGATAAGGGGAAAGCGGTTGCGATAACGAAACAAACGATAGATAAGCGTTCCAGAAGTTTCGGCATTCGATAAGCCTTATCTGCCGAAATTTCTGGAAGCCGGCGGCCAAAACTATAAAAAGGCAGTCAGCTTTCCCCCGAGTCAGTCAGTTAGAAGCAAGTGCAATAAGTTGGTTAGCAATTAGTAAATAATTAGTGAGTTACTGTTCAGTTGAAGTGTGCCGGGTTAATTCAGTAATAAAGTGGGTATAATCTATCACGTGTATCAATTCGAACCGACAATGCACGTAACAATAGTTTAAAGGCGTGCTTTGAAAGAGATAATTTGCTAATAGAAAATTATGTGCGAGAATTACTGAAGTTAGTATTACAAAATATAAATCATAAGGTTAGCTTCTCTATGTTAAACGACAAATTAAAGGCACAGTTAAGAGCTCTCGAATCGTCAGCAATGCTATATCTATTTGTAGAGTTATGTGTTTCGAAAGAAATTTTCAGAGTGTTGCAGCAAAGCTCTGTATGTAATAGAAGTACTGATCTTCAAGATCAGTTTAAAAATTTAATGTTGTTTTTGCGTAGGAAAGTTGAAAATAAAGAATCAATTTCTTTAGATTTCGTTTTGTTTTAGTCCAGGACACATTTACAAGAATTGTTAACATAATGTCAGTTGCTTGATTTGTGATGGAAAACTTATACTGGTTATGTGTACCAAACTAGAAAGTCAGAATCATTATGATCGACCCAGACCCTCTGCAACCACTAAAGAAAATAAACAGGTATCTATTGAGAAAACACTATCCAATAACACTTATGCTGAGGTAGAATTGCAAACTTTAAAACTATAGATACGTTGAGATAACATTGGTTGTTACACACGAATGAGGCTTGATACAGGCTCTCAGCGGTCTTAACAAAGAATCTAGCTGATTATATGGGTTACTCGTCACTCTGAGAAGAAAGTGTGATTCATGCTTTATTTGGGGAAAAGCCAGTAAAGTCGAATAATGCACAATCGTTATCGGGTAAGGTTTAAAAACATTTTCAATAAATTGTCATGTAATCAATTTTAAGGCATTAGATCAGTAAGTTATTTGTGGGATCTCACCAATGCACAAACGTCCATGGATTAATAAACTAAAAGCAAAAGGCATTCAGGATGGACCAACTGAAATACTGATTGAAGCAGACATAATGGAAAAATTATTGACTAGTCAGTCACCGTTTTGTACTGTACTGCGGCATGGTTGCATTAAAAACATTTTTAAGGTAGGACTTTGACAGGCAAAAGTTTTATAATTATTCCATCTAACTCTACGAGAATGACTATAACCTCTTTGTTTCGTAAAGATGCAAAAGTGAGTGATTTATGGACTCTTGATGTGTTGGGTATACAAGATCTTGTAGAAAAGAAAAATAAACAACAATTAGAAATGGGCGCTCAAGAACATTTCAATCAAACAGTCAACGAAGTAAAGATGCCATGGTAAGAAGATCATTCTCCGTTACGTACTAATTTCAAATTAGCTTAAAGTAGATTAAATCTTACAGTAAAAAAACTAAACAGGATGGTTATTCGAAAATATATATTTCAACGTCTGTGAGGCCAGTCGTTTATGTTTTTGCAAAAGACAAAGGATTACCTTCTCTTAACTGCTGTTTGGATAAAGGGACTAAATCTATGATCATTCCGCGTTTATAAATATTGGTTGCTTTAATGATTAGCAAAATCAACAACTAATGATCTGACAGGAACAGAAGTTGAACAGTATTTCTAAAGTGATTCGTCGACAGTGATTTCATGGATTCAAGGAAGGGATTAGTGGTCGGTATTTGTAAGAAATAGGGTAAAAGAAATACGTCGTTTAGCTAAGCCTACCTCCTGGAGACATAGTCAGGATATCTAAATCCAACAGATTTACCTAGCAGAGGCTGTTCACCAAAGAAGCTTCTAGAGACAAAATTCTGGGAGGGACCAGAGTGGCTTCTTAAACCAGTAGCAGAATGGCCATTCCACAATTTTACTTCAGATGAGGAGAAAATTAACCAAGAAAAGTCAAAAGGTGTGTATTTGTTGGTGGCTAAAATTGAAAATGCTGATATCAATGGGTACTACAGATATTTTTCTAAATTTCACAAAACTATTTTCTGTTGCTTAGCAATAAGAATTTTGATAATAGGGCGTTTTTATGTTTTGACATTTTTTAAATTAATAATTTGTTCTAGTTAACATTATTTAAGTATTTGTGAAAAATAGAAGAATTTTACTTTTTAATATATTTATACATTCGTTGGGTTCCAACAGATAGATCAACAATCTAGGAGCCTTGACCTACCTAATTTAGTTGGCTAGGAAAATCATCCTAAGCCATGGCTCCTAGCAGCAGCAGTATGTGCAAGTGCGGGGCAAGATGCATCTCCAAGCAGCACTTGCTAGCCCACAAGTCCCTGTGCGAGCTCCGAGATTGCGGCAGGTGTGGCTTCTGTGGCGTATCTTCTGCTACCTTCGCTGGAGTGAGGCAGCACGAGCGAAGTACACATCCAGACCTCTATTACCAGGCAATGGAGGATAGTCTCCCCGATTCCGAAGCCAACATCTGTCAAAAGCTGGCTGAGGTAAAGGCCAAATCTATAAAAGGGCAGTTTTATAAGGAGATGATGGTGGTGACCGGGCTAACCATGCACCAAATCCAGCACCGCAGAGAAAAGGAGGTGAACAAAAAGTACCTCGAGCATGCTCGGGGTGAGCTGACAAAAAGGTCTAAATTAATTTTTAAACCAAGCGCCGACCAATATCCAAGCGCTCCGCCTCCTTCCACAGTATCACCAGAATCAAATTCTACTTCAACATCACACGTAGATAGAGCTGCCCCAAGACCTACCTTCCCTATACCGGCTAGGATTACCAGAAGCCGGAGCACTGAAGAACGTGCTGCTGCCGCTCAACAACTTCTTCAGCGGCAGCGAAAGGGAAAGCAGCCAGCCTCGGGAAGACCTATGCAACCTAAGGATAGAAGCGGCCTCCCTGTCCCTACCCAGAAAAGCCCAGACGACCTGTCCCCTGCCAAACGAACAAGGAACCGGAGTACAGAAGAGGAAGTCGACCACCAACACTTCCATCAACGACTCCCTACCGGATCTTTGGGTCGAACCAGACTTTTAACGGTCCTCGAAAAGACCGGCGTAACCACCCCTAATACAGAACCCCATTACAAGCGGATCGCCAACCATCAAGAACACCAGAAGTCCGACACCCCTGCAGCCGCACCCAGTTATGTGAGTGTAGTCGCAAGTGCAGTAGGTGCAGCAAAGGGCTTGACTCCGAACCCCCCAGCTCGCCACCCGACGCCCCCCAAGAGTAAGCCGATTACACTGCCTCCAAAACTTACAGCTAGCAGTCCGGCAGTGCATCACTCCCAGATCCCGGGCCCGTCGGGATGGGGGGTGCTCGGCCACACCAGCATCATCGGCAATCCCAAACCCTAGCAGCAGACCGCAGAGGATAACTCCTGCGCTGGGAAGGTTAAGAAGGAGCCTGTCATCCGCTGATGTCCATCATGAGCGGCACCTTGAGGGAATAATGACCACTTTCACCCAGGCTATCAAGGAGCTCCTTCTTGACCTACCCGAGTCACTGGTAAATAAGATCTCTATGTTATATCAAGCGATAGGGGAGAAAGACTCCAAGTTGTTCCAGACTCTGTTGGACACTTGGATGAGTGAGTTCTTTCTCCCCGAAAAGAATGCCAGGGCACTATATGCTAAACATCATAATAAGCCCTTAAGTCACTATGCCCAAACTAACACCGGGAAGGGCCAAAGAGCCAATGCGTTTAAAAAGGTCCAAGACCTCTACACCAAGGCCAGAGCGTCACTGGTTCGTATCATTATGGTAGGGCATGATGTGTGTGTGGCTAAGGGGTAAGCCGACTGGCATCGTTCTGTCCCCGGCCTTGACGGTTACAGTGAAAACCGTCAAGGCTGCAGACAATGCTATATTGGCCATACTCTTTAATTTTATCTTAATGATCAACGTCATCCCCGGCGAGTGAAGAAGGCTCAAGACCGTCCTGATTCACAAGGGAGGAGACAGAACTGCGGTCTCAAACTATCGACTTATCTCGATAGCACCGGCGGCTATGCGCCTGTTCCACCGGATCCTTGCGAAGAGATTATCCAACGCTCTCACACTAAACACCAGCTAGCGCAGCTTCGCGAGGGTAAATGGAACGTTGGCGAATTTAATGATCTTGGAACATTACATCCTGTCCAGGAAAGCTGGCGGGAGATCGTACAATCTCCTCTCCCTGGATCTTGCCAAAGCCATCGACTCGGTCCCCCACAATGTCATCCTGGGGGGATTGAGAAGGTGCGGAGTGGAGGAGCCGATGATCGGATATGTAAGAAACTTGCTCCAGAATAAGTCGGTTTATATCAGAACGCCACAATCCAACTTAGGCCTCATTAAAATAAACCAAGGTATTAAGCAAGAAAACTCAATGAGTCCGTTGCTATTCAATATAGTGATGGATGAGTTGCTGTCCCATATCAACGATGGCCTCAGTGGCGGAACGATTGGCTTGGGTGTCAAATTCGCTGCGATGGCCTTCGACGACGACGTGGTGCTTTTTAAGGACCAGGACGTAAACGTTCCCTTATTGCTGGGCAAAATCTCTGAGTTCCTTGGAGCTCGGGGACTAAAGGTTAATCCCACCAAATCTTCCAGCCTCAGCGCACGCCCGGTCCAAGGAAAGTCCGTCGTCGTCACGAAGGCCACTTTCTACATCGAGAGCAAGAAGATCCAGTCCGTTAGCGCCATTAACACTATGAGGTACCTGGGCAATGACTTCGGCCACAGAGGAATCCGAACTCCGTCGTTGACCAACCTGTCCACCTGGTTGAGTAATTTACAGCGAGCTTCCCTCAAACTTGATCAAAAGCTCTTTATCCTTCGCACTTACTTGATTCCTAAGATGCAGTACGGACTGCAGGTCAGCAAAACTACCGCCAAATTGCTGCACTAGGCTGATAGACTGATTAAATTGTTCTTGAAACAAGCACTACAACTGGCCATAACGCCAGACGTCTATCTGTACGCCGCATTGAGGAACAGAGGATTGGGTATCCCTTACTTGAGGAAGGAGGTGCCGCGTACCCTTCCTAGACGAATCACGGGTTGATGTCTGCCACCGATGACACTGTTCTCATGCACGTGACCCAGACAGACGAGATCGCAAAGCTCATTACCCGTCTGTACGATCTAGCTAGTGATAGTCCATCCACCAGCACTGGAAGAAGTGCCTTTGGGATTTTCCCTTCTTCAGAGGCTTGGACGTCGCGAACCAAAATTTAGCGAGTTCGCGACTGGCTGACCAACCGTTCATCTGGTTGAAGTGGAAGAGGCTTTGTGAAAGCGGTTCACCTCCCTACAGCTTCGGGGCCCTCAAATCCACCTGAAGCTCAAAGATGTAGAGGGGGTTGTAAAAAGGTAGAGTCACTATCCCATGTGCTGCAATCCTGCCCAGTGACTCACTGGGATAGGATTCGCAGACACAATGGGATAGTAAACAAGATCTCCAGCCACTGTAAGAACAAGAAATGGCAGAGCGAGAATGAGCCGCATTTCAGACATCCGGACGGCACCCTCTATAAGCCAGATCTGGCAATCCACAAAGACTCTTCCACCGCAGTAATAGCCGACGTCCAAGTCTCTTGGGAGGGGTCGATCCCGATGGAAATCAACAGTTTTCAGTGCTAGTTTTTGTTGACAAGACAGGTCGAAACTGTGTGCAGGTTGTAATTAGGGCCAAGCCTATGGACCGTATTGATGCATGGGGAGACTTAAGTATCTGTTAGAGACAGTACAGGGGGTCTTTTATTTTAAAGGTGTTTGATAAACCGAGTATAAATTTAAGTGTAACTCCTGAATATTACAGAACTAAATTTTAAATGAATTATTTGAAAGAGACTTAGCTTTTAACACTTTAGAATTTTTTGTCGACTTTGAACTCTTTGGCACACCCTTCATCCGGACATCCCAAGAGGAGGGCAGTTTACGTCCCCAATTTTTTGCACGAAGAAAGTCCATCATCTTTGAAATTAATAATTGCAAGAAAAATCAGGGGAGATAAAAAATAAAAATAAGAAAATGGACAGGATGAGAAAAGAAGAATAACAAGAACCGACTTACGTGTCTATACGTAATATAGGCATCATTTTACCGCCTCCTAGTGACACGTGACGTGGTACTACCTCGAACGACTGAAGACTCCAGTGTACTACCTCCTACTAATTAAACTTTGCCCTTAAGATTTAGAGTTTCAATTGGGAATTTAAAAATTAGACAATTTTGTTAAAAATTTAAAGTCGTTATGGACAAAATTATAAAAGAAGATAAAAGTTGTGTATATTGTTACGACCATAAGACCACCCAGAGTTTCCAATCGAAAACGAATGGCTCTTCTAGTCCTAAGAAAGCTCGTCAAGTTAAATTGAACGTAAGAGTCATGGTCGTTGTTTTTTGATAGTAAAGGCATAGTACGATCAGGGTTCGTTTTCGACTGTAAACTTCTAATTTTACAAGAGTGTGCTGCATACGGAAAAAAAGTCTAAAAAAACGGGCTTATGGCTTCCACCTTTATCACGACAATGCAAAATTCCACAATTCGTTTCTGATTTTTGGCCGAAAAAAAAGTTTCTGTCTATCCACATTTGGCTTACTCTTTGGATTTGGCACCATATAAATTCTGGTTTTATCCTAAAATAAAAACTGTTCTAAAAAAAAAACGTTTCGACACCATTGTTGACATAGAGAGGCCCACGACGGAGCAGCTCAAAGCCCTTTTGAGAAATGCCTTACAGAAATGCTTCCAATCATGCAATTAACGTAAGGATATTTAAGCATTAGCACCATCATACAACAATCAAAATGGAAATCCAGGGTCAAAGAGGGGCAAATGTTGTGCTTATTTAAGAGTCCTTTATCTATATTGCTTACGATGTCAAAAGCTTATACTCAAGGATATTTACCAGGTAATGTTTGTAGGTAAATGAATATATTGTTCTACTAGGTCCTGCACCGGTATCTCTGAAAGAACCGAGAGCTTATGCTCGAGGACACCAACTTGTACAATTTTTAGTGATGTCGCAAATAAATAAACATTTCTGAAAAAATTATTTTTTCAGAAAAAAATTAACTACGTAGCTGTACTTTACGTAAAAGGCTGTATAAATATTGTTACAGATAAAAAGAGCTTAGCCTTCGAGTTTTCTAGTAAGATAAAATTATCAGCGAACGCTAAGGCTAGTACTTTGGACTCCAGCGCTAAACATCCTACGATGTATCTGTTTCTCTTCAGAGTGTTCAGTAACTCATCCATAATTAGGTTGGATAACAGTGGGCTCACAAGGTCAAACATTTCACGAACTCGATCGTTTCCAGGTTCATTATGATGTAGGAATGCTTCAAGTTTTCCTTGATGTTGGTAAATAGGAACGTAGCGATCTTAAATTTTTTTAATTTTCTCAGCGCGGACCAGTGTGACACACCATCAGAGTGGTTTGGGGCAATGGTGGAATAAAATTTGCTCTGGGATCGTCGAGTCTGAGAGTAAGGCTAGAGGATGAGGCAGTTGACCATTGATGTTGGTAACACGTAATTGACTGGGGTTTAGAGAAACGAATGCTGTTAACCCGAAGTACTCGATAAAGCCGCATAAGAGATGATCCAATGGTAATCGGTCTCCAATTTGCTGAATTACTTCTGCTTTTATCATTCTGTTACCATATTGTTATGAAGATCGTCCTAGATGTTCTCCGGGTAGTCGGGATAATTCCTGCATAAAACACTGTGTTAAAGATGACAGAGACTATTCCATTATTTTGGACGTTTTTTTATCCCAATTTAAACTTTAACATTAATATTTACAAAATAGCTTAACTTCCGGATTTTCAGAAAAAGTTCAAATTTAGATGAAAAAAATTAAAATCGAGAAATTTTTTTTTTAAATATTTTAATTATAAAAACAGGTTAAAACTGAAAATTTTTTTAGAATTTTAATATCTCAGTTTTTGTTAAAAATTTCTAAGAGATGAAATTTAAATAATATACAGGATGGACCATAAGTAATGGTACATAGAGCAACAGTAGGTTTTTCGTTTAAAAATAACGTGATTTAGCCACATTTACCTTTTACCAAAAGTTGATATTAACAGAGATACAGGGTGTCAAAGTTGAAAATAAAATTGTGAATTTTTCGCATAACTGATAAACACATTGCACTATAGACAAGAAATCTAGTATAGGGAGGTTTCTTTGGCCAAGAAATTCTAATTTGCTAACAGATTGTCAGTAACTCATAGGGGGCACCACCTGCGCTCCCTTGTATCATTCTAAAGCATCATAACTTTTTTGTGCCTTTATGTACAATTATTTTAAATAGATATTTTTTTTACCTACATTTTTTACGTAAAAAAGCTATACTTTCTAAATGTTGATACAAGCAACCGTTTTCAGGATATTTGCCTTCAAAGTTTGCCATACCTTTATTTTAAGTTAGGTAAATGTGAATTATTCGCAGTAGATTTCAAAATAAAAGTAATAAAACTGACTTTAGAATAGTTTATATTAAATATTACTTTACTGACATTATTATTAGACATATTATATAAATTACTAACGCAAATTTAAATAAAACACCAAATCAAAATTTATTTTCGAAAATAAATATGTGGAAAATGACATTTTTTATGTAAAGGAATTGTAAACAATTAAAAATCTGACTGTCCTTTATTGAAATTCATCCCTAAAAGTTGATCTTTTAGAAAGTACACCTTTTTTACGTAAAAGATATAAAGAAATAAAACAATCCATTTAAAATTAATATACGTGGATGCACAAAAAAGTTATGATGATTTAGAATTATGCAGGATAGCGCAGGTAGCGTCCCCTATCAGCTATTAATAATATGTTAGCAAATTAATTAAAATAAATTAGGTCTTAATTTTTTGGATTTTCTTTATTAAGATTTTCAAAATTTAGGTGATAATATTATCAGCAAAGGAATATTTGACATAAATTAGTTCCAAAGCTGTCTTATAATTAATTTTTTTTCAAGCCTACTTCGAAAATTTAATATCTTAGTAATTTAAAACCAATGCACGTCAAGCTTTTAAGGCAAATATCTTGGAAACGGTTGCTCGTATCAACTTTCAGAAAGTACATCTTTTTTACGTAAAAAAGGTAAGGAAATAAAATAACCCATTTAAAATTAACATACGTGGGTGTACAGAAAAGTTATGGTGATTTAGAATTATGCAGGATAGCGCAGGTAGCGCCCCCTATCAGCTATTAATAATATGTTAGCAAATTAGAGTTTGTCAACTTAAGAAACTTACTTGTGCCCAATTTCGTGCCTTTATTACAATTTATTCCATAATTATACGAAAAAATCGAAATTTTTGTTTCAACTTTGACACCCTCTATCTCTGTTAATATCAACTTTTGGTGTAAGGTAAATGTAGCTAAATTACATTATTTTTATGCTCTGTGTACCATTACTTATGGTCCACCCTGTATATGTAAATTAAGGTTTTTTTTTCAGGTTTTCACTTTGGCCCAAAATTTAGATATTTTTGAGCTGAGTTTTTCTCTCCAAATTTTGATCAAAACGTTAAAATATTACAGAAAAATAGAAATGTTATCGATTTAAATCCTTTGGTTTTTTTCAAAGCCTTATCTACTCGAAATTGAGCTTTCTTAAAATTTATCGTTTTTCTCGGATATAATATCTCCGTTTTATCGTCTTTCTCGAATTGAGAATTTGAAATCGAACCTAAAGATTTTAAAATTTTAATAAGTTAATGTTGGGATCTTTTTGTAAAAATTTGGAAATTAGATTTTCGTTTAAGAGTCTGATATTTTTAAATAAATCTGAAGTTTAAGAAACCGCTTATGGCATTTGAAACTTTAGGAAATTATTATTCATAGAGATCAGACTTTAGGCACATTTAAATAAGATAAAAAGGTGGGCCACATGTTAAATTAGGCAAAAACAAAGGGCTAAAAAAGGCACTAAAGGATAAAATACTCTAAAAAAGTAATTAAAAGATCAAACCAACAATTAACAAGAAAAGAATTTCTTCGCCATTTTCAACATTATTTTATTCGTAACTACAAATTAATGTCAAAATTTTAAGATTAAAGAAAAACTTTTGGCCCTAAAAGGCCAAAATTAAAAGTAAGATTCCAGATTTTTCTTTTTTACGTCGTAATTTTGAGAAACCGTGCCAAAATTAAGAAGTTTTTACGAGACATTTTAAATAAAATTAAATTTTAGGTTATACTTGAAATATGCAGAAGAAGTATAGTATTTCGAAATGAATAAATATTTAAAATTTCGAGTTTATTTTTGAATCGTCAGCAAAAACCTTAACATTTTTACTTTAAACTCAAGTATTTGATTTTTTTTCCAAAATGATGGTTACCTAATCTAAGATTTCATTTGAAACTTACACCTACTAAAAAAAAATCAAAATTTTCAAACAAAGCCGAAAATTCGAAAAAAAATCCATTAAGCTTAAATTTAAAAAAATTATTTCAAATAATTTAAGTTTTTCTTGAAACGTTTTCTATATAATTCGAAATTTAGATATTACGTATTAAGTTTTATAAAAACAATGTAGAATTTTGCAGTTTCAAAATTTAAGCTTAAACTCTCATTTTGAGGAAAAATGTAATTTCAAAATAAACAAAAATATTTTAATTTTAAGAAAAACGATTGTTAGAGGTTTATTACGAAATTTATAGAAAAACTTGAATTTTGTGATAATATTTTTCGAATTTTCTAAAATAAAAATTTAAATTTTAAATTATTTGAATAAAATTTTCACTCTTTACTAACAATTTAAAATCTCTTATAAAGCCTTAACTTGGGAAAACAAAAAAAAAACTTCTAAAAATTGCTTCTGCAAATTTTGTCCAAAAAAAGGGTATAAGATCTTAAAATTTTTAACCTGAAAAATTCAGAGTTTTTTATAGCTTAAACCAGTTTAAGTAAAAATTTAATTTTTTTTGTAAAATTTTAACCCATTATGAAAAGTATCAAATTTTTTAATTATGAAGTTGATGTTTTTTCTATTTCGATTTCGATTCCGAAGATTCGAATTTTTATTTCAAAATTTCGAATTCCAGATAAAAACTTTGAAAGCTTTAAATTTATTATTTAAATTTCTATCTTAGTTACCAGCTTTCCACTTTAGTTGGGAAATGTTCTACTTTTAATCACATTTCTACTTTAAACTCATATTTTGCGAAAGACTTGATTTACACATTTTTTTTGAAACTTTCAGGTTTAAAAATGTCAAGATAAAGATCAAAACTTTGAAATAAAACTGCTTTAATACCTTTAGTTTTTTCTTTAAAAATATTCACATTGGCATTGGCTGAGAAATCGAAGTTCTTCAAAATATATTGACTTTTCTCTCTCGACTTTTAAAAAAAATTCATTGTGGATTTTAAGAAAGCAGTAAAGGTTTCAGAAGTTTAGAACTTTGTAACGCAAGGAAACCCTTTGGAAAGTTATTTTCTTTGACGAAGTACGATTTGAATTAACGAGATACACAAATTCATAAAATAGTCTAAGAGTCTAATGCACTAAAATTCCTCTCTCAGTTAGAATAGTAGTTCAAACCTTACAGTTGTCATTTGCTTATAGTCTACTGAAGGCACAAGTTAAAAAAAATAAGAAAATTACACAATCAACTTGGTGACTTCTTCATCTGAATACCCGATACTTATCAAAAATTTAATTCTTTGAGCGTCATCGACGATGCACGCAAATTAAAATGCTGACAAGAAACCTCAAAGTTTTTTCTCTAAAGTTTGGTCCAGAAGAAAATGTTAAATTTTAATATTTTTTGTTAATAGATATTTAATTTTTTCGTTTAGAGACTTTTTTTGAAAACTCGTACATAAACTTGCGTTGCAATTTTTATAGTTTTTTTTTCGAAAATTTTGTTTACGAACCTTTTTTCCTAGAAATTATGGTTTCCGTTTTTTCGAGATGAAGATAATAATATTAAATGTCGAAGTATTTCTTAAATGTCAATTTTAAAAGACCAAGGATTTTGCCTTGAAAATTTAAAAATTTCTAAAAACCTTAATATTTTGAGAAACCTTTATTAATGAATTCAGTTTGTACGTTTTTCTTAATTTAAACTCACTCGTTATTGAAATTTTTCTAAAACAACTTTGTGCACTCATAATGTGAACTTTATGAGAAATTTCAAATTGGAATTTAGAATTTTGATATGACATTTTTTACAAAAACTTTCGCTAAACTTCCATATTTATGGAAAGAGCCAAAGTTTTTAGAAAGTAACTTTAAAGTAAAATCCAAAATTTGAAACTCTGGATTTTTTTTAAAAGTAAAATACCTACAGGGCCGACCATAAGTAATGGTACACAGAGCAATGGTGGATTTTTTGCATAAAAATAATGTGATTTAGCTACATTTACTTCATACCAAAAGTTGATATTAACAGAGATACAGGGTGTCAAATTTGAAAATTCAAGATATTTTTAATAGATTTAAAGCTTAAATATTCTAAGAATTAGTATTTCAATTTGTAAATCTAATCCCAAGAATTCACTTATTTAATTTTAAAATTTGTTACCTAATTGTCAATCTTTCACCATTTAAAAATTTTAATTTGGCGAAGATTTACATTTTGGTATAGATGTCTAATGATATGTAACATTTTATTTTAAAATGTAAACGACACTATAACACTATTCAGTCCTAACTATTTTTTACTTACCAATTTTCCTTACTTCAGATTCAAGAAACGCAAAGATTTAAGGAAAAAATGCCATCAAATTGGGCAGAAGCAATTCTACTTAGCCACGAAGCGCGTTATTCTCAAATTTCCTTTTTTTTTGTTACATATTTCGTCGATTTTCCAGGATTTTAACCATTTTTTAAATCTGGACTTTTTTCTAATTTTCGACATTTGTTTTAAAACTCTCATCTTATTTAAAATATTTTGAAAATTGTTAAAAATGTGAACTATTATTTTTTTATTTTATTTATTTTCAAAATTTTGACCTTTTTGCATACTTTGCATCCATTATTTGAAAATTTTGTTTTTTTTAATCGGACATTTCTTGAAACATTTTTTAAATTTTCGACTAATTCTCAAAATTTCGACTTCTAATCAAAGACAATATTTTTTTCAATATTTAAACTTTTTAAAAAACATGAACTTTTTTGAAAAGTTCCACATCTTTTCAAAATTTTATTTACCTATATATATTTTTTCTAATTCCAGTAAAATCTTCAACTTTTTGTGACTTAAAAAATGTGACTTAAAATTTGGACTATCCAAATTTTGACTTTCTTCCAAAATTTTATCTCTTCAAAATTTCAATTTTTTTATAATTATGAATTTGGAGATAATTTCGAATCTTCTTCAATATTCGAAAATTTCAGCTTCTTTGAAAGTTTATTCTTCATGGTGGACTCTTATTGGCCAAAAATATTATATTTATTAATTCTATTTAACATTTCTGCGACCCAGTTGGCAAACATTCGAATTTTTATTAATGAATGTTGACAATATTCTGAAACATTTTTTGAAATATGACTACGTGATACCTAAATTTATTTAAAACGTCACCTCATAAGTGGTTAACAAAAAATAAGTTAGTTTACATAGAATAGAAAGAAATGAAAAACAGAAAACCAAAATTAGACATGAAAAATAGTTATTTATGATACAAGTGTTAAAAGTGACATTTTATTTTGTGAGTGGGGAGTATTGCGGAACGAGCGTAGCGAGTGGAGCAACCCCACGAACAAAATAAAATCACTTTTAACAAGTGTATCATACAATATTTTTTGTAAAACTGTTAAATTAAAAAATAAAATGCTGTCTCTAGGGTTGAATTTTCGATTTATTGTTTGCGTGTTGAGTTACATATTTGACAATTACATCTGACAATCAAGTCAGGTACTGGATAGAGCGTAACTAAGTAAAACAATTGTAAGTTGTTTAATGTTTATTACTAACCACAATTGAACCTGTTCTAAAATATTGTAAATTTTATGGCTAATAAACATGAATTTTGAAGAAAAGATTGGAAATTAAAGCAATTTTATTATTCCACCAAATGTTGAAGAAACAGCAAATACATCAACTGAGATTTATTGCTCCAGAAATCGGGACAAAAATATGATGGCATGAAATAAAGAATCTAGTGGATAATTTCACTAAAAATATATTTTTGGTTTACGTCAAAGGAAATTCTAATTTATGGAATCTCTCTATGATAAAAGCTAGCTTTCAAATCAAGTACGGTTAGGATATAAGCAAGTATTAAAACAAGCGTACAAGATTTTTTTGAATGAAGCTCCAGACACCAAATATGTAGTAAAAAGTTGCGTCAATTTTTGGATTATTTGGAGTATGTCGCCCTGAAAAATTTTGTAAAGTAACACTGGATGATATTGAAAAATCGGAAAAATCTTTGTTTCATATTGTTAAGACTAAAAGCAACATCCGTCGTAGTTTTTGCATGGATTATTAGCATAAATATCTCTGCAATTACTTCTCAGGAAAACTAAAATAAGTAACCGTTCAGATTGTAATAGTAATATTAATATTATAAATAAATAATTTATAACTATTTAAATATGTTTTAATGTTTGGAAACAATATTACACAATAATCAAGGACCAGTCCGTTCAACCAGAAAAAAATCTTTCTAATTTTACCAGTACAGCTTTCTATTTAATAATATTGCATATTGCTACATATCAGTGTTTCCTAAATAGTGGGTCACAACCCGGCACCGGGCCACAAAAATAAAATACCAGGTTGCAGAATTGTCTTCATACTCACAAATGATTAGTTCTTTATACATTAAAATATAATTAAGACATCTTTTAGTGGATCGCGAAGGGGAAATATTAAAAACAATCGGGTCAGGGCAAAAAAAGTTTGGGAAACGCTGCTATATTTACTTTTAACACTAGTGCGAAAAAACTTTTTCGCACTAGTGTTAAAAGTATTTTTGACCCGTGTCGTTATAAAAGTCAATTTTTAGTTTAATTATCAATGAACTAAAAATGTCACTTTTAATAACAGTTTTACAAAAAATATTTTTTTTTCATAATTAATTTAAATAACTATTAATGTAACCAGATTATTATGCGATTTATAATAATCGAAAACGTTGCCAGAAGACGAAGCGTTAGACGAGTCTGACTACGTTCGAGATTGTTTAAATAGCTAATAATCGAGTTGCATTCAAAGCTTTAACGTATTATTGACAACGATGACAAAAAAATCAACAAATTTTGAATTATGATAAGTAACTAAAGTATTATAATTGTAACTAACGTAATATGTATTACTAAATTATTATGAAGCTGCTAAATATTTTACGGTTAATAATTATCATTGAAGATTTAATTTTAAGGACACTTTATTTTCAATGATACGATAAAATCTTTTTCATGGCTAATTTTGGTCTTCTATATTTCACTTTTTCCTATTCTATGTAAAATAAACTAACGTACTTTTTGAAAACAGTCATTTTAAATGTCGATACTTTTCCAAAATGTCGCCTTTTTTCAACTTACAAAAGTAAAAAATTTGGAACAAAAGACAAAATTTTGGAAACCATTCCAAATGAATTTATTTTAAAAATTAAATTTTACAAACTTCAAGTTTAAGTACGTAACTTTTAAAAACAAATCAAAGAGACCTGGAAATTCATAAATGACATTTTGAAAGCATTACATTCAACTAAATCTTTTTAAATAGATGATTTGCTTAAGAGATTTCACTATATTTAAAAATTTTAACAGGAAAGTTTGGTTTTTTTTTTTCAGAATTCTGTTTTTTTTCTCTTATTTTGTTTTTTTTTTAATAAACTTGATTATAATGAGGTACTGTTTTATAAAAACCTCAACAATATTTTAAATATGCACTTTTTTTCAAAATTGTCATCTTATTTGAAATTTTAAAATTCGTCTTGAAAATTTCGACTGTTCCTTTTAAAAATTTCGGCTTCTTTTCAAAGTTTCGACTTTTATGTAGTGAATTAAACATTTGTTTGAAAAATTTCACTTTTTGCTCAAAATTTGTATTATTTTTTGAAAAATTGTTTTTTTTTTTGAAAATTTCGACTTTTTTGAAATGTTCGCTTTTTTCCGAATTTCCAATTTTTTTTTTAATTTCGACCTTTTATCGTTGAAATATCGACTTCAAAGTTTTCATTTTTTTCAGAACTCGAACTGGTTTCAAAGTATCTACTTTTTTTTCAAAATTTCAACCCATGTGGAAATTTCGATTTATTTTTAAATTTTCTTAAAAATATTGAGCGTTTTCTCGAAACTTGTGACTTGACCTGAAAATATTTTTTGAAGGGTCCGACTTACATAAAATTTGATTTTAAAGCTGGCATTTCAAAAAGAAATATCTTTCAAATTTAACCTAAAAAGTTTCAAAAAATCCATATTTGAAATAAATTTCAAGTTTAAAATTTAAATAAGAATTTTGAAAGAGAAGCAAAGAAAAACGAAATGTTTTGGACTCTTCTTAGAAATTTCGAAACTATTACCCTACAAATTTGCCAAGTAAGTTCCTTATATGAAGTATGCCTATTCTAAGAAAAAAAAATTAGATCAACCCCTAAAATGGTGAAGATGCGTTTCAAATTTTACATGTTAAGAGTCACTCTCAGGGTTAATCAACAGAAACAAACAAAACAAATTGTCCACTTACGTTTCAAATTTAAAATTTTGTGTTTAATTTGAAATTTTTTAGACATTTTAAAGTTTTGATGTTTCTTCTTAAAATTTTAAGAATATATTTTGCTTTTCTTTTGTATCAAAGATTTTTTTAACTTTAATCCCTCCATTTCAAATTTACTTTACAATTAACTTTAAATTTAAATTTCGAAAAAAAATTTTCAATATATAATTATTTACAATGTTTTATCTGAAATTTTTACGTTAATCCCAAATTTTTAATTTTTAAGTTGCAATTTTAAAATAATAATTAGAAAATTCAAATTTGCGCCTATTATCCTGAAATTGAAATATAGATAACAAAAAATTAGACATAGTAGATAAAAAAGCTAAAATAAAAATAAGAATATATTTTTTTATTTTGCTGAAATTCTTTATATCTTTATATTTTTCGTTAAATATCCTACAATTGAGATGATTAAGGTAAAATATTTTTTTCAACATAATCTAAGACCAGTCAATAACAACCAAAAAGAAAATATTTAGGTCTCAACTAAAATTTAAAAATTAAAGTGTCAATAAATTTTAAATTTCGGCTTATTTTCTAGAAGTTCTAAAATTAATTTTGTTGAAAAAAATGTTTAAACATTACAATTTCGGGAGAAATTTGGTATTTTGAAAAAAAAATTCGAAGAAAAACTCAAAATTTATTAAAAAAAACTAATTTAAACTATAAGCCGAAATTTTATTACGAAAAGAAAATGTTGAAATTTCTAGAATAACCCTAAAATGGTAATTTTTTTACAAATTTTTGAATTTGAAACTGTTAAATATTAAAACGTAGTTTTCAGAAAATATCGAATATTGGAAAATTTGGAAAATTCAATTTTTCGCACATGAATGCAAAATTTTTTAAAAACGTCTGAAATGTTCAGAGACAGGTAGAATTTCCAAAAAAAGTAAAGATTTTTAAAAACAAGTCAAAATTTTGGAAACATTGTAAATATTTTGGAAATGTCATTTTCAAAAAATTCCAGAATTAGGAAAAAATACCAAAATGTTTAAATACAATTCAAATCCTTTAAAAAAGGCAAAATTTTAAAAAATAATTTAAAAGGTAAAAATAGTCCAAATTTAAAATAAAAAAAAAAAAATTAAAAAAATTTGAAATTTTTTGGGTCTTTGAACAAAAAAATATATGCATTTTAAAAAATTACCAATTTGGCCCAAAATTGCAATTTTTCAGAAAAATTTGAAATTTTGCGCAATATTAAAAATTGTCAGTCAAAATTTCAAAGAAATTCGAAACTTTTCCAAAACAAATCTACTTAAATGTTGCAAAATAATAAAATTTCAAAAGGAAATTTTCAAAAAAAATTGTGACTCAGAAAAAGTGGAAACATTTTCAAAAAATTTGGAATTTAAAAAAAGTTAAAAATTTTAAATAAGATTTTCAAAAAAAATTCGAAAATTTTAAATAAAGTCGACATTTTTAAAAAAGTCCAAATTTGGCCAAAAATTGCAAAGTTTTCAGAAAAATTCGAAATTTTGCAAAACATATTTTAAAAAAGTCCAAATTTCAAAAATGTCAAAATTTTTGCAAAAAAATCAAAATTTTGCAAAAAAGACATTTTGAAAACAAACGAAGTTTAAAATTTAAAACTAAGTAAAATTTTCGGAAAATTATCACCTTTTCGCCAAAATTTTTAAATGAAAACTCATAAAAAATTAAAAGTTTCAGAAAAATTTGAAAATTTGCAAAATATCTAAAAAATTGAAAAAAGTCAAAATTTCAAAAAGGACCAAATTTCTCAAAAAAAGATCAAAAGTTTGCAAAATATTAGAATTGTTGAAAAAAATACCCTTTTTCAAAAGAAATCGAAATTTTGGGTAATTTTTAGCCGAAATTTTAAATTCAATTTTCATTACCAATTTCCACTGTTTTTAATTTTCTCATATTAAAGTTTTGACTTTTTTTCTAAATTTTGATTTAAGAAAATGCTGGTTTATGTTAAAAATAATGACTTTAAAATTTAAATTTTTTGAGAATTTTTAACTTGTTTCAAATAATTCCAATTTTTCTTGGAAATTTCGATCCTTTTCAAAATTTCCATATTTTCAAATTCTTACCCTTTGTTACTTTATTTCTTTTTAATTGTACTTTTTGAGGACAATTTCATTTCTTTTTCAATTTTCTTATAAATTTTGAGCGTTTAATTCAATTTTTATTAAAATTTGATTTTTTAAACATTTTCAATTTGAAATATTTTAATTTTTTTTAATATTAAGACTGTATTTTAAGAATTTAGATATTTTTAGAAAACCCTTTTTTTAAAAATTTTCGAGAATGTCATCATTTAAAAAAAGCAGAAATTTTTTAAAATAATTAACATTTTGAGAGAAATTTAAAAATGTGACTTTTCTATTCATTTAAAATTTTCCACTTTTTTGTATAATGTTACTGTTTTCGGAAATTTCACATTTTTTTAGAAAATTCTAGTTTTATTTGAATTTTGATAATTTTAAAAACTTAAACATTTTTAGAAAATTTCTACTCTTTTCAAAATTTGCATTTTTTAAAACTTCGATTTTTTTGAAAGTTTTTTGACCTCTTGAAAAATTCTAAATTGTGATAAATCCTATGTTCTAACAATTTCTTCTCTTTTTGAATATGTCTACTTTTTTGAAATTTTCGACTCTTGAAAATTTCACGATTTCAAGATTTTGAGATTTTTTAAACATTTCGACTTATTTTTGGTTAGTTTCATTTCTTTTGTAAATTTTCACCGTTTTTTCCGAAAAAAGAGGACTATTGGAGATTTAAACATTTTTATTCATTTAAACTTCTATAAAAGTTTCGCCTTAACTACTCTCTTCCAAAAATGTTCCCATTTTATTTATAAATCTCTATTATTGTTTAAAAATTCTTATTTTAAACATCAACATTGTTGAAAATTTAAACTCGACTATATAAAAATTTCGTAATTTTTTTCAAAATTTGGACTTTTTCTAGAAGTTTCAATTTTTTTCAAAATTTTTTCTGTTTCAAAATTTCACTTTTTCTCAGAATTTCGGTTTTTAAAATCCCAAATTTTTCGAAATTTCGACTTCCCCATAGTTTCAAATGTTATCTTTTTTGTTTGAATTTTGACCTTTAACTCGAAATTCCTTATTTTCCTTAATATTTTGGAGATTCAGCTCGAATCATTTTTTTAATAATTTTCAGGTGTTACGGCGACATTTTAATTTTAAAGCAGTGTATTTACATTTGTTGTCAAAAAACACGAAACATTTTCTATATGGCCAGGAAATTCGAAATTTAATAAACCGATTTGTATCGAGATTTAAAATATTTCGATCACAAGAAATTGCTCGTAGTTTCCGTATTTTTTCTTAGTTATTTAATATAAGACACAGAAAGAGTTGCAAATGAGCACAAGTGGAATTAACAGATTTACAAAACAACACCAATTTGGATCAAATTTTACAATAAAGAGATCCAAAAATTCTAGTAAAATAACCTATATGATTAGTCAGGTATGCAATGCAAATCATGAAATAATTTGGACATGAACATCAGGAGGATTTTCTTCAAGATAGAGCAACAATTATTCTGAAAAATTAATGGGCAAAAAAGAAGACCTTGTGGCTGAGTAATGTGCATTTTCACTAAAAACTACAGAACTGGGGAGATCACATTTTCAGATTAAAGTGAAAATGTCGAAAAAGCCCAATCTTAAGAAAAAAGCATTCTAAGAACTTTAAGAAATGTCAAAATTTCGAGAAAGTGAAAACGCAAAAAAAACGAAATTTCCAAAAGTCAGTTTTTGTTAAAAAGGTGGTAATTTCCTGAACAAGTCAAATTCAGGAAAAAAAATGCAACTTTTAAAAATATTCTCTCAAAATTTTTATTTTATTTCAATTTTGACATATTCTTGAAAGTTTTCAAAAAATCTTTTTCTCAAAATTTCCTAACAATATTGATCTCAGATTTTTAGAGTTCTATTAAAATTTCGAACCAATTTTTAAAAAATTAACGAATTTCGTGAAAAAGTCTAAATCTTCAAAAAAAGTTTAATTTTTTATGGAAACATACGCAAACAGATTCAAATTTTGAGGTAAAAGACAAATTTTGGAAAATAAGACGATATTCGAAAGAAAATCATGGTATTTGAAAATTGCATTGAAATTTCCAGAAAAATATTAAACTTTCCAGAAAATATTTCAAATTTCCAAAAGAATGTTAAGTTTTAAGAGGGAAATTAGAAAAGTTGGAATTTTCAATAAATCATATTAAAAATAAAACCTAACCTTTCTCAAAAACTCGAGAAATGTTTATAACTCGAAAAAGTTAAAATCTTTAAAGTTCTATTTTCTTGCAAAAATGCATTTTTTAGAAAAAGTCGAATTTTGAGAAAGAAAATCGCAATTTTCCAAAACATTGCTATCAAAATTTATAATTAGTAAAGATTTTGGATTTATAAGAAATGTTTTGCTCAAAATCCTCAAAAAAATGTTTTTGCATATTTTGAATAATATTTCGATGTAATTTAGAGGGAAAAGTGAACATTTTCAGAGCCATAAAACCATTTGAACTAAAAATCGTGATTTGTTGAAAAAGACAAATATTCAGAAAAATGACAAAATTTGGAAATAAACCATTTTTGAAAAAGTCCAAAAAGTAGGATTTTGAAAATAAAATCGAAAATTCAAAAAAAACAAATTTTAAGGTACAGGCGAATTATTTTACAAAAATTCATAATTTTGAAAAAAAAAGACGAATATACCAGGAAAAAAAAACTTATGGAAATATTAAATATCGGATATTGAGACAAAAATCACGATTTCCTGAAAAAGGCAAACTTTAGGAAACCAGTCAAAGTTTCTAATAAAATCAGAATTTAAAAGATTGACATTATTAGCTAGATGCTCAGAAAAATATTGGATTTAAAAAAAAACGAAATTTCGAGAATAATTTAAAATGGACCAAAAATTTTGCACAGAAATTGAAATTTAAAAACAAGTCGAAATTTTAAAAAAAAGTCAAAACCCTGAAGAAAAGACTAAAGAACATTTGAGAAAAAGATCTAAATTTTGAGAAAAAAGGTTAAATTTTAGTGAAATTTCGAAATTACCACAAAGAATCAGATTTTATCAAAATTAAGATAAAAGCAAATTTTAGGAAAAAAATCGAAGATTTATTTTACCTTGACTCCTCAAGCCAGAGGAAGACAGGCCTTACAGACCTTACCTTAACGGGCGTTAGAAAATTTCAAATATTGTGATATACATCGAAATATCGATAAATAATTTGAAACTTTCAGAAATTTGGATTAAAACTGTTGAATTTTACAAAAACTTCTTCGTAATTTTTGTCTTTTCACATTTATTCCAGAAAATACACTTTTTTATCAGAAGATCGACCAGATTTTGATGAAAGGGCAAATTTTAATAAACAAGCTGAAATTTTCAGAATTAAAAAAGTTAAAATTTTTAGAAAAGTTAAATTTAGAAATGGCGAAATTTCAAAAGAAAAAGGCGAATTTTGCAAAAAAAAATTAAAAAAAAAGATAGAAATTTCAAAAAAATGTTTCAAGGAAAGGATGATTTCTGAGGAATTGGAAAGTCCCCCAATTGAATACTATTGTAACGCAATGTAAATAGACGAAATAGGATTTAGAATAGAATTGTAGAATTTAGTAAATAAAAAAAGTTTCTAGAAGGTTCTGATAAGGGGAAAGCGGCCGCGATAACGAAACAAACGGCAGATAAGCGTTCCAGAAATTTCGGGATTCGATAAGTCTTGTCTGCCGAAAATTCTGGAAGACGCGGGCCGAAACTATAAAAAGGCGGTCAGTTTTCCCTCGAGTCAGTCAGTTAGAATCAGTGCAATTAGTGAGTTAGTAGAAGTGAGTTAATTGTAAATTGTTGAGTTCAGTAATAAAGTGGGTCTTATTCGATAAGTGTAATCAATCGAACCGATAAGCCCGTAACATCTGGTGTCAGAAGCGGAATTATTCGTGGATTGTGCTTTATTACTCGAAAAAAATTCGTGCCAGGTGCCGTAATTGGCTTTATCTCGGACGTTTTAAACTGTTAAATAGGTTATACGAGGCGCGTCAAGTAAAATCTTGAACATTCTACTACGCTTTATGGATACGAGATTAAAATCGGCCAAAATGGAACAACAAATGCAAGCGTTATTCGCAATGTTTAAAGAACACGATGAAGAACGAAGACGACAAGATGAAGAACGAAGACGGCAGGAGAAAGAACAGGAAGAAGAACGAAGACGACAAGATGAAGAACAAAGAAGACAGGAAAAAGAACAGAAGCAAGAACGAAGACGACAGGAAAAAGAACAGGAAGAAGAACGAAGACGACAAGAAAAAGAACAGGAGGAAGAACGAAGACGACAAGAGGAAGAACGAAGACGACAAGAAAAAGAACAGGAGGAAGAACGAAGACGACAAGACAAAGAAGAAAGACGACAAGAAAAACAAGAATTGCATAGTCTACTAGCAAATATAACTGAAAAAATGAAAGAAGAAGTGAAAGAACAAATTACAGGAATGCGAGAAGAAATGCAAGAAGAGATTGGCGAAGTTAGGGAAGAAATTGGGGAAGTAAAAGAAAAATTCAACAGCAAGCTTCTCGATTTGGAAAATGCAACAAAGAAGGAGATCAGCAACATAAAAAATAACATGAAAAAGTAGCTAAGTGGACAAAGCACACAACATGAATCCGAAAGTGTACCTGCTAGTTCTTCCCAAAAGGTAAAACCTCCGACCTATGATGGAAAAACATCGTTCCAGGGCTACAGAATACAGTTCGAAGCTGCTGCTAGAGCCAATCGATGGACCCAAGACGAAAAGGCAACCTCATTGGTGGTTTCCTTACGCGGAGAAGCTCTGGAACTACTCCGAGCTATATCTGACCACGAACTAGCTAACTATGAAGATTTAGTTAGGGCTTTAGAGCTGAGATTTGGAGACCATATTTGCCACAAGTGGCCCAGTCACAGAAAGAAAGCAGAAAAGTGATGAAGCGCTGCAAGAATTCGAGGCCGACGTAAAAAGACTGCCTCATGCCGCTTATCCAACAGCACCAACTGAATTTTTGGAACTTTACTCAGCTAGAATTTTCATAGAAGGAATAAGAGACTCAGAAGTCCAGGGAGTGATGCGCTTGTCAAACTTCCGAACATCGCGAGAGGCACTGATTAGAGCTTTGGAGATAGAAGCTGCTTACAGGGTTTCGGAGTCAGAGGCGTCACGGAGGGTAAGGAAGGCCGACATCGAAGAGGTCGCGAATGACCCTTATTTTGGAAACATTAACGCTAACATGAAGGAAATGAACGCGAACCTGAGTGCTAACATCCACAGAATTGACGCGAGTATCCAAGAATTGGTAGGAACTCTTAAAGGCAGTTCCAGCAGAAGCATAACATGTTACGGCTGTGGCAAACCGGGACACATCAAGAAGGATTGCAGGTCAACCCCCAAGAAGTCGACAAGCCCCACAGTAAGAAGACAAAATGGCGAGAAAGAGAACTCACTAACTAATGTGAAGAAATTAGTCCCCAGAATTCTTCCCATCAAACAGATAAAAAGGACCATGGAAAGTTTAGTAGTTGCAGCCAGCGTAGATGGAAGGAATGTACAGGCCACAGTCGACACAGGCGCCATGGTTACTTTGGCACGAAGGAACATCCTACCGTCGCAACCGAAGGTACTGTCGCAAAGAATGGTCCTCAGAACAGTTACGGGAGATACTGCGCCAATTATAGGAGAGGCAGACGTCATGATTGGTCTGGGAAAACTAAGGATTTCGCATCGGGTGTTGGTGGCAGATATCGAGGACGAACTGATTCTGGGGATGGACGTAATCAGGCAACATGGTTTTACTTTCGACCCAGCGCAGAACATTTTAAAGATTGGAAATGAAGAGCTTGTCCTGACTACACCAAAGGACACTCCAAAGGAGGTAAGACTGTTTGCCTGCGAAACAGCTGTAGTGCAGGGAAGCAGCGAGAAGACGGTTATGGCTGTGATGAAAGGAGATTTGGGCTGCTGCGTTGGATTAGTGGAACCGACTTATGACATTTCCAAGAATTTACTAGTGGCGAGATCCGTGGTTAAAGCATCTCAGAAGGTACCTGTGAGAGTTGCCAACGTGTTCCCAACAGCACGCTCAATCAAAAAGGGTAGCACTCTGGCAGTCTGTACCCCGGTAGCCTCAATAAGCTCCTTGGGAGAAAATTGTGCGCCAGTACAGGAAACGAAGATTGGGCAAGTCAAGTTGGAAGTGGACTTGAAACACTTGTCCAAGGAAGAAATAGTTCTGGCTAGGTCATTTCTAAAGAAAAACCACGGCGTTTTTACCGATGGAGACCGAAATCTAGGAAGGACCGACGTAGTTCGACACAAAATCAACACCGGCGATGCAACACCTATTCGTCAACCCCCTAGAAGATTACCTGTGGCTAAGCAAGAGGAAGTCGAGGGACTGGTTAAGAAGATGATGAAGGATGGAGTCATCGAGGAGTCCAATAGTCCATGGTCTTCCCCTGTAGTCTTGGTTACAAAGAAGGACGGGTCAACAAGATTCTGTGTCGACTACCGGAAATTGAACGACGTCACTAAAAAGGGCAGCTACCCCTTGCCAAGAATTGATGACACCCTAACGACCTTGTCTGGGTCCACCTGGTTTTCAACTTTGGACTTGAAAAGTGGATATTGGCAAGTGAGCATAGACTCCGACGACAAAGAAAAGACGGCCTTTTCATCTGGGAGTGGATTATATCAGTTCACGGTTATGCCTTTTGGACTATGCAACGCACCGGCTACTTTCGAACGTCTAATGGAACTAGTACTTCGAGGACTTACTTGGAAAACCTGCTTGGTTTACCTAGATGACGTCATGGTGATGGGCAAGAGCTTTAAAGAACATTTGGAAAATCTTCAAGAAGTTTTCGACAGATTAAAGCAAGCCAACTTAAAGCTGAATCCAAAGAAGTGCTCTTTGTTCCAAAGGAAAGTAGAATTTTTGGGTCACACTGTATCAGCCGCAGGAGTTGAAACAAATATCAGCAAGACTCAAGCAATTCGTGACTGGCCAAGACCCAAAGACAAACATGAACTGAGGAGTTTCTTGGGGCTGTGTACCTATTACAGAAGATTTGTGGAAGGTTTCGCCAACATCGCTGCGCCGTTGCATCAACTAACAGAAGGAAGAAGGCCGTACGTCTGGACTCCAGACTGTGATACCGCTTTCCGAAAATTGAAGTCCGCCTTGTGTACAAGCCCTATCTTGGCGTATCCTCAGCAGAATGGGAAGTTCGTGTTAGACACTGATGCCAGTAACGTCGGCATTGGGGCTGTGCTGTCCCAAGTTCAAGGCGGTGAAGAAAGAGTAATCGAGTATTACAGCAAGATCCTGACAAAGCCAGAGAGGAACTATTGCACCACCAGGAAGGAACTTCTTGCGATAGTGAAGGCCGTGGAACATTTTCACAAGTACTTGTATGGGCAAGAATTCCTTATCAGGACAGATCATTCGGCACTTTCTTGGTTACTCCGAATGAAGAACGCGGAGGGACAGACGGCTAGATGGTTAGAAAGGCTTCAGCAGTATCACTTCAAGGTGCATCATCGACCGGGACGACAGCATAACAACGCTGACGCTTTGTCCAGAAGACCTTGTGGTGATTGCAAACACTGCAAACGAGTTGAGGACCATGAGGACATGGTGGATATAAGGGTCACTTCTGTCCAGCCAGAAGACGAATGGACAGTTGAAGGTCTTCGGAAGCTACAGAGGAGCGACGCTGATGTCGGACCCATATTGGAATGGAAAGAAGCTGGAGACAGACCGGAATGGCAAGAGGTTTCCGACAGAAGTCCAGCTCTTAAGAATTTGTGGGCTCAATGGAAATCCTTTCAGGTCGAGGACGGAGTACTGAAGAGAGCATGGGAAAGCGCGGATGGAAAGCGTGTCAACTTGCAGTTGGTGGTGCCTCAGGAGAAGATTCCACAGGTCTTGTGGGCGGTGCACAATGGGACCTCTGGTGGACATCTAGGGATGAACAAGACCCTGGAGAAGGTTCGAAAACGGTTTTATTGGGTTAACTGCAGGGAGGACGTCGAGCGGTGGTGTCGGAAATGTGTCACCTGTGCTGCATCCAAGGGTCCTCGTACGAGAACCAAAGGGGCCCTGAAGCAATATAATGTGGGAGCTCCATTTGAAAGAATTGCAATCGATGTGGCAGGACCATTCCCAGCTTCAGACGATGGAAACAAGTACATCCTGGTGGCCATGGATTATTTCAGTAAATGGCCTGAGGCTTATGCCATCCCGAATCAGGAAGCCACCACAGTCGCAAGGGTTCTTGTGGACAACTTCATCTGTCGATTTGGTGTTCCCTTAGAACTGCACTCGGGCCAGGGAAGGAACTTTGAATCGGGGGTTTTCCAAGAGGTGTGTCGTCTTCTTGGAATAAGGAAAACTCGAACAACACCTCTTCATCCACAGTCTGACGGAATGGTGGAGAGATTTAACAGGACCTTAGAGGAACATATTTCGAAGGTCGTTTCCAAGCATCAGACCGATTGGGACCGACATCTACCACTGTTTCTGATGGCCTATGGCGCGGCAACTCATGAAACTACAAGTCAGACCCCGGCAAAAGTGATCTTCGGGAGGGAACTGCGGCTTCCGTGTGACTTGGTGTTTGGATCACCAAGGGAGGTCCCCAGGGAAACGATGGGTTTCGTAGATGACTTGAGGGAAGCGATACTGGAGACGCATGCTCTGGTGCGGACGAAGATCAACTTGGCGACGGACCGGATGAAGGCCATGTATGACGTGAGTGCCAATCATGGTGGTTTCAGTGAGGGCGAGTTGGTATGGCTATACAACCCTCAGCGAAAGAAAGGAGTTTCGCCAAAGTTTACGCCATCTTGGGAAGGGCCGTACAAGGTGCTGAAGAGGATCAACGACTTGGTATACAGGATCCAGCGTAGCTCCAGGAGTAAAATGAAAGTGGTACACCTGAACAGACTATGCAAATTTAGTGGCGAAGTGACTGATTGGAACTGATCGGGACGATCATTGCTAAGGGGGAGGCAGTGTTACGCAATGTAAATAGGTGAAATAGGATTTAGAATAGAATTGTAGAATTTAGTAAATAAAAAAAGTTTCTAGAAGGTTCTGATAAGGGGAAAGCGGCCGCGATAACGAAACAAACGGCAGATAAGCGTTCCAGAAATTTCGGGATTCGATAAGTCTTGTCTGCCGAAAATTCTGGAAGACGCGGGCCGAAACTATAAAAAGGCGGTCAGTTTTCCCTCGAGTCAGTCAGTTAGAATCAGTGCAATTAGTGAGTTTGTAGAAGTGAGTTAATTGTAAATTGTTGAGTTCAGTAATAAAGTGGGTCTTATTCGATAAGTGTAATCAATCGAACCGATAAGCCCGTAACACTATTCTATCTATTTACATTGCCTTACAATATAAGTTTTCAGTTTGCCGCATGAACCAGAATAGGACCCTATTACGCCTATGATTTTGGAAGCACTCATGTTTGCATAATGGAAATAATTAAAAGAGACCACAGGTCCAGACTAAATAAGGTACGACTGGAAAGTTCTGTGCGAGTTTCTTTGACAAATTTGGGAAAGAAGCAACTCCAAAATTATCATTAGAGTTTGTTTAAGAATTTTTTTCCTGTAATAATTTTTCTTTTTTTATTTGTATTATGTATTTTAATTAGGTAATTCTTATATTACCTACTTTTGTTATTTTTGTTTTGTTAAAAGAAGCGTTCATAATTTGCTCACATGCGGCCCACGCAAAATTTTTAACATTGTTGCTGTAAAAAAAGTTTGCTCATCCCTGTTCTAATCAATCATGCTCAGATTTTGTTCTTTTATATTTTTGCAAAGCCAAATTTCTTTGCCTCATAAATAGTTTTAAATTAGATGTGAGCCAAGAAGCTTTAGATTTCGACACCTAAATTTCTCTAATAGGAGCATGTTTATCAAATGTATCTAAAACAAATTCATTAAACAAACTAATTTCATTATCAATATTATTTTGGTATAAGATATAATGCCACGAGTAATTATTTAGATCGTGTAAGAACAAATTATGATTAAAATTATCAAAGCAACGATACTTTATAACTTCAGACTCAGTTTTCGGTTCTTTTAGGTTAAGATCACAAAATACTAACTTATGATCAGAAATATTATCTACAGAAATAGTATTAGCTTAAGTAGCAAACCTGTTATTAGCAACAAGAATTGGATCGAGTAGTTAGTGGAATTACGAGAACTTCTTGTAGGTTGCTTTAAAACCTGAACAAAATTATAGGACTCAAAGCAATGATTAAAATGGTTATCTCGATTTAAAAAGTTAACATTGAAATCCCCAAGACAAATAATTTTATCCACTGTAGGGTATATGTATGAAAACATATTATCAAAATCATTAATAAAAAAATTTATGTTAGTATGAGGTGGACGATAAAAAACTCCAAAAGCAATAGGCTATATTTGTATTTTAATTTTAAAAAGTAAATATTCAAGTGATTCCCTTACCTTAAATTCTAAATCCGAATATATGGGCACATAACAAGATTTGTTTCCAATAAGTTCAAGCACTTTGGTAAATAATTTATATTTTGAGTTTGTTACCAAATCTGTAATAAATGCACCACTGCCTTTTGGAGAATTTTTTAGTTAGAAATATCTCATCACAAATTCACCGTTGCACGAAGCTAACGAGCACCGCTCTCGGTCTGTTTACACGTTTGTTTCCAATGCGATAACAGTAGTTGATATTATCAGCGGTAACCTTTTTTTCTAGTTGGACATTAAAAACGAAACGTTTAGATCTTTTTCACACAAATTTTCTTCCCGTTCTTTCAGTATTCCTTGGATTAAGATAGTTTGATAATTCCTTCTGATTCAAACTTTCAATTTGACGCACTAACGAACTAATATCTAGTTGTATCACTTGCATAGAATTTAAGATTTTTACATGGAACTCAAAAAGCTTAGTTAGGAAAGAGGCAACTTCGTCGGAAGTTGATTTCCCATCGCGAATATTTACTTGCTCTTTCAGATCTTGGAAGCCCTTGGTTAAGGTGTCCTCTAGCTTATTTACACGTGTTGCGATAGTTTTAGCGGTAAGGGAAGATGTTTCACTAGCCCTTTTGCCTTTCGTCGAAGAGGCCGTAAAGAAATTGATAAAGATGTTTAATTTTAAAAGTTCTCACACTGGACACTGAATAATTAAACCGTATATTGAAAAACGCCACGAACACGTTACTCGCGGATAGCCATTTTAACACTCTTTCGTGTTTAAAAAAGTAAATAGTCCACATTTTTTGGAATAGTGAAATTTTGAGAAACGAAAAACCAAAAAACGAAATTTTAACAACATAATTGAAATTTGTGGAAAAATTGTAGTTTTAAAAAAATGTCGTTCTTTTCAAAAGAACAATTTCTCCAGAAAGTCGATTTCAAGATTCAGTTCATAAAACAATTAATCAAATTAATGACGTTTGCAGAAGCGTACGTAAACTGTCAGAGGAAGTAGAATGTGACTCACTATTAGGGCACCTGAGAGAGGAGGAAGAAAAAATGGGATAGCTAAAAAATGGAATCGAAAAACACATTCAAAAAAGGCAGAAAAGAGAAATCTTGGGAAAAATGTTAACCGCTATATTTGGAGTAAACGACGAGGTATACACTGAGATCGATGAATTAGACAAGAATCAAAGAGAACTGATACAAGCATCGAATCACCAAACAAAATTTATGTTAAAAGCTTTGACTAGATTTAACCAAACTGAAAACAGAATCGCTAACAAATTAAACCAGTTTAAAACAAAAATGAACAATGCAATGAAAATGATTGAAGGAATGCAGAAGTGGTACAGCAGAACAGATAGCAACAAACTAGAAATTCATGTCTTAAGTGTTTAATCTGTGGCAAAAAATTACATCGATGAACTGTTACAATTTTATGAAAACTTGCTGCACATGCAAATGGGCAAAGGAAAAATATACGCAATAATTTCTCCTAAACATATAGAAGAAATAATAGCGAAGATATCGAAGAAACTATCCCACAACATTGAAATCATCTCTCATCCCCTAATAAAAACGGAAGTAACTCAAACAAGCAAGAATACATTTATCTATGTATATTTCTGCATGGCAGAAATAACAGAGTTCAATCTTATAAAGGTAAATGCGGTACCAATAAAAGTAGAAAACAATAAATATTGGATTATGGATAGTGGAACAGATATTATAGCGGTGGATTACAATATGCAGCGATATTTCCAAATATCTGACACAGAACTAAAGACAAGTATAAGTTTACAAAATAACTTATACATTTGCTCTCCATCTATAATCAGGAGCATTGAGAATTATCCAAACTGTATAATTGATGAATTGTATAGCAGAGGAGGAAACAACTCATGTCCAGTTAGTAAAAACGAAATCAATTCCATCATTTGGAAAAAGCTATATACCAAAAACTCTTGGATGTTTATTTCACAAAAACAAACAAAAATAGCAATCATATGCAATGGAGTAAGAGAAGAAACAGTAATAAACGTGACGGGAATAATTTCGATATCTCAAAACTGTATAATTTCAACCAAGAAGACGACATTGACTCCAAAACGACTACAAAGATTACCAGTGGTGGCCGGATTCATCAAGCCTGTGGCGGTAAATTTGACTATGTCAAAAAAATATATCGCGAGGCCGCCACTGAAGGATAAGGAATCGGAAATGGAACCATTTGATGACCTAACCGATTTGACTGCTCAAGAGCAGTCATTCCAAGACGAACTACAGGAAAAACGATGGAAAACGGTGATCCATCACTCAACTATTACTAGTTTGGTCACCACCGTAACCATAATAGCAAGAATAACATTTATTGCATATGCAATAAGAAAGGTGGTCACAAACTACAAGAAAAAGAAGAAGAATTCACAACAGCTAGCAGCTCCAGAGGAAAGAAAATTTCAAGATCTAGAGATGAGGCCCCTCAACCAAGTCAATCGAGATCCGCTGGCAGACATCAGCTACCATGAGATAATGGGATAGAAAAAAATAAAGTTAAGTTCATTTAAATATATAATTAAAAGGGTTTTTGTTTTTTTTGTAATTGGGTTTTATAATTAAGGGATTAAACAATTAAATCTACTAACCTACAATATGTAAAATAGGTCAGTTATGTTTACTAACATTATAAATAAGTAAATGAGCACAATACTGTTGTCAGCATTTGTTATAGTGACAATGCCCCAGGAAACCAGAAGCTCAACAATCCACGGCTTAGGATGAGAAATTTCTGCTGAGCTGAGCATTTGAATAGATCTTTAAACTTGTCGAGGCGGCAATATGTTTAATCTTCTATTAAAGAGATTTTAAATCATTTGTATCTTTATTTATAAGGTGTCATTCAACCTGACACACTTAATTGTTTTCCAAATTCCTCAATTGTTTTGATTTCTTCATGTAATTGTTTAAAATTTAACAAATTCTCATTAATCAGGTTTATGAAAATTATTGCAAGGCTCAACAGAACGGTTAAACCAGCGACCGCCAACCGATGCATTTGTATGCATATGCATGTTACATGATTATAACATTAATTACTTAAAATTTGTTTAACATCACATTTTAAATTGTCATAGTTCTTAGGTTTTTACTTTTAATAAATTTAGTATTGATCGAATCGTCGTATCAATTACTCGAATCCTAAACAAAAAAAGAAAAAAAGACGACATTTTTAGAAAAAGAGACATTTTGAGAAAAGAAAAAGCTTCGAAAAAAAAAATATTTACAAAATAATTGCAATTTCGAGAAAAATTGTCGTTTTAAAAAAAAATTCGTAATTTTGAGAAAAAAAGTCGAATTATGAAATGTAATCCGAAATTTAAAAAAATTTCTGAAATCGAAATTTGAAAAGATGAATACTGACCATTGAATTTTATGCTAGAAGTCAAAATTTGTTTGGAAGGAAATCGTAGTTTAAAAAAAATGTCATAATTTTCAAGGGAACGATATATTTAGAAAATCGTGTTTAAAAAAGTAAATAGTCTATATTTCTAAAAAAAGTGAAATTTTGGAAAACGGAAAAGTTTTGAAAAAACGAAATTTAAACAAAACAATCAGAATTTCAAGATAAATCGCAGTTTTAAATATAAATCTGGTAATTTTCGAGAGAACGTCATATTTGAGAAAAACAAGAAATCTGAAATCTTAAAACAGAAGATTTCTTAAATTCAAATTTTGAAAGAAGAGAAATTTAAAATTTTAAATTTATGAATCTTAAAGCATTCTTTGGAATCAAACAATTTAAATGATAATAAATTTGCCCATTTTTTGCGAATTTTTGAAATTTTATGGAAGAACAATTACCAGATGTACTACCAAACATTAAAGTTCTTAACATCGTATTATTTTGCCTATGACTCTTTAAAAAAAGAGAATGTTTTGTGGCAAAACAACCGAAATGGTGATGAACTACGAAATGTCCAAAGTTTTAGTCTAGAATTATTTTCCTTTGAATTCTCCATGAGACCATTTTCGAATTTTGGAGAAGATTTCATGGAAAAGCAATTGCAATACTCATGAATTACCAAATACTAAACTTTTCCACATAATATTATTTTACCTGTTGACCTCCAAGAGCACACTTGCGAATTTCAAACAATTAAAATAACGATAAACTACTAAATCCCCAAAGTGTAGCTTAAAATTATTTTGATCTAGATCCTCTACGAGAACATTTGAAAGTTTTAGAGATTTTATGAAAAAACAATTACCAGATGTACCACCAAACATGATTCT
>CM053336.1:30049830-30122330 GCA_028583605.1 Dastarcus helophoroides
TCCTAAAGCATATAACTACGTAAAGAGAATTTTTTTAGTAAAAGTTTACCAGATCCACGATCTATTAGTCGTTGGTACCAGAAAATTCATTGTGAACCAGGCTTTAATAGACAAGCACACCATGCTATTTTAAAAAGAGTTGAAAAAGCAAAAAATAAAAATTCATCTTTAGTTGCTGGAGTAATTTTTGATGAAATTTCGATACGGAAGCTAATTGAATGGACGGGTAAAAAAGTTGTAGGCTATGCAGACTGGAAAGGTTTTGTTGGAAAAGAAGAAGAAAATTTACAAGAAGCAAAAGAAATCCTTGTATTTATGGTGGTATTTTACAATCTCCATCTAAAAATTCCAGAAGCTTATTTTTTTTCTAATCGAATCAATGCTCAGGATAAAGCTACATTGCTTCTCAAATTGTTAAAATTTCTGGAAAATACTGGTTTAGAAATTAAATCAGTAACTTTTGATGGATTAGCATCCCATTTAAAGATGGCGGAGTGTTTAGGAGCAGATTTCTCTGATACACGAAATATAAAATCATATTTTACTTATAAACAAAACATTTGGTTCTGAATCCGTCTCATATGTTGACATTAATTCGAAATACACTGGGGTCAAAAAAAATTTTGAAACATAAAGAAGATTATATTAGGTGGAATTTTTTCACAAAATTAGTTCAATTCCAAGATAATGAGGGATTACATGCTGCCACAAAGATTAAACCGAGACACATATTTTACTACAAAGAAAAAATGAAAGTTAAGTTGGCAAGCCAGATCTTCAGCCGAAGTGTTGCAGATGCATTAACTTTCTTGGAGTTTGACATAAAGCAAAAAACAATTATGGATTCTAGGGCAACTGCTGAATTTTGTTTAATTTTTAATAACTTATTTGACATTTTTAATTGCCGAAATATATTCTCCAAAGCGGAATACCGACTACGATTTAATAAAACAAACGCCCCCAAATTAATAGATTATATGAAAAAATGTGTTGAATATATACATTTTTTAAATTTGGTAGATGGAGCGCCCTTACTACAAAGTACAGTTAAAACTGGTTTTTTTGGATTTTTGTTAAATATACAAAGTTACATAAATTTGTTTCAAGACTTAGTTGCCTGTGAGAATCCACCTTTAGAATATTTACTTAGTTATAAGTTGTCACAAGACCATTTGGAAATGTTTTTTAGCATAATTCGAAGTAGGGGTGGCTTTAATAACAATCCTTCATGTAGACAGTTTGAGTCAGCTTTCAAACGTTTACTGCTACATACTGATATAAAATCTTCAGAAAGTGGCAACGTTATTTGTCTTGATGAAACTTCATTTTTGAATGTAGAAGTACCAGAAGAACTACCCCAAATTGAGTTTGTTACAAGTAAATTTGATTGGCATTTGACTGACTTTTGCAAAGATATTGTATCTTATATAGCTGGATTTGTAGCAAAATTACTAAAACCTAAGATTTCATGTAAAAAATGTCTGGAGGTAATTGAAGCGGATGAAACAATTTCCCTATTACAACAGCGTAAAACCTATGGACTCCTGTGCAGTGCTTCAAAATTTATGATAAATCTTTGCGAAGCTGCTGAAAAACAATTTAGGTTTTCCATGAAAACGTCAAATTCATTACAAAAACTAATATACTTCAATATTTAATATTATTGGTAATATTAATCCAGAAATCTTTGATTCATTCGATAATCATTTATATGATGACGATCAAGACAATAATCATGCGTTCAATTTAGCAAAATTAATTTTAGAAAAATATTTTAATTCAAGAATATTTCACGATGTAAAGCAGATTAATGCAAAAAAAGATGTAAGTAGAATTAGATCTCTGTTAACAAAAACAATAATTTTTAAAAATCAATAAAGTTTATAAATATTGTATTGTCTTTTTGTTTTACTAATATGAACAGGGTTAGTGATCATATATTAACCCACAGCTGTCTAAATAAATGCTTCAAATTTTGACACGGTCGGTAAAGCGGTTATGGAGATATTGTAACGCAATGTAAATAGATGAAATAGGATTTAGGATAGAATTGTAGAATTTAGTAAATAAAAAAAGTTTCTAGAAGGTTCTGATAAGGGGAAAGCGGCCGCGATAACGAAACAAACGCCAGATAAGCGTTCCAGAAATTTCGGCATTCGATAAGCCTTATCTGCCGAAAATTCTGGAAGACGCGGGCCGAAACTATAAAAAGGCGGTCAGTTTTCCCTCGAGTCAGTCAGTCAGTTAGAATCAGTGCAATTAGTAAGTTAGTAGAAGTGAGTTAATTGTAAATTGTGGTGATTCAAGTTGAGTTCAGTAATAAAGTGGGAATAAATCCATCACGTGTATCAATTCGAACCGATAAGCCCGTAACATCTGGTGTCAGAAGCGGAATTATTCGTGGATTGTGCTTTATTACTCGAAAAAAAAATTCGTGCCAGGTGCCGTAGTTGACTTTATCTCGGACGTTTTAAACTGTTAAAGAGTTATACGAGGCGCGTCAAGTAAAATCTTGAACATTCAGATACGCTTTATGGATACGAGATTAAAATCGGCCAAAATGGAACAACAATTACAAGCGTTATTAGCACTATATAAAGACGCACAAAAAAGAGAAGAAGAACGAAGTCGACGAAGAAAAGAACAAGAAGAGGAACGAAAACGACAAGATGAAGAACGAAGACGACAAGAAAAACAACGAGATGAAGAACGAAAACGACAAGAAAAAGAACGAAGACAGCAAGAAAAAGAACAGGGGGAAGAACGAAGACGACAAGAAAAAGAGCAGGAGGAAGAACGAAGACGACAAGAAAAAGAACAGGAGGAAGAACGAAGACACCAAGATGAAGAACGAAGACGACAAGAATTACATAGTTCATTAGCAAATATAATAGAAGAAATGGGAGCCGACGTTGCTAAAATGAAAGTAGAAATTACAAGAATGAAAAGAGAGATGAGAAAAGTCAGGGAAGAAATTGGAGAAGTAAAAGAAAAATTCAACAGCAAGCTTCTTGATTTGGAAAATGCAACACAGAAGAAGATCAGCAACATCGAAAATGATGTGAAGAAGTTGCTAAGTGGACAAGTCACACAAAATGAATCCGAAAGTGTTTCTGCCATTTCTTCCCAAAAGGTGAAACCTCCGACCTATGATGGAAAAACATCGTTCCAGGGCTACAGAATACAGTTGGAAGCTGCTGCTAGAGCCAATCAATGGACGGAAAACGAAAAGGCGACCTCATTGGTGGTTTCCCTGCGCGGAGAAGCTCTGGAACTACTCCGAGCTCTATCTGACCACGAACTAGCTAACTATGAAGATTTAGTTAGGGCTTTCGAGCTGAGATTTGGAGACCATCATTTGCCGCAAGTGGCCCAGTCGCAACTACTAGTAAGGAAGCAGAAAAGTGATGAAACGCTGCAAGAATTCGAGGCCGACGTAAAAAGACTGGCTCATGCCGCTTATCCAACAGCACCAACTGAATTTTTGGAACTTTACTCAGCTAGAATTTTCATAGAAGGAATAAGAGACTCAGAAGTCCAGGGAGTGATGCGCTTGACAAACTTCCGAACATCGCGAGAGGCACTGATTAGAGCTTTGGAGATAGAAGCTGCTTACAGGGTTTCGGAGTCAGAGGCGTCACGGAGGGTAAGGAAGGCCGACATCGAAGAGGTCGCGAATGACCCTAATTTTGGAAACATTAACGCTAACATGAAGGAAATGAACGCGAACCTGAGTGCTAACATCCACAGAATTGACGCGAGTATCCAAGAATTGGTAGGAACTCTTAAAGGCAGTTTCAGCAGAAGCATAACATGTTACGGCTGTGGCAAACCGGGACACATCAAAAAGAACTGCAGGTCAACCCCCAAGAAGTCGACAAGCATCACAGTAAGAAAACAACACGTCGAGAAGAGGAACTCACTAGCTAATGTCAAGAAACCAGTCGTCAAAACTCTTCCAATCAAACAGATAAAAAGGACCAAGGAGAGTTTGATGGTGGAAGCCAGCGTGGATGGAAGAAATGTACAGGCAACAGTGGACACAGGAGTCAAGGTTACTGTGGCACACGATACTCAAGCAATCTGTGACTGGCCAAAACCCAAAGATAAACATGAACTAAGGAAGTTTCTTGGGTTATGCACCTATTACAGAAGATTTGTGAAAGGCTTCGCCATCATCGCTGCGCCGTTGCACCGACTAACTAAAGGAAGAATGCCTTATGTCTGGACTCCCGATTGTGATACCGCTTTCCGAAAACTGAAGTCCGCCTTGTGCACAAGTCCTATCTTGGCTTATCCTCAGCAGATTGGGAAATTTGTGTTAGACACAGATGCCAGCAACGTCGGCATTGGAGCTGTGCTGTCCCAAGTTCAAGGCGGTGAAGAAAGAGTAATCGAGTATTACAGCAAGATCCTGACGAAGCCGGAGAGGAACTATTGCACCACCAGGAAGGAACTACTTGCGATAGTGAAGGCCGTGGAACACTTCCACAAGTATTTATATGGGCAAGAATTCCTTATCAGGACAGATCATTCGGCACTTTCTTGGTTACTCCGAATGAAGAACGCGGAGGGACAGACGGCTAGATGGTTAGAAAGGCTTCAGCAGTATCACTTCAAGGTGCATCATCGACCGGGACGACAGCATAACAACGCTGACGCTTTGTCCAGAAGACCTTGTGGTGATTGCAAACACTGCAAACGAGTTGAGGACCATGAGGACATGGTGGATATAAGGGTCACTTCTGTCCAGCCAGAAGACGAATGGACTGTTGAAGGTCTTCGGAAGCTACAGAGGAGCGACGCTGATATCGGACCCATATTGGAATGGAAAGAAGCTGGAGACAGACCGGAATGGCAAGAAGTTTCCGACAGAAGTCCAGCTCTTAAGAATTTGTGGGCTCAATGGGAATCCCTCCAGGTCGAGGACGGGGTACTGAAGAGAGCATGGGAAAGCGCGGATGGAAAGCGTGTCAACTTGCAGTTGGTAGTGCCTCAGGAGAAGATTCCACAGGTCTTGTGGGAGGTGCACAATGGGACCTCAGGTGGACACCTAGGGATGAACAAGACCCTGGAGAAGGTTCGAAAACGGTTCTATTGGGTCAACTGCAGGGAGAACGTCGAGCGGTGGTGTCGGAAATGTGTCACCTGTGCTGCATCCAAGGGTCCCCGTACGAGAACAAAAGGGGCCCTGAAGCAATATAATGTGGGAGCTCCATTTGAAAGAATTGCAGTCGATGTGGCAGGACCATTCCCAGTTTCAGACGATGGAAACAAGTACATCCTGCTGGCCATGGATTATTTCAGTAAGTGGCCTGAAGCTTATGCCATCCCGAACCAGGAAGCCACCACAGTCGCAAGGGTTCTTGTGGACAACTTCATCTGTCGATTTGGTGTTCCCTTTGAACTACACTCGAACCAGGGAAGGAACTTTGAATCGGGGGTTTTCCAAGAGGTGTGTCGTCTTGGAATAAGGAAAACTCGAACAACACCTCTTCATCCACAGTCTGACGGAATGGTGGAGAGATTTAACAGGACCTTAGAGGAACATCTTTCGAAGGTCGTTTCCAAACATCAGACCGACTGGGACCGACATCTACCACTGTTCCTGATGGCCTATCGCGCGGCAACTCATGAAACTACAAGTCAGACTCCGGCAAAAGTGATCTTCGGGAGGGAACTGCGGCTTCCGTGTGACTTGGTGTTTGGATCACCAAGGGAGGTCCCCAGGGAAACGATGGGTTTCGTAGATGACTTGAGGGAAGCGATACTGGAGACGCATGCTCTGGTGCGGACGAAGATCAACTTGGCGACGGACCGGATGAAGGCCAGGTATGACGTGAGTGCCAATCATGGTGGTTTCAGTGAGGGCGAGTTGGTATGGCTATACAACCCTCAGCGAAAGAAAGGAGTTTCGCCAAAGTTTACGCCATCTTGGGAAGGGCCGTACAAAGTGCTGAAGAGGATCAACGACTTGGTATACAGGATCCAGCGTAGCTCCAGGAGTAAAATGAAAGTGGTGCACCTGAACAGACTATGCAAATTTAGTGGCGAAGTGACTGATTGGAACTGATCGGGACGATCATTTCTAAGGGGGAGGCAGTGTAACGCAATGTAAATAGATGAAATAGGATTTAGGATAGAATTGTAGAATTTAGTAAATAAAAAAGGTTTCTAGAAGGTTCTGATAAGGGGAAAGCGGCCGCGATAACGAAACAAACGGCAGATAAGCGTTCCAGAAATTTCGGCATTCGATAAGCCTTATCTGCCGAAAATTCTGGAAGAACGCGAGCCGAAACTATAAAAAGGCGGTCAGTTTTCCCTCGAGTCAGTCAGTCAGTTAGAATCAGTGCAATTAGTAAGTTAGTAGAAGTGAGTTAATTGTAAATTGTGGTGATTCAAGTTGAGTTCAGTAATAAAGTGGGAATAAATCCATCACGTGTATCAATTCGAACCGATAAGCCCGTAACAATATTAATAAAATTATTTGTTTTCCTTGACAACTTTGATAGCCTATAACTCTGATTGAGAGAGCTCTGGTTGAGAGAGCGTACCCGCACGATATGTTGCCTACAACATCGAGTATAGAAAATAGCCTACGTGTCGTTTCTAGTTATAAAAACTCTTTGGTCACTTCAAGGAGGTTGAAGAGAAAAGGATAAAATTATGCTTAAAAAGTTCCATTTTGGAATGCAAAATGGACCTCTCATAAATTTAAATTACGTAAATAATGAAATTATGTGTTACGTTTGGACCTCATTGTATAAACAAAAAACTGTTACTGACTAATATGGCCCTTCTTTTTGTTGGATATAGCATTTTCATAGTAGGCTAATTAAAATCGATAATTTTAGAAAGCATTCGATATGAATACGACCCTGTATCCTAACCAAAAAACCATCTTGAAGACGCTTCTCTTTGAAGTAAACGAATTATGATAAAAATAAGTCTTTTTTACTTACAGCTAACGCTATGAACTAGGTACTTCTAACTATGCTGCATAATATACACTAGATTTGAACTCATCAAAACTGCAATTAACGACAAAATTGCAAATAAACTTTATTTGTTTGTCAAAAACTTCTGTCAAAATTCATGTTGATAAACATCTTCCCTCTCACTCCAATATTAATGACACAAAAGTTTGTTTATTGTCGTCTCTAGTTTATATTTACTCTATGGATTCAATTTATCAAAATTAGTTTTGGAAAAATGTTTTATTTTAAGAATATTTCATAATGTTAAGCAGATGAGTTTATGCAAAAAAAATATAAATAGAGTTAGGACTATTAACAAAGTTCTGATTGATTTAAATAGGCTATCCTATTGGGCCAGTCAGGTACTGTACAATGTTTTGATTGAGAGAGCGTACCCGCACGATATGTTGCCGACAACATGGACTATAGAAAATAGCCTGGGTGTCGTCTCTAGTTATAAAAACTCTTTGAATAATATCATCTACTGTTATCGCATTGGAAACAAACGTGTAAACAGACCGAGAGCGGTGCTCGTTAGCTTCGTGCAATGGTGAATTTGTGATGAGATATTTCTAATTAAAAAAATGTCTAAAAGGCAATGGTGTATTAATTACAGAAATGGTAACAAACTCAAAATATAAATTATTTACCAAAGTGCGTGAACTTATTGGAAACAAATCTTGTTATGTGCCCATACATTTGGATTTAGAATTTAAGGTAAGGGAATCACTTAAATATTTACTTTTTAAAATTAAAATACAGGTACAGCCTATTGCTTTTGGAGTTTTTTATCGTCCACCTTATACTAACATAAATTTTTTATTAATGATTTTGATAATATGTTTTTATACATATATCCTACAGTGGATAAAATTATTTGTCTTGAGGATTTCAATGTTAACTTTTTAAATAGAGATAATCCTTTTAATCATTGCTTTGAGTCCTATAATGTTGTTCAGGTTTTAAAGGAACCTACAAGAATTTCTCGCAATTCCAGCTAATACTCGATCCAATTCTTGTTGCTAATAACAGTTTTGTTACTTAAGCTAGTACTATTTCTGTAGATAATATTTCTGATCATAAGTTAGTATTTTCTGATCTTAACCTAAAAAAACCGAAAACTGAGTCTGAAGTTATAAAGTATCGTTGCTTTGATAATTTTAATCATAATTTGTTCTTACACGATCTAAATAATTACTCGTGGCACCACATCTTATACGAAAATAATATTGATAATGAAATTAGTTTGTTTAATGAATTTATTTTAGGTACATTTGATAAACATGCTCCTAATAGAGAAATTTAGGTGTCGAAACCTAAAGCTCCTTGGCTCACACCTAATTTAAAACTATTTATGAGGCAGAGAAATTTGGCTTTACAAAAATGTAAAAAAACAAAATCTGAGCATGATTGGTTAGAACAGGGATGAGCAAACTTTTTTTACAGCGGGCCAACTACAATGTTAAAAATTTTGCGTGGGCCGCATGTGAGCAAATTATGAACGCTTCTTTTAACAAAACAAAAATAATAAAAGTAGGTACTATAAGAATTACCTAATTAAAACACATAATACAAATAAAAAATGAGAAATTATTACAGGAAAAAAAATCCTAAACAAACTCTAATGATAATTTTGGGGCACAGAACTTTCCAGTCGTACGTTATTTAGTCTGGACCTGTGGTCTCTTTTAATTATTTCCATTATGCAAACATGAGTGCTTCCAAAATCATAGGCGTAATAGGGTCCTATTCTGGTTCATGCGGCAAACTGAAAACTTATATTGTAACGCAATGTAAATAGATAGAATAGTATTCAATTGGGGGACTTTCCAATTCCTCAGAAATCATCCTTTCCTTGAAACATTTTTTTGAAATTTCTATCTTTTTTTTTTAATTTTTTTTGCAAAATTCGCCTTTTTCTTTTGAAATTTCGTCATTTCTCTAAATTTGACTTTTCTAAAAATTTTAACTTTTTTTAATTCTGAAAATTTCAGCTTGTTTATTAAAATTTGCCCTTTCATCAAAATCTGGTCGATCTTCTGATAAAAAAGTGTATTTCTGAAATTAATGTGAAAAGACAAAAATTACGAAGAAGAAGTTTTTGTAAAATTCAACAGTTTTAATCCAAATTTCTAAAAGTTTCAAATTATTTGTCGAAATTTCGATGTATATCACAATATTTGAAATTTTCTAACGCCCGTTAAGGTAAGGTCTGTAAGGCCTGTCTTCCTCTGGCTTGAGGAGTCAAGATAAAATAAATATTCGATTTTTTTCTTAAAATTTGCTTTTTCTAAATTTTGATAAAATCTGATTCTTTGTGGTAATTTCGAAATTTCACTAAAATTTAACATTTTTTCTCAAAATTTAGAATCTTTTTCTCAAAAGTTCTCTAGTCTTTTCTTCAGGGTTTTGACTTTTTTTTTAAATTTCGACTTGTTTTTAAATTTCAATTTCTGTGCAAAATTTTTGGTCCATTTTAAATTATTCTCGAAATTTCGTTATTTTTTTAAATCCAATATTTTTCTGAACATTTAGCTTATAATGTCAATCTTTTAAATTCTGATTTTATTAGAAACTTTGACTGGTTTCCTAAAGTTTGCCTTTTTCAGGAAATCGTGATTTTTGTCTCAATATCCGATATTTATTATTTCCATAAGTTTTTTTTTCCTGGTATATTCGTCTTTTTTTTCAAATTATAAATTTTTGTAAAATAATTCGCCTGTACCTTAAAATTTGTTTTTTTTTGAATTTTCGATTTTATTTTCAAAATCCTACTTTTTGGACTTTTTTAAAAATGATTTATTTCCAAATTTTGTCATTTTTCTGGATATTTGTCTTTTTCAACAAATCACGATTTTTAGTTCAAATGGTTTCATGGCTCTGAAAATGTTCACTTTTTTCTCTAAATTACATCGAAAAATTAATAAAAATATGCAAAAACATTTTTTTGAGGATTTTGAGCAAAACATTTCTTATAAATCCAAAATCTTTACTAATTATAAATTTTGATAGCAATGTTTTGGAAAATTGCGATTTTCTTTCTCAAAATTCGACTTTTTCTAAAAAATACATCTTTGCAAAAAAATAGAACTTTAAAAATTTTAACTTTTTCGAATTATAAACATTTCTCGAGTTTTTGAGAAAGGTTAGGTTTTATTTTTAATATGATTTATTGAAAATTCCAACTTTTCTAATTTCCCTTTTAAAACTGAACATTCTTTTGGAAATTTGAAATATCTTCTAGAAAGTTTGATTTTTTTCTGGAAATTTCAATGTAATTTTCAAATACCATGATTTTCTTTCGAAGTCTTTGATTTTTCTGAATTTTTTTTAATTTGATTTCCGATAATTTTAACTTGTCCGAATATCGTCTTATTTTCCAAAATTTGGCTTTTACCTCAAAATTTGAATCTGTTTCCGTATGTTTCCATAAAAAATTAAACTTTTTTTGAAGTTTTAGACTTTTTCACAAAATTCGTTAATTTTTTAAAAATTGGTTCGAAATTTTAATAGAACTCTAAAAATCTGAGATCAATATTGTTAGGAAATTTTGAGAAAAAGATTTTTTCAAAACTTTCAAGAATATGCCAAAATTGAAATAAAATAAAAATTTTGAGAGAATATTTTTAAAAGTTGCATTTTTTTTCCTTAATTTGACCACTTTTTAATAAAAATTGACTTTTGGAAATTTCGTTTTCTTTTGCGTTTCCACTTCGTCGAAATTTTGACATTTCTTAAAGTTCTTAGAATGCTTTTTTCTTAAGATTGGGCTTTTTCGACATTTCTACTTTAATCTGAAAATGTGATCTCCCCAGTTCTGTAGTTTTTAGTGAAAATGCACATTACTCAGCCACAAGGTTTTCTTTTTTGCCCATAAATTTTTCAGAATGATTGTTGCTCTATCTTGAAGAAAATCCTCCTGATGTTCATGTCCAAATTATTTCATGATTTGCATTGCATACCTGACTAATCATATAGGTTATTTTACTAGAATTTTTGGATCTCTTTATTGTGAAATTTGATCCAAATTGGTGTTGTTTTGTAAATCTGTTAATTCCACTTGTGCTCATTTGCAACTGTTTCTGTGTCTTATATTAAATGACTAAGAAAAAATACGGAAACTACGAGCAATTTCTTCTGATCGAAATATTTTAAATCTCGATTCAAATTGGTTTATTAAATTTCGAATTTCCTGGCCATATTTACTTCAATCTGAAGGAGTTTGTTTTCTCAAGCATAGAAAATGTTTCGTGTTTTTTGACAACAAATGTTTCTTTCAAATCGTAAGTTTTTTTCTCTCGTCAAATTGTTTAATATTTTCTTTTTCGAAATGTTTATGTAAAGCCGTAGAGCTTAAGCGAGCCGCACAAAAATGTTAGGCGAGCCGCATGCGGCCCGCGGGCCGTGTCTTGCTCAACCTTGGGTTGGAACATATTGTTCTCTTGAAAATTACAAACTTTTTTTTGAACTACGATTTTTCAATACATTTTGATTATTTTGCTAAAAGTTTCCTTCCACGGAACTTTTCCTTTTCTCAAAATCTTGATTTTTTTTAAATTTCGACTTTTTAAACACGACTTTCTGAAAATTTCGGCTTGCTATGCAGTTGTACATCTCACGAAATTTCGATGCTTCTTTCCACATGTTGGGGACACCTTTGAAGCAGTGGCAACTTGCAGCTACCACTCCTTCTAGACGGCTTTGTTTCTAGCTCCCGTGGCGTAGATGTTTCGAATAAACAGAGAAGTGTTGTCAGCTAAAAAAGCTACTGCAATGCAGCATGGAGATTTGTATTATTGTATGCAAGCATGTAGTCTATGCTAAAAATTGGGTAGTGGTGGTACTAATGGCGTTTATGTCTCGCTATGCGCAGCGGCGTTAACTGAATTCAATCAACGACAGCGGACATCTAACGGTCTAAAAACTTTTTGCTACGATTACTACCGGTGAACTATCCTAAAGATTAAAACACGCACCTTTTTAAATGCCATAAATACAATCAAACTTTCGAGATTTATAGTCCAAGTGTCGAGATGAAATTAGAAAATCTGATAATAACAAAAGTTTTGAGTTTTGATTTAAAATTCCATTTTGATTTTTCTAGCTTTAGGTATATCAAAATTTTGACATTAAAAAAATCCAAATCAAAGTTGAATCTTCAAATTTTTAATGTTTCTTAATATTGTTATAATAATTATAAATAAATTATTAGTTCAAACATTTCAAGTGTAACCTCGAGGGTTCGAAATTCTCGGAATTTTAAATCTAATTCCAAAATATCCACGTTAATCTCCATATTTCGACTTAATGTCTTAGAAAAAATTGTAATTTCGAGTTTGAACCTAACAATTTAAAAAAAAATCATTAATTCTAAAACTATATTTTAGGTAATTCAAATCTAATGATTTTTCTGGATTTAAAGTTGAAAGTAGCAAAATGAAAATTTAATATTTGTGGTATGTGGTTGGCTATTTTTTATTTGTTAGTGTAAGTAAGTGAAATTTGGGCTCCCTAATTTAATGTGCGAGAGGGGTTGAACTAAAAACGTACGTGTTGTATTAGTTTAGTCTTTCAAACAAAAACATCTATATAGCAAAAATGTCAACTTAATTTCACTCATAAACCACTTCCTAATCTCATAATTTGAACACTCCTGGTCAAAGAAACTACTAAACAGATATTAAAATTCTAAATTTGGTTTTTCGAAGAATGAGAAAACAAATAATAGTAAATGTAAAAAACCAACGACTAATTAATCTTTAATTTGCATAAAAAAGTGAATTGAAAAAAATTCAATTTAGAAACATAATTTAATAGTTATTTGGAGTATTTAGAGTTTGCGGTGTAACAAAAGTGAATTTGGTGCCAACAGTGCCTTGTATTTGGAGTTATATTTAGTTATTTTAATCATTTGTGATTTCGATCGTGCTTCCCCAAGCTAATTACACTTATTTTTCAGCCACGTTCTGAAAATCCGAAAGTGCAGATAAGGATCTTAGATATTTCCAATTTGACCGAATTGCAAAGTCATACCATCAGCCCCCCAATGGCCTTATTAGGAGCGTAAGTACTTTATTAAATCTGTGATCAAATCGATGATTGACCTGTGGTTTTTTAACGTCTTTTCATTCTTAACTTATACCAGGGATTTATATTTTGACATTTGGACTTTGTGCTCACAATTTACCCATTTTATATGAAATTTCAGATTAGGGGGATTTTTTAAGTAGAAACATCTACATACTCTCTTTTCTAACATTTCGAGTCTGAACTCAAAAATGTCTTAGAAATTTCCAAATTTTTCCTAATTACGATTCTAAAATTTCCAGTTTTACTTCTTGTCCAAAATTTTGACAAATTTTAAATTTCACATTGTCCTCAAAATTTTGGAGACAGAATCCGAATGATTTTTTTTACATATTTCGAGTTTGTTTGGTCAAAATTTTGATTAATTTTCAATGTCTCACTTTTTTACTTTTTTTCTGGAATTTGGCTCAAATTAGGGGATTTTTTTAAATTCAAAACTTTTACATACTTCTTTTCTACCATTTAGAATCTAAATTCTAAATTAATATTAAAATTTCCAAATGTTTCGTAATTACACACTCAGAATTTCCAATTTCACTTTTTTATTTAAAATTTTTACTGACTCAGAATCCCTCATTTTTCTCAAAATGCACGACTTAACTAGAATAATTTTTTTCACAAATTTCGAGTTTTTTGGTTGAAATTTTGATTGTTTTTTTCAGGGTTTCAGTTTTTTACTTTTTTTTAGAGTTTGGCTTAAATAAGGGGATTTTTTTTTAAGTCTAAACTTTCAAATACTCGCTTTCTACCATTTCAAATCTCAACTGTAAAATGATATCAAAATTTCCAAATTTTTCGTGATTAAAATCTTGAAATTTTCAATTTCACTTTTTTGTCCAAAATTTGAACTGAATCTAAATCTTCCATTTTCCATAAAATGCCTGACTTAACTAGAATATTTTTTTTTTAAATTTCGAGTTTTTCGGTCGAAATTGTGATATATGTAAGAGATTTATTAAATAGAAATAGAATAATTAGAAACAAATTATTCGTCTTTTTACTTGTAAGGTGTAATTCAACCCGACAATTCCTCGATCACTTAGATTTCTTCACGTAATATGTAATTGTTTAAAACTTAATAAACTCTCATTACCTTTACGGAATTTGCTAAGCTCAACAGAATTAACTGTCGACGCGACGGACGAGGCAGCGACCGTCAACTAGTATTATATACATTGACCACATATACAGGTATTAAAATTGTTATTTTACTTTTTGCGTACTTATGGAATATCACTGCTTTAGTTTGTTATAGTTTCAAGGTTGAAAGTAAGCTTAATAAAAGTATTGAGTGAACCTTTGCTCAGTTTAATGAATGAACGAGTGAATGAATTAATTTTCTCAAGAACAATTCTCAAATAAAACATCAACATCATGTTTTTACCAGGTAATTGTCAATATTTTTAATTCTTACGTGGCGGAATTGTTCGATATTTATCAGTTGATAATTCAAACTATTGCAAAATATTCGTATTTATTCATTTTAAATGCGTTGTAAAAATTTTGACTTTTTTTAGAAAGGGCAGGGCGGATTTAGGGGATTTACGGGCCCCCACACGAATAGGTAGTCTTCTATTTTTTAAGCATCAAATACACTGCTTTAAAATTGAAATGTCGCCGTAAAACCTGGAAATTATTAAAAAAAGGATTCGAGCTGAATCTCCAAAATATTAAGGAAAATGAGGAATTTCGAGTTAAAAGTCAAAATTCAAACAAAAAAGATAAAATTGGAAATTATGAGAAGAAAGTCGAAATTTCGAAAAATTTAATATTTTTAAAAACCAAAATTCTGAGAAAAAGTGAAATTCTTCATGGTAGACCCTTATTGACCGGAAATATTATGTTTTTTTCAATTCATTTAACATTTCTTCGGCCCAGTTTGAAAATATTAAATTTTTTTATGGTTTGTTAAACAACAAACCATAAAAATTTAAATATTTCCAAACTGGGCCGAAGAAATGTTAAATAAATTGGAAAAAATCAAAAAGTGAAATGTTGAAACAGAAAAAATTTTGAAAAAAATTGAAGCTTCTAGAAAAAGTCCAAGTTTTGAAAAAAATTACGAAACTTTTATGTAGTAGAGTTTAAATTTTCAACAATGTCTATATTTAAAAAAAGAATTTTTAAAAAATAGTAGAAATTTATAAAAAAGGGGAAATGTTTTGGAAGAGAGTAGTTAATGCGAAACTTTTATAGAGGTTTAAATGAATAAAAAATATTTAAAGTCCTTTTTTTGGAAAAATGGTGGACATTTACAAAGAAAATGAAACTCATCAAAAATAACTCAAAATTTTGACAAAAACTCAAGATCTTCAAATTGTGAAATTTTAAAGAGTCGAAAAAGGTCGAAAATTTCATAAAAGTGGAAATATTCAAAAAGAGACGAAATAGGATTTATCACAATTTAAAATTTTTCAAGAAGTCAAAAAACTTTCAAAAAAGTCGAAGTTTAAAAAATGCAAATTTTGAAAGGAGTAAAAATTTTCGAAAAATATTTGAATTTTCAAAATTATCAAAATTCAAATAAAACTACAATTTTTCAAAAAGAAATGTGAAATTTCCGAAAACGGTAACATTATAAGAAAAAGCGGAAAATTCTAAATAAGTAGAAAAGTCACATTTTTAAATTACTCTCAAAATGTTGACTATTTTCGCAAATTTCTCCTTTTTTTAAAATGGTGAAATTCTCGAAAAAATTTAAAAAAAGTGGTTTTCTGAAAACTGAAATTTAATGCCACAATTTCGACCTTTTTTGGAAATGTTAAATTTCTATTAGATTTTCTGTTTAATTCGAAGTATTTTTATATACATACATATTTTACTTTTTTTTTAAAAATCCAGAGTTTTAAATTTTGGTTTTTACTTAAAACTTTGGCTCTTTTCATAAATTTGGAAGTTAGGCGAAAATTTTTGTAAAAAATGTCGTATCAAAATTCTGAATTCGAATTTGGCATTTTAATTTGAAATTTTCCAAAAAGTCTGCATTTAAAGAGCACAAAGTTGTTTAAGAAAAAGTTGAATAACAAATGAGTTTAAATTAAGAGAAACAACAAACTGAATTCATTAATAAACGTTTCTCAAAATATTAACTTTTTTAGAAATTTTTAACATTTGAAGGCAAAATCTTTGGTTTGACATTTGATATTATTATCTTCATCTCAAAAAAAAGGAACCATAATTTCTAGAAAAAAAGGTTCGTAAACAAAATTTTCAAAAAAAAAAACTGCAAAAATTGCAAGGCAAGTTTATGTACGAGTTTTCAAAAAAAGTCTCTAAACGAAAAAATTAAATATCTATTAACAAAAAATATCAAAATTCAACATTTTCTTCTGGAGCAAACTTTAGAGAAAAAACTTTGAGGTTTCTTGTCAGCATTTTAATTTGCGTGCATCGTCGATGACGCTCAAAGAATTAAATTTTTGATAAGTGAATACCCGATTCAGATGAAAAAGTCACCAAACTGATTGTGATTTTCCTATTTTTTTAAACTTGTTCCTTCAGTAGACTATAAGCAATTAAAACTTTAAGGTTTGAACTACTATCCTAACTGAGGGAGGAATTTTAGTGCATTAGACTCTTAGACTATTTTATGAATTTGTGTATCTCGTTAATTCAAATCGTACTTCGTCAAAGAAAATAACTTTCTAAAGGATTTTTTTGCGTTACAAAGTTTTGAACTTCTGAAACCTTTACTGCTTTCTTAAAATCCACAATGAAAATTTTTTTAAAAGTCGAGCAAGATAAGTCAATATATCTTGAAGAAGTTCGATTTCTGAGCCAATGCCAATGTAAATATTTTTTAAAGAAAAAACTAAAGTTATTGAATCAATTTTATTTTAAAGTTTCGATCTTAGTGTTGGCATTTTTAAACCTGAAAATTTCAAAAAAAATTTGTAATTCAAGTCTTTCGCAAAATATGAGTTTAAAGTAGAAATGTCGTAGTTAAAAGTAGAAAATTTACCAACTAAAGTGGAAATTTGGTAACTAAGATAGAAATTTTAATAATGAATTTGAAACTTCCAAAGTTTTTACCTGGAATTCAAAATTTTGAGATAATAATTCGAATTTTTGGAATCAAAATCGAAATAGAAAAAACATCAACTTAATTATAAAAAAATTGATACTTTTTATTATAAGGTTAAAATTTTACAAAAAAATTAAATTTTTACTTAAACTGGTTTAAGCTATAAAAAAATTCTGAATTTTTCAGGTTAAACATTTTCAGATCTTGTATAAAACTCTATACTATTTTTTTGGACAAAATTTCCAAAAGCAATTTTTAGAAATTTTTTTTTTGTTTTTCCAAATAATGGCTTTATAAGAGATTTTGAATTGTTAGTAAAGAGTTAAAATTTTATTCAAATAATTTAAACTTTAAATTATTATTTTAGAAAATTCGAAAAATATTATCACAAAATTCAAGTTTTTCTATAAATTTCGTAATAAACCTCTAACAATCGTTTATAAAAATTTCGAGTTTTTCTAAAAATTAAAATATTTTGGTTTATTTTGAAATTACATTTTTCCTCAAAATGAGAGTTTAAGCTTAAATTGTGAAACTGCAAAATTCTACATTGTTTTTATAAAACTTAATACGTAATATCTAAATTTCAAATTAAATAGAAGACATTTTAAGAAAAACTTAAATTATTTGAAATAAATTTTCAAAAATTTAAGCCTAATGGATTTTTTCTTGAATTTTCGACTTTGTTTAAAAATTTTCATTTTTTTAGTAAGTGTAAGTGTTAAATGAAATCTTAGATTAAGTAATCGACATCTTAGAAAAAAATTCAAATACTTGAGTTTACAGTAAAAATGTTAAGGTTTTTGGTGACAATTCGAAAATAAACTCGACATTTTAAATATTTATTCATTTCGAAATATTATACTTCTTTTGCATATTCCAAGTATAACCTAAAATTTGATTTTATTTGAAATTTCTTGTAAAAACTTCTTAATTTTGGCACGGTTTTTTAAAATTACGACGTAGAAAAGAAAAATTTGGAATCTTACTTGTAATTTTGGCCTTTTAGGGTCAAAAGTTTTTCTTTAGTCTTAAAATGTTGACATTTAATTTGTAGTTACGAATAAAATAATGTTTAAAATGGCCAAGAAATGCTTTTCTTGTTAATTGTTGGGTTGACCTTCTAATTCCTTTTTTAGAGTATTTTACCCTTTTAGTGTCTTTTTTAGCCCTTTGTTTTTGCCTAATTTAACATTTGGCCCACCTTTTTACCTTATTTGATTGTGCCTAAAGTCCGGTCTCTGTGAATAATAATTTCTAAAAGTTTCAAATGCAATAAGCGGTTTTTTAAACTTCAGATTTATTTAATAATATCAGACTCTTAAAAGAAAATTTAATTTCCAAGTTTTTACAAAAAAGATCCCAACTTTAACTTATAAAAATTTTAAAATCCTTAGGTTCGATTTCAAATTCTAAATTCGAGAAAGACGAAAAAACTGAGATATTATATCAGAGAAAAATGATAAATTCTAAGAAAGCTGAGTTTCGAGGAGATAAGGCTTTAAAAAAACTGAAAGGATTTAAATCGGTAATATTTCTATTTTTTTCTAATATTTTAACGTTTTCAGTAAAATTTGGAGAGGAAAGTTTAACTTAAAAAAATTCAAATTTTGAGCCAAAGTGAAAACCTGAAAAGAAAACCTTAAATTACAGCTATTTTATTTAAATTTTATCTCTTAGAAAGTTTTAACAAAAACTTGAATATTAAAATTCGAAGAAAATTTTCAGTTTCAACTTGTTTTTTTAAATAAAATAATTTTTTTTTTTAAAAATTTCTCGGATTTAATTTTTTTTCATCGAAATTTGAACTTTTTCTGTAAATCCGGAAGTTAGGCTATTTTGTAAATATTAATGTTAAAGTTTAAATTGGGATAAAAAAAGTCAAAATGATGGAATAGTCTCTGCCATTTTTAACAAGGTGTTTTATGCAGGAATTGTCCCGACTACCTGGAGAACATCTAGGACGATCTTCATAACAATATGGTAACAGAAGGATGAAAACAAAAAAAATTCAGCAATTGGAGGCCGATTACCATTGGATCATCTCTTGGATCATCTCTCGGCTTCATCGAGTACTTGTGGTTAACAGCATTTGTTTCTCTAAACCCCAGTCAGCTACGTGTTGCCAACATCGATGGTCAACTGCCTCATCCTCGAGGCTTACTTTCAGACTCGACGATCCCAGAGCAAATCCTATTTCGCCATTGCCCCAAACTACTCTGATGGTGTGTCACACTGGTCGCTGAGAAAATTAAAAAGATTTAAGATCGTTACGTTCCTAGTTACCAACATCATAAACGTGACGCATTCCTTTACCATAATCAGCCTGGAAACGATCGAGTTCGTGAAATGTTTGACCTTGTGAGCCCAATGGTATTCAACCTGCTTATGGATGAGTTACTGAACACTCTGGGGAGGAACACATACATCGTAGGATGGTTAGCGCTGGAGTCCAAAGTACTAGCCTTAGTGTTCGCTGATGATTTTATCTTACTAGAAAACTCGAAGGCTTAGCTCTCTTTAACGTTAACAATATTTATACAGCCTTTTACGTAGAGTACAGCTACGTAGTTAATTTTTTTCTGAAAAAAAATAATTTTTTTAGAAATGTCCATCTATTTGCGACATCACTAAAAATTGTACAAGTTAGTGTCCTCGAGCATAAGCTCTCGGTTCTTTTAGAGGTACCGGTGCAGGACCTAGTAGAACAATATATTTAATTACCTACAAACATCACCTAGTAAATATCTATGAGTATAAGCTTTTCACATCGTAAACGATATAGGTAAAGGACTCTTTAATAAGCACAACATTTGCCGCTCTTTAACCCTGGATTTCCATTTTGATTGTTGTATGATGGTACTAATGGTAAATTATCCTTACGTTAATTCCATGATTAGAAGCATTTCTGTAAGACATCTCTCGAAAGGGCTTTAAGCTGCTCCGTCGTGGGCCTCTCTATGTCAACAATGGTGTCGAAACGTTTTTCTTTTAGAACAGTTTTTATTTTAGGGAAAAACCAGAATTTATATTGTGCCAAATTCAAAGAGTAAGCCGAATGTGGACAGACAGGAACTCTTTTTTCGGTCAAAAATCAAAAACGAATTGTGGCATTTTGCATTGTCGTGCTAAAGGTGGAAACCATTAGCCCGTTTTTTGTATTTTTCGTCATTTGCAGCACACCCTCGTAAGATTAGAAGTTTACAGTTGAAAACGAACTCTGATTGCACTATGCCTTCACTATCAAAAAACAACGACCATGACTTTTACGTTCAATTTTACCTGATGAGCTTTCTTAGGACGAGAAGAGCCATTCGTTTTTGATTGAAAACTCTGTGTGGTCTTAGGGTCGTAACAATGCATTTAACGTTTATTTCCTGTTATAATTTTGTCCATAAAGACATCAAATTTTTAACAAAATGGTCGAATTGTCAAATTTCTAATTGAAACTCTGAATCTTAAGGGCAAAGTTTAATTAGTAGGAGGTAGTTTACTAAAGCCTTTAGTCGTTAAAGGTAGTACCACGTCACGTGTCACCAGGAGGGGGTGAAATGATGCTTATATCACGTATAGACACGTAAGTCGGTTCCTGTTATTCTTCTTTTCTCACCCTGTCCATTTTCTTATTTTCATTTTCCATCTCCTCTACTTTTTCTTGAAATTATTAATTACAAAGATGATGGACTCTCTTCGTGCGAAAAATTCTGGACGTAAACTGCTCTCCTCTTGGGATGTCCGGATGAAGGGTGTGCCAAAGAATTCAAAATCGACGGAAAATTCTAATGTGCCAGAAGCTAAGTCTTTTTCAAATAATTCATTAAAAATTCAGTTCTGTGATATTCGGGGGTTAAACTCAAATTTATACTTGGTTCATCAACACCTTTAAAATAAAAGAGTCCCTGTATTGTCTCTGACACACTTAAGTCTTCCTATGCATCAATATGGTCCATTTGCTTGGCTCTAGTTACAACCGGCACACAGTTTCGACCTGTCTTGTCAACAAAAACTAGCACTGGAAACTGTTGGTTATGATGCAATTTGGCTGAATATCTACTCCGAAAGTGAAGTAAAATTCATTTGTTTATTTTATCTGTCTTTAAACAATCCTTTATACAGAAAGATCTTCTCTTATCTTTTTGTAACCTTTGACCACCTACAGACGAATTATCCAAACGCTGGGGTTGTCTTTCTTGACTTGTACGCGATATTCCCCGGTGAAGGTTTTCTTTTTAAACAGACTACTATTACTAGATAATTTCAGGGCTAATGTCTTTGCAAGGCACTGTTCTTATGTGCCATTACACTATACGCTCCTTCGCTAGCAGAGTTCTCCTTGCAACCCACAGAAAACGGGTGTTTTATGAATTAGAACAGAACTAGCTGTCACAGGAATAGATAAAAAGGCCTGTTTATATTTGAAATGTACCGAACAGATGACTTGAAAAGGGTTGCAGAGGCTTTTGTCATCATTTATGGACTATCGCAATTTGTTAAAGAATCCACAAGAAATCATGATGTAGATACCCATCAACCTAATATACTCCACCTTTTTTTAACAAATTCTCCAAATTCGTTTAAAATCACTGAGATATCGCAGCTTAAAAACTCCGATCACAAGCTTGTATTAGCCTTCCGCTTTCTTCATACACTACCTCCTTCTCAAGCACAACCTGCAAGGTTTGGTACTTTAACTCTGCAAACTGGGAAGAATATTGAGACTTTTTTGCATAGTTCCCATAGCAGGAAGTCTGCTTTAATTAAGACAACCCTTTCTTAGTCGCCGAATTCATTACTGAAACAATTATGGTTGGTGTAGAATACTTAATTCCCCATTCCCAAAAAAAATCTGCCTTAAGTAAACCTTGGTTCAGCAAAAAATGTGCTCGGGCTGTCTCCTGCAAAAATTGCGCATATCGTCTTTGGAAAAATAATCCTTCACTTGACACTCGGACCACCTTTGTAAATGTTTAAAAGTTTTACAAACAGGTTATTGACGAAGCAAAAAGTGATTTCGATCGTAAAATGCGCCAGAGGCTTATCAACTGTTCGAACGATTTCAAGTCCTTTTGGGGATTTGCAAAATTATCTGGGAGGAATTTTACATCTTCAAATTTTTTATATTTACTTGATGACAGTAACAATATTGCGACTACTTTCAAGGTAAAGGCTGACCTGCCAGCTTTAATCTTTGCTGAAACTTACAACATTGATTCCAGAAACGCAGAACCCCCTGTACTTTCTAGGGTCGGCACTTTTACGGTTGGTGGACCTATTTTTTCATTCTTTCTACAACAGTTATTAATAGATCTTTAGCATAATTTAATTATTCTGATTGCTTTTGACAAAAATAAATATTTTTTGTAATTTTTTTCTTGCTTCTCTCTGATGGTTAAATGAAAAAAATTTTTGCTTCAACGTTTGTAGAATGCATTTCTCTCAATTTTGGCCAAAGTGATTAATTGTTTTTAAGCCAGCTTGTTCCTTTCCATCATAAGTTGTAATCTTCTATTTTATCTAGTTCTAGTTTCTAGAAATATCATCAGCTGGATTTTCTTTTATACAGACATCATGCCATTTCGCTGGACCTATTATTTGCTAAATTTTAGATACCCTGTTTGCAATGCAGGTTTTCCATATTAAGGGTTCTCCTGTTATTTATGCAAGGGCAATCATAGACTGGGACCAGGCATGCGTTTTGCCTTCTGGCATAATCCAAACCTTGTAATATTCGCCAAAGTAATCTTGCTAGCAACAAGGCTAAACATAATTCAAGTCTTGGAATTGTCGATTTTATTTTAAAAGGTGTCACTTCTGATTTCGCTGCCAGTAAAGTGGTATTAGCTTTTTTTTTAATTTTGTGTTTTCAGGTAAACAACTGCTCCAATGGCTTTTTCAGAATCGTCGCAGAACTTCTATTTTCTTAATTTTCCTCAAATAAGTCCATCTCGGTAAAATGACATTAAATGCTAATTGCTGAATTGTTCTTATAGCTAATTATGATGCAGACGCCGTACCATACGTTCTATTTGCTAATTTATAATACTTTATTGGTTCCTGTTTACAAAATCTCCGGAGAAATTTTTGAAATTCCTAATTATTTCTGTACACTTTCACAATGTTTGCGTTAAATTTTAACTTATTATTTCTCCATCTAAGTAAAATGTCAAAAAGCCCCTCTTGAATTCATGGATCAGTACACATTTTATCACTAAGGTTTTTTCAATTAATATTTTGGAAGACGCATCGAATACCTCTCGTAATTTTGTGGTGCTACTATCTTCTCTTATAAGATTTATGTGGCTGTGCGGTGCTTTTAACACCAAAATCATGTGAACCAATTCAATATATTCTCGCAAGTCTAGTTTAAATAAGATTTTGTTTGTATGTTACACGTGAAGTTTGAAGTTGGTGTTCCACTCCTTACGATGTCAGTACTCTTTAATTTTTCGGACGACCTTATTACGTTTGAACATCCTTAGGGACTGTGTTGCAGAATATCCTTGGAATACGTGGCATATTATCTCGTTTTTCTTGTAGCCTACTCTGCAATTTCTCTGATCTGAAAAGTTAGAGAGTAACGTGGCAGTGATAAGATTATTAATATGGAGTTGTACTGCCCAAACATCATCTCTACCGTCCAACATGAAGTCTTATGCTGGATCCATCCTATGCTTGGCGCATTCCCTTTGGCTTTTTTTTAACTCTTTGCTGTAGGGGAGTTTATTACTTTCTTCTATCAAAATCTGTCAGTTGCGATGGAACCGCAGCTTGCCAATCTTCTTGATAGTCTGGTTAAAGTTTTCACTTTGCAGGGCTTACTGCAGTGTCGGGTCATCGGCTGCAGTTTCCAACTTAATGCGTCTCCTTATTATCACTGGAATGATAAGTCTTAGGTCTGGTAAACCAACAGAGTCGTAGTTATTCCAGTCCTTTACTGGCACATGCTTGCACTTATTCATATTGACATTCAGGGCACTAGGCTGAATGCCGAACTAACAGAATAGCGCCGCTGGCGGCTGAAAACCGAAGCGAGCGTTATCTCGCCAACGCCATATACCCTGTCGCGCATTTACTTGACGTCAAATTTCAAGGTTACCTTTACGTCTCGAAATTTCCGACGCTTCGGGCCGTTCTCCTCGCTAAAAATCAAAAGCAGGATAAACGGATACGTCCTCCGGAGGCTGTCGTTCAAATCGGATGCCGTCTCGTCCCCCTTTCCGAGGAGATAGCCTTACCAATTTTCTTCGTCACATAACCCGCTATCAAAAAATGTTACACACAGACTGTGCCTTAATATACTGGGTGTTTTTTTTTAGTTGGGATTTTACCTTTATATGAAGTATCACTTATTATAAAGGGAAACTGATTTTGTCGATGAGGCTAATCAAAGCTAAACTAACTGAAAAGAGGGTTAATTTGACTCTTGGTATTTTTTTTTATTATTTGCAGTAAAAACATAAAATTTGGATCAAAGTCATGGAACATTATGGAAACTATAATAACGTAATCAGGTTTTACATCTATTATACAGGGTGATGAAAATTTCATGATCTTTATTGCTTTTGTTTTATTCAAAAAAACTCTGTTGTTTTAAATGATGTAGTAAAATATTTTCTTCAGAAAGATTATGCGCAGTATATTTACTGTAGTTTTACTCATCACTTACTATGATCACTGAATCAAGTTTATCGGCAGTTCAAATGCAGCACATGAAAAGCGTGATTTGACTATGAGACCAATGTGCTGATTGTATTTTGACCGACTAGCACACAATTTTCGGCAAGGTCTATTTGTATAACGGCTATCTCGTTGGTCTGCTTTGTAATTTTAAAGTACTCAGATTGCACATTTTTAACAAAAAAACGCAGCTTGAATTTAGCAATGCTGTCACGTAGTTTACCTGTCGCTCCATCAAAAGGTGTGCCAACAGCGATCAGATTTAGTCTTCAATTTAAAAAAATCTGGGAAGTTAAATCTAGGCTAATATCCCAAATATTTGATTCTTTGCATACATCACAATTGTTGGACATCCAATTTTTATTATCCAAGCTACAGGCTACCTAGTCCAGGGCTTCTTAAACTTTTTTATATAGCGACCCCCTTCAAGCTTAGGAAATTTTAAACGACCCCCCTCCTCCATATAATGAAATATATATTAACCGTAGATGTAGATGTAATATCGCACTATTTTACAATGTAAATAAAATAAGGATTAAAGAATACGTACCCATTCATTTCACATATATACGAGCCCAGGCTCATAATAGTTCGGCCGGTAATAATTTGTAACTATATTTTTGAAGATAATATTAAACTTAAAACAAAGGTGCAAATTTAATCAAAACTATTACAACTATATTCAAATTTATACTTTTAAGTAGCTGAAACTGAAAATTATAATTAAATTACGTAAAGAAACAAATCAGTATAACAAAAAATGTATTTCACGTGGTGGGTCATAATAGTTCGGCCAAAACCTAATATTGCGTTACGTCGCCTTTATTAGCAATAACCGCTTTAATTCTACTGGGCATTGTATCCACAAGTCGTGCACACTCTTCTGGTGGAATATTATTCCATACATTTTGCAAAGTAGCTTTTATTCGGGTACTGTCCGCGCTGGATTTTTCCGAAGTTGCTTCTTCATATTGTGCCAAAGTGTCTCGATTGGAGACAAATCTGGACTAGAAGACGTCCATTTTAGAACAGGAATGTTATGCTCTTGAAGCCACGTCTTCACAGTTTTCGCAGTATGGCAAGGTGCACCATCCTGTTGGAACATAAAGTCACCGTCATCGGCTGCACATTGTGCGATAGACGGTAAAAAACTTGCTTCCAATATCTCCTTATATTTTTGGGCGTTAACAATTCCATCGATGAAGTGTAATTTGCCCACTCCTTTTGCAGACATGCAACCCCATACCATAACTGATGCTGGGAACTTTACTTTTTTTACTGGACAGTCATTATGGAATGCTTCGTTGGATGTTCGTAACACCCTTTTACGGGAGTCGCCCACACAAACATCAAATTTGGACTCATCACTCCAAATTATATTGTACCACTGTCGTTGAGTCCAGTTCTGATGTTCCCGAGCCCACTTTAGTCTATTGCGTTTTTGTAAAGTTGTCAATAGTGGCTTTTCTTTTGCCTTTTGCCGAAATACCCTTCTTATGGGCATTAATGATGGACAAACGAAAATCTTTACTTAAAGGCTTACCGCGAGGCATTATGCTTTAAAAATGATTTAGAACTAATACTGACAGCTGTCTTGTTGATATATTTCATAATTGCTTTGTTTTAACTAGTCAGCTCGATTTCATCGCAACTACGATAAGCGGCCGAACTATTATGATCCACCACGTGAAATACATTTTTTGTTATACTGATTTGTTTCTTTACGTAATTTAATTATAATTTTCAGTTTCAGCTACTTAAAAGTATAAATTTGAATATAGTTGTAATAGTTTTGATTAAATTTTGCACCTTTGTTTTAAGTTTAATATTATCTTGAAAAATATAGTTACAAATTATTACCGGCCGAACTATTATGAGCCTGGGCTCGTATAATTGGAAACGTTGACGGGATATCGGTCGTAATAAAACACAATAAATAGAATGACATAAAAATATATATATATATATATATATATGTAGGATTTAGTTCTCGAAAGTAATAAATAACTCGAACAATACTAAATCAAACGTATATTAATTAAATCGAAAGAATAGATTTATAGACAAATAACATAAATGAACTAAGTTCTAACAAAGTTCCTATTGGAATGCCTCTTTTAACACATCGCCCGTTTTAGGGTCCTCTTAAAAACTTATCACTCTCAGGCCACACTCTTAACATAATTTTTAACGTCCTGTCGCAATTGTAAGTCTCATAAATTAGGTGTCGTATGGGTTGTTCCAGTAACCGATAAGCGAATATGCCGCCTCGAAGACGCCCAGATGTTTTTCTATCCTTCTGACTGTTTCGGCTGAAGGGTTGATTACAGATTCGGCCACGCACCTGTGCTGATTGTCCTCAATCGGCCCTGTAATTACACACATGTTCTAATTAATAAAGGAGTACACATTATTTTATTTTGAAAAATGCATGCTTCGAGCAATAGACCTTTCGGTTCAAGCTGTACATGCTTACTGTAAAAGTCAAATCTCTAATTTCTTGTCATGTGCTTCGAGGATGTAATATTCACCACCTGTAGGCAATATTTTCGATCCTGTGCACGATCTCATTTCATGTGCCTCGAGGATGTAGTATTCGCCACCTGTAGGCAATACTTTCGATCCTATACACCAATCGATTCCATTTCATGTGCTTCGAGGATGTAGTATTCGCCAACTATAGGCAATACCTTCGATCCTGTACACCAATCGATTTCGTTTTATGTGCTTCGAGGATGTAGTATTCGCCAACTATAGGCAATACCTTCGATCCTGTACACCAATCGATTTCGAACAATTCGATCATAACATGCTTCGGGTGCATAATACATGTTTCGAGCTATCTATTTTGCTGTTCATGTATTATCCTCACCGTACATGTACACAATTTTGTACTGACCAAACTATGAATTTGGGGTCTTTCGAACGTGTTACATGCTTCGAGCTACTATGCTGCACATGTATAGTTTTTACCGTACATGTATTCGACGCTGTACCCATTAAACTTACATATTTTCTTTCATAGTTATCCATGGCTTAATATTATCAACTGCCACCACTGTACGACATCGTGTTTTACCCCTTAAGTCCTCAACTTCATATCGGTCATTTGGTAAAACGGCAACAATTTTATAGGGACCTTTAAACTTAGGACTAAGCTTTTTACTTTCCCCAGTTGCAGGCGTACTAGTGACTCGAACTAACACCAGTGTCCCAACTGCGAATCTTGGGGCCTTAATCCGTTTCAAATCAAACCTAATTTTTTGCGATGTTTGGAACCAAATAATATTTCGGATGGTGTTGTGCCTATGCTCCGATTAATTGTGGAATTTAGTCCCCTTTGGACCGTTTTAACATGTTCATCCCAAGAGTCGTCTTCCATACCTCCATTTAAGGCAGCTAATGAACTTAATATAGTACGGTTGTAGCGTTCGCATTGACCATGGGCACGTGGGGTGGCAACCGCGTTCAAAACGTGTTTAATACCATGAGTGTGACAAAAATTTTTAAATATCTTGGATGTAAATGAACTTCCTCTATCAGTTATGATTCGCACTGGTACCCCAAAAAGATCAATTAAATGATTTACTGCTTTAGTAACATACCGAGTTTTCGTGTTCTTGACTGCTTCTACTATAGAAAATTTTGTGAATCCATCAACGATGACCAATATTTGTGTATTTCCCTTCTTACTTCTCACAAATGGCCCGACATGATCCATATGTAGAGTGTGAAAAGGAATAGGAATTTTATCAATGGGATGAAGTTCGCCTAACTTTTTACCAGCTGGAGATTTATAGTATAAACAACTTAAGCACGCATTAACATATCGCTTAACATATCGTTTCATTCCCGAAAAATAATAATTTTCTTTAATTTTTGCCAAAGTTTTGTCCACTCCGAAATGACCAATATCGTCATGGCAGAGTTTACAAATTTGCCAACGATTAGCTTTTGGAACCAACCACTTTTTTGTACTGTCACCTAATCTTCGAAATACTTTTCCATTTTTAACTTCGTACAACTGAAAATAGTGTTTATTTGTTGGAGTATTGTCCCTATTTAATAATATATTTCTTATTTCGCGTATTTGGTCATCTTGTAACTGAGCGGCCAATAGCCATTCGTCCTCTGTAATATTCGTAACGCTTAACGTTACTTTAGGTGGATTTCGACTAAGACAATCGACGTGATTCATTTTTAGGCCTGGACGGTACTTAACATCAAAATTGTAATCTTGAAGTTCAAACCACCATCTAGCAACTCGAGGTATGAGGTCTTTCTTTTCAACTGTACTCCTAATTGCAAAACAATCTGTTACAAGAGTAAAATGTATACCTACTAAATAAACACGAAAATTTCGAAAAGAATCTCGGACGGCTAAAGTTTGGAGTTGATAAGAATGATAATTTCTCTCTACAGGAGTTGTTTGTCGACTAAAGTACAAGACTATATGCTTATTTTTCGTTTCCTGATCAATTTGAAATAAAATTCCTGCTATACCAATTTTACTCGCCTCAGTATGGACTTCAGTTGTCCATTCTGGATTGAAAACTGTTAATACTGGTCTAGTCATTAACATTGCCTTTAATTTACTGATGGCTTCAATTTGTTCCTTCTCAAATTTCCAAGGTACATCCTTTCTTAGCAAACGCGTTAACGGTTCCACGATATAAGCGAAATTTTGAATAAACGGTCTAAAATACCCAGCCAAACCAAGAAATTGACGTAATTGTTTAATATTTTCGGGATTACACATATTTTTAATTGCCAGAATTTTTTGTAATCCAGGTCTAACGCCATCTCCCGAAATTTCTCTACCTAGATACTCTACTTTAGATAAGAAAAATTTGCATTTTGATAAAAGTGTCAAATTATGCTCACTTAATCGTTCTAAGACCATCTGCAATCTATTTAAACCCTCTTCAAAACTTTTAGCTGGTATTATAATATCATCAATATAAACCTGAGCTATTGTATTTATATAATCTCCTAAAACTAAATTCATAAGGCGCTGAAAATTGCTTTGTGCATTTGCAAGTCCAAATGGTGTCCTTAAAAATTCATAATGGCCCTCTGGAGTGATAAAAGCTGTTTTTGCAATTGACGATTCTTCCATCGGAATTTGATAAAAACCTTGTGATAAGTCCAAAGTTATAAAGTACTTATTTCCTCCTCCTAATCTATCAATTTGATCTTCAATTAATGGCAGAGCAAATTTATCCTTTTTCGTAATTTTGTTTAGAGCTCTAAAATCTACACACATACGCTTCCCTCCATCTTTCTTTGGCACTAATAAAATCGGACTTGCATATGGCGAAGTAGATGGTCTTATTACCCCATTTTGTAACAAATCGGAAATATTCAATTTTATTTCTTCTGATAACGACAAGCGATATGGACGATATATTATAGGCTTTTCAGTAGTACATTCAATAACCATTTTAACAGTATCTATTTTACCTAACTCACTTGTTTTAAAACAAAAGCGATCTTTATAGGAAATCAATAATTGTTGGAGCTTATTTTTTTCCAACACCGTAAGATCACCGCATTCAAAATCACGCATTGTCTGAGTAACATCTGAATCCGCGATATTTACCACATTAATCAAGTACTTCTGTTTAATTTCTGTAGTCAATTCTTGATCATCGGGCAACTTTGTAATTACAAGATGGTTCGAATTTTTAATTACCAATACTGATGGATGATCGATGAAATTTTGTCCAATTAATAGATCAAAGATCAATTCAGAACCGTCTAATATTATAATCTCTGTCTGAAGACAAACACCTTTAATATTAATAACATCTGAACATTTTCGAATAGCCGATACTTGAGATCCATTAAAACCGCGTAATTTTATTGCTTGTTCAAGATTATATATTTCCAGACCCAATTTTTTTGCACCAGAAAGTTTCATCAATGTCAACTCACTTCCCATGTCAATGCTACAGTTAATAACCTGATTTTTAATTTTAGCTTTCTTTGAATATTTTTTTTTTCGATTTTTGACCTGCAAATTTAACATCCTTAAATTTATTATTGTCTCTTGCTTTTATTCTACAATTTTCTGCTACATGGCCAGTTCGATGACAAAAAGTACACTGTTTAATGCAAAAATTTGAACACTGAGCACGTTTATGTCCCTGTTCGTTGCATCCAAAACATTTTACCTGATTAGAATTCCTTTTTTCTTTATTATCCTTTTTTGAAAAGTACCCTTTGTTACTTGGCTGCCTGTTTAAATTACTAGAACAGGGAAAATTTGTGACATATTCAGCCAATTGGACACAAGTACTGCAACGCGCTGCTCTTATGTTCGCTTTAATCGAAACGTCCTCTATCCCTTCAATAACGCAATCAACAATTTGTTCTTGGGATAAATTTAATCTTAATTTATTTAACATAGCCAGCTTACGAAAACAATAATCGTTTAGGTCTTGACCTACCGAAACATGATAGGTTGCGGCTTCGTAAAACAATTTACCGAAAGCATTTTTAATTGGGAACATGCCGCGCAACATTGTTTCCCATTGAGCCCATGTAAATTGCATAGTTTTTAAACCCTCGTACCATATTCGAGCTGTGCCTTTTAATTTTCCCAATGCAATATAAATTTTTGTAACCTCATCCGAATGATAAATCACGGCACATTCATTCACCCCACACAGCCAGTCATCGATATTTTGAGTCAAATTTGAAGGGTCAAATTCCGGGATCAAACGATCATCTTTGAAAGCTGTCCATTGCATGTGTCTATTTTCGGGAGCAGTAATATTGGATCGCGTACTTACAATTTGGCTCCTGAGAGCAGTAATTTCTGCTCTTGCTTCACCTAATAACACGCTCAACTCGGTTTCCGTAGTAGATGGGGTACCAGGCTCACTTTCGACAATTGAATCGGACCGCCCTTGTCCTGCAGAAGTACGAGCCACCTGAGTTGGAGGTTCCTCACCATCGTCTCCACTAGCAACCTTTGGCTTTCCACTTCGTTTCAATTGTCTTTTCATTTTGATTGCCACCCGTACCACTCACAAACAATTCAAAGTATTCACTTATAACTACACTTGGTGGTATCCCACCGCTGCTATGTAGGATTTAGTTCTCGAAAGTAATAAATAACTCGAACAATACTAAATCAAACGTATATTAATTAAATCGAAAGAATAGATTTATAGACAAATAACATAAATGAACTAAGTTCTAACAAAGTTCCTATTGGAATGCCTCTTTTAACACATCGCCCGTTTTAGGGTCCTCTTAAAAACTTATCACTCTCAGGCCACACTCTTAACATAATTTTTAACGTCCTGTCGCAATTATAAGTCTCATAAATTAGGGGTCGTATGGGTTGTTCCAGTAACCGATAACCGAATATGCCGCCACGAAGACGCCCAGATGTTTTCCTATCCTTCTGACTGTTTCGGCTGAAGGGTCGATTACAGATATATATATATATTTATTCAATAGAAAAAATAAACTTTTGTAACAATTTTTTTAATAAAAACATATTATTAACATCAAACAATATTAATGTGACGGATGTGATTGTTTATTTTTACACAAATAATTAAATCTAGGCTCAATTTGAGTTAGTGCAGATCGTAATAAATTTTCAACGTTTATTAAAGTTGAACGGTATTTTGATTTTATGTAATTTAATGTGGAAAAGGCTGATTCACATAAATATGTTGTGCAAAATGGCAGTAATTTGTTCATTGCCATTTCCGATAGTAGGGGATATTCTGATTTGATTTCTGTCCAAAATTCATGCACAGGCACTTGAGAAAATCTAAGTCGCAAGGTAGTATCACTTGTTAATTCGGCAAATTCTTCTTGTGCTTTTAAGTTTAAAAAATTAATTTCTTCCATTTCAATTGAAAATGGATTGCAAATCCATTGTTGTGTATCGATATCATTGGGAAAATACCTATGCATGTAAACTTCCATATCCTTCAAATGATTAACTATAATTTTTGTTATAGGAGTATCTTTTTTTGAAATATTGTTACTAATTATATACTCGTCAGTAAATGGAAACATTTCGAGCGATCCACTTTCCACTCTGTTCTTCCATATAAGAATTTTTTTAACAAAGGCCTCAAGTTTATTTTTTAACATAAACATATTAACGCAGACTCCCTGCATTGATAAATTCATATCATTGATTTTATCAAAAATATCTGCCAAATAGCATAGCTTGAGAAGCCATAAATTATCTTGAAAATAATCGGCCAAATTAGAATTTTGCTCTGTTAGAAATATAAGAACTTCATCTTTTAAAGTTAATAATCGTTTCAAACTTCGACCTCTTGATAGCCACCTAACTTCAGCATGTAGCAATAAACTTGTATAATCCGAATCCATATCAATGCACAAATTTTTAAACAATCGACTATTAAGTGCTCGACTTTTAATAAAGTTAATGATTTTGACTGCATCAAAAAAACGCAGTGTTTAATTCTGGTGCAATTTTTTTAACAACAAGTGCCTCTCGGTGAATCATACAATGTGTAAATGTAATATGATCATTTCCAGCTTTAACAAATGCTGTAAAACCAAGATCTTGTCCGGTCATTGCTGAAGCACCGTCCGTGCACACACCAACACAATTTTTCCAATTTAATCCTTCTTTTTCAAAAAACTCGTTTACTTTTTTATATATATCTTTTCCACGAGTATGACCTTCCAGAGGACGACAAAACAGTATATCTTCATGAATGCTTCCCTCATAAATATATCTTACAAAAAGTAACAACTGTGCCATTTTTGAAATGTCTGTCGACTCGTCCAGTTGTATTGCAAACTTTGAGCTGTCTTTAAGCCTCATAAGAAGCTGTTGAAATTGATCATTGCTAATGTCTGAAATTCTTTTGGACACAGTGTCATTTGATAATGGAATTTTACTAATTTCAGCAGCATACTGTTTTCCATGAACAATTTCAGACATTCTTATAGCTGCAGGTAGTAAAAGTTGCTCTCCAATAGTAAAAGGCTTTTTCGTTTTTGCTATCAAATACGAAACTTCATACGATGCCAATAGATATTTATCATTCAAAGTAACATACTTCTCCAAAGTGTTCTTTTCTTTATTTGATGTTTGCAAAAGAGGCTCAAAATATTCTATTGGCTTTTTTGATAACGTTGCATGTTTAGTATTCAAATGTCGTTGCAGTTTTGACGGTTTCATGCTTTCTGCAGCCAAAACTTCTTTGCAAATTAAGCACACTGGTTGTTCTTCATTGTTGTGAGAAGAGCATGTGAAGCCATACTGCAAATATGATTCGTCATATTTTCTTTTTTTTGTTTTGCTAGAAGTCGGATTTGAAGCACTGCAACTTGGTTGTGACGGCGTGGCAGACTTATTAATTGGAATTTTAATTAGCCATTTATCCATGATGGTTAAATAATAATAAATAATTAAACAAAATGTAGTTGAACTTTAACGTAATAATTAAAAACACCAACTGAAAATTACACAGTAAATACACACATGTCACTACGAAGACAAAGCTGAGTCCAAACTGAAGTACAAACAGAAAAATAACTACACTCGAATCTTTACCAGTGCAATGACAACAAATTACGATCAGATCAACCCCGACGCATGGCGTGTTCAAAGTGTGCAGCGCACAAAGGCACCGCATCGCAAAGACGCCGAAAAAGAAGCTTTCATTTAATTTTTTTTATTATTCTTTTATAAAAATAATATGCCGATTCGCCTAGCCTAGCTTGATTATGCTTCCGTATTGTATGTGTAAGCTATAAGGCGAAGCGGCGTCTGGGTACTTATAATCATTAAGTTATCTTGCAAACACTGACGCCGGCGGCCAGACATCAATGTCGAACGTTCAGTTGAAAATCGAGGAGCGCGTTGTATTTATTATTTTAAATGAATGCTACTTCCATATTTTCATTTATAGGCCCTACATAACAGTTTTGCATTGCCACTTTTTTCAAAAAATAGTTATAATAAAACTACAATAGTATTTTGTATGATTTTTATTTGTATTTATATTTGTACGTAGTGTGTATACTAATTTTAAAATTTTATTTATAATGATTGAAAAGTATCAGATCTTTGCGACCCCCTTTCAGTAGTCTCGCGACCCCCCTGGGGGTCGCGACCCACAGTTTAAGAAGCCCTGACCTAGTCCAATGGCTCTCGATGCGTTTTTGGAAAATCGGTATCATGTTTTGGGATAGCGATAAGAAGATTAATATTATTCGTGCATGTAGTACATACACAAACATTATAAGGTGTATCGCCGATTAAAAGAACATGAGCAGGTCATTCTTTATAAAAAAAGAGTCTTGCCAACAGAGATTTCGGAAAAAATTGTTTTGAAAAATTTGAAAGCTTCACGGATTCTTATAACCAATGTTTATTTTTGAACATTAAATCTCGTACCCATATTTGTCTTGATGGACTTTAAATCTTTTATCTCGAGCGTGAATCTAATGTTGCCCCTAGCATAAAAATAAAATTGTTATTTTTTTTGTTGATTTCAGTTTCGAATGCATTACTTTAGCGCAATCATTTTGGTCATATACAGAGTGGACCATAAGTAATGGTACACAGAGCAATGGTGGATTTTTTAAATAAAAATAATGTGTTTTAGCTACATTTATTTTATACTAAAAGTTGATATTAACAGAGATACAAGGTGTCAAAGTTGAAAAAAAAATTTGATTTTTTCGTATAACTATGGCATAAATTGTAATATAGGCACGAAATTTAGCACAAGGGGGTTTCTCAAGTTGACAAACTCTAATTTGCTAACTTATTACCAATAGCTGATAGAGGGCGCTACCTGCGCTATCCTGCATAATTATAAATCATCATAACTTTTTTGTGCATCCATGTATATTAATTTTAAATAAGTTATTTTATTTCCCCATATTTTTTACGTAAAAAAGTTGTACTTTCTAAAAGTTAATACGAGAAACCGTTTCCAACATATTTGCCTTTAAAGCTTGACGTGCCTTGATTTTATATTACTAAGGGCCGGTTTATTCACCTTCTGATAAAGTTGCTGGTAGCGCAATCTAACAGATAACAACACAATCTGACCGAAAAGCGTTGATTCACCCTCCGATAAATAAAATCCCTCGGATATATTGCTTATCAGAGAGATAAATTTGTCCGCTACTTTATTCGTCAAATAACTGATTTGTCAGAGAGGTTATAAACTCAATATTTATTTTGTGTAATTTTGTATCAATAGTTATGGAATTTATAGAAGATTTTGAGGATGTGTTTATTGCAGAAGAATTAAATTTGTTTGAACATCTTAATAATCGAAAGCCGTATAATACAAGAAATAGAATAAAAAGACATGTAGATCATTTCAATAAACCGGCTGATACAGAATTTGTAAGAAGGTTTCGTCCAAGTATTGTGGCAAGGTGGCCAAGATCATCTCATGATTTAAATATTTTTGAAAACTCGAAACTGAGAATGAAATTTCATTATTATTAAGAGTTATTGTGTACTTTTACTTAATAAATTTGTAAATTAAAACTGTTTAATTAATTGCATTGGTGTTGTTTTTTTTAGAAGGTTTTAAAGTTAACAAAGATAAAAAGAATCTACAAAAAAAATTAATGTTTTATTTCAAAAATAAATCTTGGTTTGGCAAGTACAAAAAAAAATAAACAAACATTAAACAATTATAATATACATAGCATATATAAAAAATAAATAAATAAACATCCAAACCCTAAAGCGTACTTATATAATTATAAATTATCGTTTTTTTTTCAGTATTTTCATTTTTAGTTCATGTCCTTCTTTGTTCATTTCCAACTCAACCACAAACCAAATAAAAATGTGAAATGCACAACCGCAATGTAAAAACAATAATGAAAACAGAAAACAGACATAAGCAATGACAGTATTATAGGTTATATTACCGGCAAATAGGAATTAATCTATCTTTATCTTACTCGTTAAATTTTGCATATATCCATCTTTTTTCCTCTGTCTGCTGGTGTACTAGCAGTGTAAAAACATTGGTTACGTCAGATTGTTAACTGTCAAATAAATTTAAATAAAACAACGGAAATTCGTATCAGCTACCTGGTAAGTTTATCTTATAGATTGTTACCAGCAAGTTTGTCAGAAGGTGAATAAACCGGCCCTAAAAAATTAAATTTTCGAAGTAGGCTTGAAAAAAAAAGTAATCGTAAGACAGCATTCATCTCCTGTTATAATTTTGTTCATGAAGACATCAAATTTTTAACAAAATGGTCGAACTATTGAATTTCCAATTGAAACTTTGAATCTTGAGGGCAAAGTTCAAGTAGTAGTAGGTGGTAGACTGGAGCCTTCAGTCGTCCGAAGGAGTACCACCCCACGTGTAACTAAGAAGCGGTGAAATGATGCTTATATCATGTTTCCGTCCTCTGACATGTGAGTCGGTTCCTGTTATTTTTCTTTCCTCATACTGTCCTATTCCTTATTTTTTTTCATCTTCTCTGATTTTTCTTGTAACTATTAATTACAGAGATGATAAATCCTCTTTGTGCAAAATATTCTGGACGTAAACTATTCTACCCTTCAGATGTAGGAGTGATGGGTGTGCGAAGGAATCCAAAATCGACGAAAAATTATAATGCGTCACGAGCCTAGTCTCTTTCAAAAAATTCATTTAAAATTCACTTCTGAGACATTCAGGAATCAAACTCAAATCTAACTGGGTTCACCAACACCTTCAAAATGAAAGACCTCATGTGCTGCCTCTGACAGAAACCGAGGTCTTCTCATTCTTCAATACAGCCATTTGCTTTGCCCTAATTAAGAATTGCACTTAAAGTTTCGATACAAGCGGGGACTTTGTGCTTTTACGCAAAGCAACCTGTTTATCAACAAAAAGAAGCATTGTAAACTGCTGATCATGAGGTAAATTGATGAAAATCGGATCCAAACAAAATAATATTCATTTGTTTACTTTATCTCTCTTCAAACGACCCTTCAGACAGGCAGCTCTTCTCTTATTTCTCCGTAAACTTCGATCACCTAGAGACGAATTATCCAAAAGCTAAGGTTACCTTTCTCGGTGACTTCAAAGTATACAATATCCCTTGGTTAAGGTTTTTTTCCCAGACTACGCGGAATGGATGGCAGAGGTTTTCCCCATTACTTATGGACTATTGCAATTGGTTAAAGAACCGACAAGAATTCCTGATGTAGATACCCATTAACCTAATCTACTCGATCTTTTTCCTTACAAATTCTTTAAATTTGTATAAAATCACTGTGACATTACCACTTGATAATTCCGTCCGTCACTAGATTTATATACTACGTTTCTCTCAAACACAGCTTCGTAAGGTTTGGCGCTTTAACTGTAAAAACTAAGAAAAATTAGGAGACTTCTTTGCATCTTTCTCATGGCAAGAAGTCTGCTTTAACTTGGACAACCCTTTTTTAGTGGCTGAATCCATCACTGAAACTATCCTAGTTGGTATGAAATGCTCAATTCCCCATTCTTAAAAGAAGTAAATCAGCCAAAATAACCCCTCACTCGAGACTCTGACCACCTTTGTAGATGCACGTAATTTTTGTAAGCAGGTTATTAAGGCAAATTCAGGAGACAGGAGACAAATTTCCTCGAAACACTAAGGACAGGCGGATGGTTGGTGACTTATCTCTTTTCTACAAGTACTTTGATGCGAGATGCTCGCAGGAACTAATAAGATTGATTTCTTCAGTGGTAAGACTTTTAAGGCATACAAGACAGTCAGAGACCTGAAATTCCTGTGTTGTTCAGCTTGACACAGTGAGGACCTTTGTCTGTGAAGACTATTTTTTCGATACAACTTCCAAGCTGTGGAATACGTTATCGAACGGAATTTTTTTTAAAAATTACAGCCTATCCTTGTTTAAGAAGGCGGTTCATCGTAATCTATCTTTGTTTGCGCATCCTACTTGCTGTGCTCTGAAAACATAATAGGATTGCCTTTGCAAGTGGATTGAACTTAAACAAGAAGAAAATAAAAGTTTTGAAAATAACTTCAAAATCGGATGTTTTTGTTAATTTTTAGACCTGGGACATTATTTCTCAAATTTCGGTGATTAGGGATATTTTAAGATTCAACGTCAATAAAAAAGAAAAAAAAGTCTAATAATTTAGGAAAAATATATTTTGAAAATATTCACTTTTTCTCAAGATTGAGTACTTCTCCAAAACCTCCTAATTTGACTCTTTCAAGAATTGGATTATATACAGGCTGTTTCATAATTGCATGCTAAACCGGCAGGGGGATATTCCTTGGGCAATTTTAAGACAAAATTTTCGTATTAACATAGGTCCGGAAACGCTTCATTTTCGATATACAGGGCGGTAAAAGTTGAAGAAAAAATCGGTTTTTCTTCAATATTTCTGAGACTGGTTTAGATATTTTTTTGATATTCAGTACACGATATCTGGGTATAAAAGCAAGTATTTTAACAAAAAAAACATTTGTTCTGATTCCACCAGTGGCGTTCCCACAAACAGGTCGATACACATTTTTGAAAAAAAAATGTGACGCCAATGCTATTTTTCAAAATAAGAATTATTTTCCTAGTCTTTGTTGTGTTTCTATCAAAATGAGCTCTTGACTTTTTGTCCTACGACGGCCTGTTTCCGAATTAAAAAATAAAAATCATTTACTTGCTATGCCGCTATGGTAGATTAATTTATTAATGAAATCTTAGCAATGAAATTAATTAAATCATATCAGGTGTTGAAAATGTCCACCACCTGCAAGTATGCACGCCTCAACTCTTCTTCTCATAGATTCGCGTACTCGTTGAAAAATTCCTGGCGTATTTCTTATAGTGTTGCAGGAATCTGTTATGCGATTTCTCAGTTCTTCTTCAGTTTGGATTGGGGTGCCATAAACTAAGGTTTTAAGATAGCCCCATAAAAAATAATCTGACGTGACGATAATTTTCTCCATTTAATCTTCTTGGCAGAAAAAAGGGTCCAATTAAATAGTCGTCAAGAATTCCTGCCCACACATTTACCGAGAATTGTTCTTGGTGATTGACTTCGACCATGGCATGCGGGTTCTCTTCAGCCCAAAAGTGATTGTTGTGGAAGTTTCTAATTGCATTTCGAGAAAAACTGGCTTCATCAGTAAATAATACTTCTCTGTCAAATAGTGGATTTTCAACAATTTTTTTGCATAAACTATTGGCAGAAATTTATACGAAATGGTAAATCCCGAGGCAGTAAGGCCTGAACCCGTTGAATATGGTAAGGGTATAACAAAAAATCGTGAAGTATCCTCTAGACTAAAATATGGGAGACATTTAAATTACTAGCAATTTTCCTTGTGCTTATTTCGGGATTTTGCTCAACTGAATTAAGAACAGCTATTTCAGTTTCTTCTGTTCTTGCGGTTCTTTGTGCCCCTTTTAAGTGATGATCGGGTTTAAAACATCCCTTCTCGCGTAGTCTTCTATGAACGCTTGAAAAAGTTCTTGCATCTGGCACAATTCTTTGCAGAAAACGCTCCGCATACAGTCGCCTGGCTTCAAATGCATTTCCATCCGCAAGACCGTACATGTAATGAATATCGGCAAACTCAGCATTCTCAAACATATTTTCTTATACTTATCAATCACTCACATTCAGATAAAGTATTGAAGTGAAAAATTTGACACTTGGTTGTAAACACAAAACTAAATCTCAGTGGCCTACTAGATTTTCATTAATAAATTATTAATTATTAATAAATTAAAAAAATAATTCTTATTTTGAAAAATAGCATTGGCGTCACATTTTTTTTCCAAAAATGTGTATCGACCTGTTTGTGGGAACGCCACTGGTGGAATCAGAACAAATGTTTTTTAGTCAAAATACTTGCTTTTATACCCAGATATCGTGTACTGAATATCAAAAAAATATCTAAACCAGTCTCAGAAATATTGAAGAAAAACCGATTTTTTCTTTAATTTTTACCGCCCTGTATATCGAAAATGAAGCGTTTCCGGACCTATGTAAATATAAATATTTTGTCTTAAAATTGCCCAAGGAATATCCCCCTGCCGGTTCAGCATGCAATTATGAAACACTCTGTATATTTTATTTTGAAAATTGGGACATTTTATTTTTTTTTTAAATTTTGACAAACTTTTTTAAAATCTTCTCTTTTTTGTGAAATTGTGACTTATTTGAATATTTAGATATTTTTTTTTGGAGATATAAAATTTTTTTCGAATTTGCTTTGAAACTTCGACCTTTTTCCCAAAATCTTTATAGGCTTTGAAATTTTGACTTTTTTGCTAATTTGTATCCAAAAAATTTGCCCTTTTTCAAAAATTTGACTTAGGAATTTAAAGGTATTTTAAAGATTTGAGTTCTTTAAAAATTTTGACGTTCTTGAAAATTTTAAAATTTTGATTTTGATTTTTTTTAAATTACGACTTTTTTGAGAATTTTGCCTCTTTTGAGAGTTTTGCCTGTTCTGGAAATTTCGACTATGTTTTAAAAATTTCTTCCTTTTTTGATAATTTCGACTTTTTTTGAAAATTTTGACATGTTCTTAAGTTTTCGTTTTTTTTCTGAAAATATTGACTTTTTTTCATTATTGGGATTTTAAAAATTGAAATCTATTATCCAAAATTTTGACTATTTGTTAATTGAGACTGTGTGGATTTTTTGAAAATTTCGACCACCTTTCATTGAAATCACGTCTTTTTCGTGAAATTTTGATTTTGTTTTGGACATTTCTTCCATTTCTAATAAATTCGACTTTTTTGAAAATTCTACATTTTCTTAAATTTTAGTATTTTTTTCCAAAAATGTAAACCGTTTTTTATTACATTGACTTCCAAAATTTAGCCCTTTTTTTAAATTTCCGACTTTTGGTAATTTCTTTCTTTTTGAACATTACGACTTTTCTAAAAATTTGATTATATGTAAATTTTGGGGTTATTTTGTCAATTTCGCAATTTTTAAAATTGCATTTCTTCAAAACCTTGACTTTCTCGTGACATTTTGAATTTCGATTTTTTTTTTAATGTTGGGATTATTGGGAATATTGGCCTCCTTGTAAATATCGGTAGTTTTAAAAATTTTGATTACTTCTTGAAATTTAGACTTTAACTTTTTGATAATTTTTACTTTTAAGCCTGTAACTACGGCTTTCGTTAAAAGACCAAGCAGTGCAATGACTCTTTCGTGAGATACGAGTGCCCTCAATAAGCAATTAAACAGATTAAGCCAGGTCAGTCATAAAATCATGTCACGCAAAGTTTCTATTAAAAATACATTTACAGTTATTTTTCAGCATTTATTTCTGCGTTTCTATTAATGGTTTTGTTGAAATATTTCCATAGTTAAAGAGTTAAAAATTTCAATTTTTTTCAAGAATTTGACTTTTTAACAATTTGGAGTTATTTTAAATATTTTGATTTTTTTGAAAATTAAAATTTGTGCAAAATTTCGACATTTTTGAAAATTTCAACAACCTTTGTTTAAAATCTTAACGTTTTTGTAAAATTTCACTTTTTTTTCGGAAATTTCCACTTTATTTTTTTAATTTTTTCTTTATTTTGGATATTGCTCTTTTATGGTTCAAAATTGAAACATCTTAAATGTTTGGTTTTTTTTCTGAAAACGTCGAATTTTTTCATTTTTTTGACTCCAGAAATTTAGACTTATTTTCAAATTTTTGATTCTTTTACTAATTTCGACTGCTTTTTGAATTTTAGCTTTATCTAAATTTAAACTTTTTCCCGCAATTGCTTATTTTTTAGTAGAAAATTTCAGTTTTTTCGGAATTGAAGACTTTTCAAAATGTTATTGAATACATTTCGAGTTTTTCAGCTTTTTACGATATTCTGCATTTTTTGTTTTTTAATTTTTTGAGTTTTTAGAAAATTTTTACTGCCAAGAATTTTGTTTTAAATATTTTATTATTTAAGTGTATGTTGATTTTTTTAAGTTTTAAATTTTGTCTTAAGAGAAACCTAAAATGATCGTAAAATATCCACGCCTTTCAGGTTTTTTTCCAAATTTTGTCTTGAAGATAGCTTTTCCGAATTTTGAGTTTTTATCTAAATTTTTACTTTTTTAAACATCTTGCCATAAAATTGAAAATTTTGACTTTTCGATTTTTTTGAAAATTTCGATTCCTAACATTTTTATCATTTTGACCACTAAATTTTTTTGTAAAATTCCACCGTGCTGAAAATTTGGGTTTTATTTAAATTTCCACCTTTTTCAAAATTTTGACTTTTTGAAAATTTAGACTTATGCTTTCATAGGGTCGTTTTTCTCTTGAAATTTATACTTCTTGTGAACAAAAGATCATTTTATTTTATCTTTTTTTGTGGAACAGACTCGTTCTCGGTTTTTTCAAAAATAGATATACAAATCTTGTCCTCTAAAACCAAGAAAGATTTAAAAACACAACAGTTGCTCGAAAGCTTCTCGATAGCTAAGCTATCAAAAAAGAGATGCGCGTATCTCTCTGAAGATAAACAAGTTTTGTTTAATTGTAACATCATTTTGATAAATAGTAACTTCATAAATTGATTAAATTAGAAAATTTATTTTAAATATCTTGATGTGATGTGTACATTATTGTTTACACAAGAGTGCGGTCAAATACCTGACACTGCAGGTCTAAAAAAAATATTGTATATGAGATTTGTGGTCTCTGGTGACCCACGAAGTCCGGGATTTTGTCTAATAGGAGTTGGACGTTTAAATCCGAGTCCTTTAGAATTACTGTTGTCAGCGAAGGCCAACGTTGCATATTTGTGACCTAAGTCAATTGACCCACACGTCTGGCCATCATTCAGTGAGTCCAGATGTTCCTTTCAACGAGAACAGATTTTAAGCAGATATGTCCACCTAAGTTATTATATTTCTCAAAAGACACGATAGCAGGAATTGTATTATATATTCTAGCTATTCGCGATCACGTTGGTACTCCCCAAGCCATCAGCTTCTGGTCTCTAAAAGTTCTACGTTTTCGGACCCAGTAAAGGATTCGGCAGGTAATCTGTCGAAAATTCCAAGAGAGCGCACATCGTGCAATGCCTTGTAAAAGCAGAGGATGCTATCGCATTTGTCAATCGAACCTATATTGGATGTGTCTGGGAAAAAACCCAGTCCTTCCTATGCAATAAGTGCCAAGCTCACAACAATAAGCGAATTTGGTGAGTAATTTTAAGTCCGAGAACAAATCTGTCCATTCTGTGAAACGAAGATAACAATTCCTGAATTTTTGTTCTGCGATTTGATAAATTAACTTCCTCAAAAAATCTGTTTTGGGCGTGAATAGTCGCAGTAAAATTAAAGAAAATTTATGATAGCGAATAAAGTTGAGATTTATGAGACCTGTCGAAGACACTTCTTCCAAGGTGCAGATCCGATAAAGAAGCTTATTGATATCGAAAGTACAGGTACTAGCTAATCCCTGGTACCCGGCAGTATACTAATCCCCGCCCCTTCACTTTCAGCCTGCTAAGAAAGAAATTCGTCGACGATCCTGCAATCCTGACTTTTATAAATACGCTTAATTAAGATGGAAACATTCTGTCAAAATAATGCCGTGTTATTTTAGCAAGAAAGATCATCAAAATGATGATATGCTAACAAACAGTTACAAAATAAAATTGTTAAAAAATACATGCAGGAATCAATTCAATAGTGAAACTGTCACTGTGAAACCTTTAAACTTTAGTTGTAAAAAAATAATAAAAAAATCTAATATTGATATAAAAAAACTCCCACCTTTTGACATGATACGGCTAATACAATAATCTCGCCAGGAGCAGAATATATTAAAGTCAGTAATATGACAATTCTACAATACAAATGACTAATAACTCAACTAAATTAAAAGTACTTAATTTAAGTAAACGTTACAAGGTTATCACATAATATGTAATCAACAAAAGCAAAGAAAAATCACTCATTTTGCTAACTTTGGGACACACTGAGATTCACGTAAACCGAAAGGCTCGAAAAAGAAAATGTAACTAACTATTTCCCTGCAAATTTACTATTTTTATAAGCCTAGTCTTTTTCACCTTCTTGACTATCCAGCCTCGTGGCTAAATCTCTTGAACAAAGAAAATCTATTTACCTTAAACTATTGCTATCCAAAGCAACCGTTCCCCGGTCAAGTAGCATCCCTGACCGGATCTTTACCAACCCTAATTGCCGCCTTATCATAAGATAACATCTCTGGAACCCAATTTCTTAAAAGTATCTATTTTGGTCGTTATGATACTACCTCGTAAATCAGACAGATATTTTATAATTTATGGCAACCTTTCCACACTTTTTTTTGTATTCATAACCTTCGTTCATTAGCAAGAAAAAAAATGCTTGGCAATCTCATAACGTTATAAATACATCTAGTTGGGATGGTCATTAAAATGATGGGCAATAATAAATTGTTTAAATAATTACCATTTTAATAAAATATTTATAAAAATATCGTGGAATTTTTAATATTTCCGTTGTACATATTTACATTTTAAATTTTTAATTAAAGTTTCACAATAGTTATAATGATTTTTAAGGTTTATCTTAGCATTTACGGTTCTTCTAGCCTTTAAATAAATTACCAAAAATATCCGTAAGAACGGTTTAGTAAAAAGAAATAGCGTTAATTAACTTTTTTACAGTTATTTTAAAATCGAAAGAATCTAAACTTTTTGATGAATTTTAACCAATTGACTTTAATCCACTTGAGATTCTATTAACCTTTCCTAAAATAGTTTTGATATCATTAAAATACCTATTTATTTCTTCTGCAGGTTGTTTAACTACCTTAAATTTTCCTTTATTATTCTTCTGACTATTGAATTTTAATTTCAGCTTTTTATATTCTTTTTCCAAACTTTTTATCTTTTTAAATCTATGGTTGGACAGTTTGACATGTTTACGTCTTGTGTGACTATCTTTAGCTGAATTTTTGTGAAACACTCCTTAATCTTGTAATACACGCCTGAAATGCTTTTTATTAAGCGCGCCATTTTAACTTATTACGCGTTTCGCCTCACCGAGTAAGTACCGAAACGATAAAAGTAGAGGTTTTTCACTGTCAATGTTGTCATCTTCAACTTTTGCTACACCTCTTATGTTCTTTACGGTACCAGATTAGAATCAAGCTCACCAGGGTCTTTTTTCCTCGCTAATTTTTTCAAGCCCGTTCCCTTGGCAGTGGTTTCGCTAGATAGTGGGTAGGGACAGTTGGGAATCTAGTTGAGCCATTTATGCGCGTCACCAATTAGATGACGAGGCATTTGGCTATATAAAATATTTATTTAATTAAATACATGTTGCCTTGCGGCATTATATCCATTACCAAAGAAATACAATATTAATAGTAATCAAATATAGATAGATTATAGCATTGGCTTAATCTCCTGAACAGCGCCATAAGAGCCGGGCGGTCGGTAGGGAACCCCTCTGTGGCCACTTGTAGCTGGATATTGGCACTGGTTCCTTTGGCTATACACACGTCAGCAGGCTTGTCGTGGAGGTACGCTAGGTACATCCAGACAGCCTGCAATATTGACGGTTCTCTCAGTCTGGAGAGTTGGTATCTCGATGATGGGTCGTTCCCAGATTGTTTGGTCAATCGGGCAACACTGAGCCAGAGGGATCGATTGGGCTGTTCGTTGCTGTATTGGCAGGAGTTTCGGGAGTCGACTGTGTGGGTCCTTGTTGTGGACATCTTTGAGTTTGTGTCTCCGTTAGGCATGCAACAGGAGTTGGCTTGGGGATGAAAATTTCCACCTTTTGTAGGGCCTTGGACAAAGGTAACACTCTTTGTTCGGCTTGTTACTTGTAAGCTTGGTAAATTCCTGTAGGTAGGGGGGGGGGGGTTTGTAGCATTCCCCGTCTGGGGGCGAAGGGTTTTGGCTTCCATCCTTTGTTGCTCTTGTGGAAGGAGTTCTCATATTGCTTCTCATAAAGTAGAAGTGTATTGAAACACCCTACTGCAGTACTAAATAGATCGTGAAATTCTTTAGGGGTTAGGAAATGTGCAGCATAGTAGTGGTAGCTGCATTGCACACTAAAAATATGCCACGTGCGCCCAACGTGTATGGGGCGAAAGTGAAGTTTTGTCCAGGCCATTTCCGGTTGGCTGCCCCGAGGAACTTCTCATTGTTGTAGTCGGTTATTTTGCGTTCATACACAGTACCTAAAGGTAGATGTCCGTCCCAGGATACCTGTACGTCGCAGACGACCGTTTGGTCGGGTTTGTGGATGATTAAGTCAGGTTTAAAGAGAGTGTCGTCCGAGTGTCACATGAGGCTCTGGATCTGTGTTTTATTCCTTGCGACTGCAGTTTTCTTTGATTTTTCGGACAATTTTGTTATGTCGGGATATTCGTTGGTAATGTGTTACCGAACGTACCTGTAGTACGTGGCATATTGTTTTGTTTTTGTTGCAGCCTACTTTGCATTGTTTTTTGTCTGGTAGATTAGAGGGGAGTGCAACTAACTGATCAACTATTTGCTTCCGAATTAGACTGTCAACGGCTTCTAGAGTGGACCTAACATTGCCTTGCAGAGCTGTCCTTGCAAGGTGCTTGATGTCTTCTGATAGGTCGCTATTAATCTCCTCTAGAAGCCACTGGCGTAAATAAATGAGCGGGTCTTCGTTCTGCGCGGGAGAAACAGGACCTGGCATGCTCCCAGAGAGTGACGGGCTGGGGCTTGAGAAAAACGCGGGGAGTATGTAGCGTTCTTTGGATGGCCTAGGCTGTTAAGCAAAGTAAACGTCTAGGCTAATAGATGCCGGGTTTAGTGCTTTTTGGGATGATTTACTGCCTTGAGAATAGATTTGGGTAGTGCCGTTATGATTCTGTATCAGCTTTTTCGGGGTGTACAGTGATTGAGGTTTGTACTAGAAGGTTGGCAGCTGAGGCTTTGGTTACAGGTTCCTGGAGAAGCGACATCTTAAGATCTTAAAGGGCTGGCAGCAGCCAAAGCGTCCACTAAATTGTGGGTTGTTTGAGGGCTATTTTGAAATTGGAGAAATTGCTGTTTTATAAGGCGAAAAAAGTCCTTATTTACAAGTTTATCTCTTTTATGCCGAATTTGGTACTTGGTAAACCCAGTGTACTTGACCATGTCGACTTGAAAATATTTTCCGCAAGGCGAGAGTCTTGCCTCAATTTCAGCCAGAGTGCACCTGATGTCGGCTTCGAATCTTTTAGTTTGGTCCTTCTGGTTGCTGTTATACTCCAGTGGGTGTCTTCTTTTCTGGTGTTGGGCGGTGTATTTCGGTATGGAAAGAAATAGGAGATGGCAGCCTTCCGGGAGGGTTCTCGGGCGCCGATGCGGGTATGGGTTTGTCCATCTCCCAGTTTGTCAGGGCGTATCTCTCTGTAGGACCTCTTTGGGAGCGGCATGTGATGTCGAGTGTGCTAAGTAAGTGTCAATATCTGTAGAGCTCCTTTGATCTTTACTATTGGTTTGAGATATTTGATCTAAAGTTATAATCTTTGAAAAGATTCAAGAAGATTCTTAGTACTTTTCGACATGATTATATCCCGTGTTATTAGCAAGATTACTAGATGACCGCTTTTATATGAGGCCTATAGGGTGGAGGAGCTGTCAGTATAATTAGGTGTTGTTTTTGTGAGCCAGAAGGGCTCAATTGTGGCAAATGACTGGAATTATTCATCAGGAGAATATGATAAGCAAGAAGGCGAGAGTTTTTTATTTACTTATTTATCTGATGTGCAGCTTCACGAGATAATCATGTAATTGTGTATGGTAAAACTAACCTGTCTCATGACGGACTAAACCCAGCTCACGTTCCCTATAGGCGGCTGAACAATCCGACGCTTGGCAAATTCTGCTTCGCAATAATAGGAAGAGCTGAAATCAAAGGATCAAAAAGCAACGTCGCTATGAACGCTTGGTCGCCACAAGCCAGTTATCTCTGTAATAACTTTTCTGACACCTCTGGCTAAAACACTCTTCAAGCCAAAAGGATGGATAGGCCGTGCTTTTGCAGTCCCTATGCGTACTGAACATTGAGATCATTTTGCCCTTTTGCTGCTCTACGCAAGGTTTCTGTCCTCGCTGAGCTGGCCTTAGGACACCTGCGTTATTCTTTGACAGATGTACCGCCCTAGTTAAACTCTTCGCCTGGCAGTGTCCTTGAATCAAAACGCGACGACCACCGTGACAATCGTGCGAACGATTACCGACGGAAAGACGCCGACTCGAAGTCCGGTACGCCACTCTGCGCGTTTGGCTCGAGAACACCGTGACAGCCGCCGCTACATTGGCAAACGGCGCACGCGTTTCGCCTCACCGAGTAAGTAAAGAACCGATGAAAGTAGTGGTATTTCACTGTGGATGTTGCCATCTTTTACTTATGCTACTCCTCTTATGTCTTCTTACAGTACCAGACTAGAGTCAAGCTCAACAGGGTCTTCTTTTCCCGCTAATTTTTCCAAGCCCGTTCCCTTGGCAGTGGTTTCGCTAGATAGTAGGTAGGGACAGTTGTGAATCTCGGCCATAAGGCATAGTATACAGAAAAGTAATAATCGGGACATATAATAGTTATTGAGTTCATAAGGATAAACACAAAGTAATGCCTCCTGTTGGTTGGGGCTGGTATTATGGTAGTGGTCGAATAAACTTGTTATGGCTCTTCCTAGCCCTCTGGAGATAAGCGACATGCTCTGTGCGGATGTAATTAGCCAGAGCGTTAATGTCAGATTCTGCGTTCTGGGCAGTTATGTCATACGCATCGTGAAACCTTTTGAAAAGCGTCAATAGAGAGGATCGGTTCGTTGGAAATTCTTCTGTGGCCAGCCGAAGCCTGATGTTGGAGCTGGTTTCTCGCGGTACAAACGTCGGCAGGCTTATCGTGGAGGTACGCAAGGTACATCCGGACAGCCTGCAACATTGACGGTTCTCGGAGTCTGGATAGCTGGTATCTGGAATTGGTGTCATTCCCTGATTGCTTGGTCAATCGGGCGACACTCGGCCACAAGAGGTCTATGGATAATTGTTGATCGTTCTTTTCTACTGCGTTGTCAGGTTGTGCTGTTATGTTAAGGGGTTTTGCTGTGGTGAAAGCCGCTGGCGGGCAAGGCTGTGGTTTGTGGGTGCCTCTTTCAGTCGCGCCTTGGACAAAGGCAATTCTCTTAACATGGCTGGTTTTTGGTGCCGAAGTGAGGTTCCGGTATGTTGGTTGTGCTTTACTTTTCTTAATGTTAACAGCTTTGGGGTAAAATATTACTGCGGTAGGACTCAGGGCGGACTCAATGTTGGTAGTTGGAGCGCTCTGGCCTTCGTTCATCGCAGTAGGTCTTCTGGTTGATTGGCGACCTGTTTTAAGGGCGTCAGGCAGGGGCTATAGAAATGGGGCGGTAGTTGGAGACCGTACGCCTGTCCCCGTCTTTATGGATAAGGACCGTCTTCAGCCTCCTCCAATCAGTGGGGATGATGTTGCGTGCCAGGATGTAGTTGAAAAGGATCGCCAAAACGGCGTTATCTACGGCCTTGACGGTCTCCGTTAAGACACCGTCAGGGCCGGAAGCGGCTCTTCGCCACCCATCCTTAGCCTTCGTAACATCATCCTCCCTGATCGGGACCATGACTGGCTCTGCGGTCTTAAGGCCAGTCAATGGTGGAGGTCTGAAGGGGTCTCCTTTCGGGCGTTCGAATAGTGCCCGATAGTAATCATGTATGGCTTGGTCCTCCGGGAGATCTTCCACAAGACTTATCTCCCTACCCTCAATAATGGCCCCTGCCTGCGCCGGTCGAGCTTTGCCATAAAGATCTTAGGCTTTCTTGAAGGCGCTGGCGCGGGGTCCTTGGCCGGTGGTGGTTTGGCCACAATGCTTTGGAGGGTTTTTGGGGTTACCAACTCTTTTGTGTTTAGGGAGGAGGAAGAACTCCTTGACCCAAGCGTCCAGAAAATTTTGGGACGCATTGGGGTCTTCCTCCCTAATAGCCTTTATCAACAAAGAAAGGCGCGTGATTGTACTATCCTGGAGGTCGGAGAGGAGCCCGTCAATGGCCTCAAGGAATGGGTTTTGCCTCCTGGGAGAAATGGGCTCCCGGGCTGCAAGCAGGTTTCTTTGGAGGGGGTCGAACGCAGTCGGTGGGGGGTTCTGGCGAGTGCGAACAGTCTAGCGCGGGGGAGGCTTCTGCCTCTTTGACCTGCGCAGACCCCACGGCACTATATAAGCGAACAGGCACCTGGCGCGCACTCGTGTCCGCCTCCTCGGTGATGGTTGGTGGGATGGCGGCATGCTGGTCTCTGGTCTGCCGTTAATGGTCTAGATGGTTGGCGGCGTTCTCAGTTGACTTGTTTCTAGTGAGCCTTGCAGGCCCTTTTAGCTCCAAGGGGGTTGGGAGCTTCTTGGAAACGGACCCGGATCCTCCTGACGTTACTCTGGATAATGGCCTCTGCTAAGGAGCGGCTTTTTGGGGCCTTTGGTGTGGATGGTGTTGGGCGGCCCTCTGCTCAATACTCCGACTACGGGTAACTCGTGCCGGAATTGCGGTAGCCGCTCCAGGCTTGGCAACCGGCCTGACGGGGCAGGTTACGGTGTTGGTGGTGGTTGACGAGGACGTTCTGTTGTGGGGAGAAGGGGTCGGCTGTTGGGATGTTAAAGCCGGCCTAAAGAATTGGGACCTCTTTTTGAGGTCCGCCTTGGCTTTGGCCAAGTACTTAGCGTACTCCGCCTTCTCCCGACGGTACCTTATTTGGTCTTTTGTCAAACCGCTTGCCTTTTCCATTTCACGCACAAAAACGCCATTAATGGCTCTGGCCTCTATAGATGCCATCTTTGCGAACAAGGAGGATTCGGTTGCTGGAAGATTGTTCTCAAGGGCCTTGTTGTACTCTGCAGGGTGAGCTCTCCGTTCGTGCGCGTATGCCAGCAAAAGTCGGAAAAGTCACCCAGCAGAAGGCGCAACTCGAACGATCGCGTTTGTCGCAAACTGAGTTATGAAGATGTAGGGCCTCGGCGGATGGTAAGTAGGTTCCCCACTCGCACTTGTGGGTAGGTGCCATGACTAAGGGGATTTTTCCTTTGTCTGAAAGGAGTAGGTTAGGCACCTACCAATAGCAACTCCAGTGCCAAAACACTGGTCGTTAGATAAAAAGTCGGGCTGTAAAGTGGCCGTCGTTACTGAACTCTTCGGTGGACTTCCGGGAGTACGCCAGAAGACTCGGGATGGTGTCGGCGTCTTTCGCGACGATGATGGGATCGGGGGTGAAAAGGGGGGAAGTTTTGGAGAAGGGGTGTTTTAGGGGTGAAAAAAAGGGTTGGGGATGAAAATGGAGATGATTTTGGGTAGGGGTAGTTTAAGTAATTGGGGTTGTGAATGAAATTGTGGATGATATTGGTTGGGGGTGGAAATGGGGTTGGGGATGATTTTGGGTGGGGGTGAAAATGGGGTTGGGGGTGAAAATGGGGATGTTTTGGGGTTGGGGTAGTTTAGGGGTGGAAATGGGGTTGGGGGTGAAAATGGGGATGTTTTGGGGTGGGGGTAGTTTGGGGGGTGAAAATGGGGTTGGGGTGAAAATGGGGATGTTTTGGGGTGGGGGTAGTTTGGGAATGGAAATGGGGTTGGGGGTGAAAATGGGGATGTTTTGGGGTAGGGGTAGTTTGGGGGTGGAAATGGGGTTGGGGGTAGTTTGGGGATATTAGGGAATATAGGGAGTTAGGGTTGGGAGAGGGGATTGGGAAAATTCGGGAGAGACAGGAATGGGGACTTAGAGGAATTTGTGTGACAACTGACAGCTCTCGCTAGTGACGTCGATCTCGCGTCTGACGTCACGCGGCTTGTCAGGTAAGGAGACCTTATATAAATCTCCTTGGCGTACGAGATGATGTGTACGCCGCCGTGCCTGCAATGTTTACCAATGCCGATGAAAAAGTCCCAGAAACATATCACGCCGCACCAGACGTAGTTGGCGGCGGATTGGCTCGAAACACGCACTAAAATGTTCCCGGGATGCACGGCTCGTTGCCTCAAGAGACTTGAACGTCACAGATCACAGATGTGGTTGGTGAATGACAAGGTCTGGCTTGAACAGGATTCCGTCGGTGTGTCGCACGTGGGGCTTTAAATCTGTTGCCCACCCTTTGCGACTAGAGTTGCTTTCAATTTTTCTGACAATCTCATTGTGCCGAGAAATCCGGGTATAATGGGTTACCGGACATCCTTAATGCACGTGGCATAGAATTTCATTTTTATTGCAGCCCGCTCTGCAGTTCCTTAGATTCGGAGGGTTGAATGGTAGTGCAGCCGTGGGCAGATTATTAGTTCTTAGTTAAACTGCGCGTACATAGTCTTTGCCAGTCCAGCCAGCCGGTTTGCGCTGCACCCATTTACGACTTGCTGGGTCATCTTTGGCATTTTCGAGCCCTTTGCTATATGTCGAACTGGCTATCTTATCTCTCCAATATTTATCCAGAGCAGTAAGGCCAGCCAGTTTCTCTATCCTCGCAATAGATTAGTTAATATAATCCGTCCGCAAAGCATATTGCAGTTTCATGTATTCTACTGCAGACTTAAGTTTAGTGATGCGTCTGGTCATTATCGCTGGTATAGATCTCTTTAGGTCAGTTAGGCCAAGCCCACCATCTCGTATGGACGCATACAGATATTGATCTGGTGTGTGGTTTGATAGGTGGAGAAACTGCTTGAACTTATATTTCACCAGTCTATTTGCTTCGCGTAGGACTTTCCGCTCACTTTGGTGTTCTGTAGCCCATAGAATACCTTGGGGATAATATATTCGCGGACCAATGTAGCCTTTTGGTCCGGTTTGAGCGGAGCACAGTCTAGTCTCTAGAGCCAAAGAGCTAGATTAGAGTTACTGGCTCTAAGGACACCTTGTCCGGAGTATTGGTGCCCTAAATATTTGAAAGAATCTGTGATGGTTATGTCCCGAAGAGGCTGCTCATTAATCTTTAGCCCATTCTTGGTTCGTATCACCATTCTCTTGTTATTGGTTGCGGCTACCATAACAAAGCATTTGGTGGGGCTCAAAGCCATACCTCTAGATCTACAAAATGAGGATACCCTTTGAATGGTTAGAGGGAGGGGCGCTTCAAAATCTTCTAATAGAATCAAGTTATCAGCAAAGGCTAGACCTGGGATTTTGACTCCTGGCGCTATAGTTCCTCCTATGGTGGTGTCTCGTTCTAAGTTGCATAATAGCTTGTCCATCACCAAGTTGAAGAGGAGTGGGCTTAGGGTCGCCTTGTTTTACTCCTTTCGAGAAGCTGATGGGTTGAGAAAAGTTGTTGCCCATTTTGATGATAGTTGTAGCGTTCGTTATGCTCTCCATAATGTAAGTAACTATCGGTGTGGCTATATTGTGCCTCTTCAATGCTCCAAGCAGAGACCAATGTAATACGCTGTCGAAGGCTTTAAGAATGTCGAGAGCGACAACGCAATGTGACTTGCTTTAGGCTCTTTTCGTTTACATGTAGAACTTCAAAATCAGACAATTTGCCATCGTGCCATCAATGTTGGTGAAGCCGCGCTGGCTAGTGTTTAATGTGACAAAATTTGAGATTTTGGAGGCTTGTATCCGATGAAACAGTCTTATCGAGGCCAAACTGATCGTAAGGGGTCTCCAGTTGGCCGGATTTATTCTGTTCCCATCTTTCAGTATGAGGATTGTCCATGATGTTTTCCAGGTAGTGAAGACAATGCCTGCATACAAGATGACATTAAACAGTGTGGCCGCGGTTTCTTTGTTCATTGCCTTTAGGTTGGAAACGGTAATTCCGTCTGGTCTTGGCGCAGCAGTTCACCACTTCAATTTGGATTGGTGGACCTCATTGGTGATGATAAGCATGAGGACCTGTGCCAAATCCGTCACTGGGTTGGGTGGCTCGTTACCGAAGGTCGAGGGCTCTTCGAAAGTCAGGCCGAAATGACAAACAATGTCGTTCATTTCTGGTTGTTGTTTATCCTTAAGGATTTGTTTCCCCCGCAGAATTTTGTCTACGAGGAAGGCCCTAGATTTTTCCTAGAGGTCCTGTGCCTTTTTGTATTCCGAAGCCCTTTTTCCTTTTGTAGGAATGGTGCGTCCATAGTTAGGGTTATGCACTGGTCACGAGTTTGCGTGCTGTTTTTGGGGCTTCCGTCTTGGATTGCTGCCTTCGCTTGTAACCCTCTGGATAAGTTTGTCTGTGGCTTCTAATGTTGATGTTTTATTGCCTTGTAGGGCCGTTGCTGCAAGGTGTTTGGCGGCAGCTGGTAGATCACTGATTGCTGCCTTCAGAAGCCATTGTCGCAAGTGAACTAGTGTATCATCGTTATCTGAGTTAGCTGGGGTACTTGGTAGGCTTCCCGGTAGTGAAAGGCTTGGGAAGAGAGGAGATGCTGGCGGAAAGTATCGTTCGCCAGATGGCCCAGGCTGTTGCGAAAAGTGGATGCCTGGGCTTGACAAATTTTGAAACGGAGTCTTCTTTCCGGGGGTTGCTTTCATGGGAAGGAGTCATCCTCTGAGGCCAGATTGGCTGCAACCCGTTGAAGTTGTAGTGGGGCTGGGCTATCATTTGAGGCTGTCATAGGAGTGGTCCAAACGGCGTTAGTATCAGGGTATCGCCGCTGCGGGTGCGTGACAGCATTATCCTTCTTCTCCTCTTGGAGGGGAGTATGGTAGCTGATTTCCGTGGAAGGTTTTTGGTTAGATGTAGTGAAATAGGAAGTTTGTTGGGCGGCATCTTGAGCTCAAATGGGGCAATCAGCAGCTAGTGCATTCACTAAGTTTTGAGTTGTTTGTGGGCTTTGCTGCGAGTGAATGATTTGCTGTTTAATAAGTCTAAGGTACTCTTGATAAGCAGCTTTATCTCTTTTGTGCCTTATCTGGTGCTCTGTTAGCCCTGTAGCTTTAACCATGTCGGCCAGAAAGTATTTCCTGCTAGGTAACAGCCGGGCTTCAATTTCTGCGATGGTGCATAGGATGTCTGCCTCAGATCTGCCCGTTTCGTCTTTCAACTTTTTATTATATTCCAGGGGATGTTTTCTCCTTTGATCAAATCTCAATCCCGGGTATGTGGTGTTGTAGGATTTATTACAATATTTGCATATGTGCTGACGCTCCACCACATCATTATCGTCCGGTGCCGGTAGTGATTGTGTAGTCCAATTAAGAAATCAAAGTAGCGCCCACACTGGCACATGTAGGGCGTAGGGTTTGCGTCTGTCCAAGTAGGTGTAGGAGATAGCAGCCGCCCGGAATGTCTCGAGGCGTACTTCCTTGTGAAAGCTCTCTCTGGGGTAATGCGTTTGGTAGGGGGTGCTATATTGGTGCTTCTCTGGGTTGGGTTTTTCTCATCTTCGCTAGATGATCTGGAGGACGAAGATGATGTGAAAATCTTGGTGATGATTTTTTTTATTTTCTTAGGCATTTTAATCTCCGGTTATTAATACAATGATGCCAGGGGTTGTATTTAATGTATGCCGTCAGGATGCTGAGGTGAAAATGTTTCTGCGTGCCTGGGGTTGATGTAGGGCACTTATCTGTGTTGAATATTGGCAGTTAAGATAAGTGAGCGCTGAGTGTGTTTGCCGCACTTATCTGTTAACTATATAGCTTTACGTATAACGCGTGGTCCATTCAAGCAGACCTTGATCATGAACTTGCTATATCTCGGTCGCCAATATTGTTTCCTCTTTGCGGCCTGATCCTGGTTCTCTCGACAGAGTAATCTTGGAGATCTCTTCTGGTGTTAATCTAGATACATCTGTTTATGGGTAAAATGTGCCTAAAGTTGCTTATTTCGTGTATAGCCGAAAAGGCACTATCTGGTTCTGTCATTTGGGGGGCTAGAGGAAAAAATTTGTCTGCACGGTAGGGGCCTTATGATTAGTAATGCTGCCCAATATTCTGAGGGTGGTGGGTGGTGCCAGTGGGATTTGGTGTTTTAAAGTATCAGGAGAGTTTACCACGCGTAGAAGTTTCAATGTATTCCGCGTTTCTTGAATAAAGCTTCTTGTGATATTGCAGATTTTATTTGTTTTTTTATTCCGCGTTTGTTAAGTAAAGCTTCTAATGATAATGCAGAGTTTGGCTACTCAGACACCACGGAGCATATAGGTCGGCACCAAGGCCATACTTGACCGATGCTCATCATCGTAAAAATGCCTCGTGATCATAAGGATGTTAGCATATAACTCGCGAGACATTCCCAAATATGGTAACCTATTACCTCTCAAAAAGCATGCCGCGGTTCATTGCCCGATTTAAAAGAGACCTCGGAGTGGTCGAAAATTTGCCTCAGCAAAGACTCCACTCGCCAACCGGTATTAAAACCACATGCCGCCCCTTACGCTGCAAACCAACGAAACGTCATGCGGTTGAACCTAAACCAATTCATATACGAGCCATGCAGCGCCATGGTTGTTAAACGGCGCAAAGTTTGGTCGCGTATTTCAAGTAACCTCAACGGGAAGGACGCGGCGCTCCGGATACCCTTATAGGAGATGGTAAGGCTGGCATAAAATACCGACTCAGCCGTCACATTCATACATCTGCTCCTTGAGGCGTTCAATGTCTCGATAACCACCGGAGTGACGCGAGCCTCATCCCAGTACTTGGAGATCTTGTCTCGGTGCGCTCGGTCCAAGTTCGATGCTCCAACGATTTGTGCATTAACTATCGCAGCGGTGAGGCCACATCGAGCTGTAATATCTGGCTTTCTTTCCCCGACTGCCGTATCGTACGATTTCTCGTACTCTACGACCCAACTCTCATTTTGCAGCGCCTGTCCGAGTACTTTTACCAATGCATCGTGACGTAAGATGCGCCCTCCATGAGTCCTGAAGCCTTTCTGAATTACATGCGCCTCGGTTTCGTTTTCTCGACAACCGGCTCGGCAGATGTGGTTCATAATTTGCCTCCTTTGTTCACCGCGAATGGTTTTTACGCGCGTTGGGAGGGTATTTACGCGGACATGATGATAGTGAACGTAGTCGCGAGCGGGAATTGCGGTAGATGAACACCGCACCCATTGAGTGCTAAACTAACATTTGTCAGCTTCTTTAGGATCTTTTCTGTCCACGGCTTCGTGCAGCATCGTTGTCCACGCCTTCTGGAGTACTCGAGGATCATTAAGATCCCCGTAGATACTGGCGAGCAAGGGATACTCAATTCACCAGATTTTACTGGGCAATGATAGTAGCCCACGGTAACATTATGGGGCAGCCTCAGCCATTTCCTTATGGACCCACAAATACGGACATCTATCCCCTTAAGATACTCAGAAGATACCCGACTTAGCGTCCATAAATACATAAAACGCGGAATCAAGTACGTCCTGAGAATATAAAGTCTCTGTTGAGGCTTCAACGGGGCCTTTGTAGGACGGTCCAATTTGTCGGTCAAAGAGAAAACGACACCAGCTGTCCTAGTCCCTTCGAACTGAACCCCAAGATAGCTCCAGAGATCTAAAACCGCAACTTGGTCAAGGTACGTGTCTCCAACTTTAAAAGTTGTTTTTTTCACGACCTTAACCTTCTTGTCACGGCTCGAAGCTACCATGGATAACACTTTGCTCTTCCTAAAGTTAAGCAAGAGCTCAAAACATTCAAGGTTGGCCTTAAGCGTGTTCAGATTACTCTGAAGGCCGATAGCAGATGACGCGCATATAACGACATCGTCAGCAAAAGCAAGAGCACCGACGCTATGGTGACCGATCGTGAAACCAGCTGACTTATCAAGCGACTTCAGCATTCGGTTAAGCACGAGGCTAAAAAAGATAGGGGACAGAGGATCCCCCTGTCCAACGCCCCGAGTTGGATGTACCCTCGAATTATCTCCAGCCTCCATCAAGCCGTAATCGATCTTGGTGAAGGCATCCTGGTAGACAGAATGGAGATAAGCACACATTGGTCCCGGCAGGCCGGCCAGGCGACATGTCTCTATGATGGCATCGTGGGTGACGGTATCAAAAGCTTTTAACACGTCAACACTAGCCAGATGAAGGGTCTTGCCTTTGCGCCTGCTTTTCGCCATGAGAAAAGAGAACGCAGAGATTTTCTGCAACTCCATCAACTCCCCGTTGGAAAGCACGTTGTCGCTCGTCTATAAGACCGGGCGTGTGGCCTAGTCGGGCTGCCAAGATCTTGTGTAAGTGCCTAACGAGCACAGAAGAAATAGTAAGTGGCCGATAGTCTCCGGGTGTCCTGGGACGACCTTCATCGATACATTTAGGGATGAAGTTCGTTCTTGACTCGTTGAGGACGCTAGGGAGGGATCAGCTCGCAAGAAGAAGATTGAAAAACACGGCCGAAAATCTTGGCGGCAGGAAGTTTTATTCTTGCGGAGATATGCCATCAGGACCGAATGCAGACTTAGCCTGTACGAAATTACGTTGGATCTTCTCAAGAGAGATCGGACCCCACAGATGTTCGCGTGGCCCCACACGAGCGCCAATATTTGCCACTCCACCACGCCCCTGGAACCTCTCACGTTCGTGAGCACGCGGTGGAGCCGCATAAACCCCCGCCCAGCATTGGTAGAATTACTGAGGACAATTGTCGAGCTTGTCCCCGTCAATCCGACGTCCCGTGAGCACGAATTCTGCACACGCTTTCTGTTTCCGCCGATACAGTTGTTGAATAATCCGGTATTCCCTTCGCCGTCTTTCGCTTTTTCCTTGATAAGCATTTGGTTTTCAATCTCTGTTAGGTGGCGGGGGTCTTCAAGTGACCGAACGTCGAGGAATGATGTCTAACAGGATATCCAGCATATCCTGCACGACATCATTTATCTCTGCCCCACGATCCAAAAGATCACGAAGCCACCGACCCCATCGACCAAAGTGTCCCCAGTTGACGTCCGCGATCAGATCGCAAACGGCGGCTAGAAACACCTGATCGACGGCGTGACCAACATGATGTTCTGGGTCATTTACATCCGCGTCTTCGTCACTAGAAGAGCTAGGAGGCCAAATTGGTCTGGCGTTTCTCCTAATTACCTGCTCGAACTCCAAAACAAGTCTTCGGTAGTCAAACTGACGCCTCTTGCCTTTGATTGCTTTGTGAGATCAATCAGAAAACAGTCTTGCCAGGTGGTCGTTGGGAAAACAAACATTTCCATCGACCAAAGCTTGAGCTTGCGCCCGAGCTACCAATCTAGTCTCCTCCTCAGTCCACCTAGCTTCAACACGCGCAACATCAATCTTGCGATTATACTCAACGGGATGAGCTAGGCGACGGTGCTGCGAAAGTCCCGCTTGAGTATTGAACCCCCCATTGCATAACACGCATACGAACTGATTTACGACAGGTTCCGGCGGCGAGCAATGCCTTCGCGAAGGCAATTTATTTGGAAAACTTAGCCGTTGCTGGGCACCTGCAGCGTTTTGACTTTTTAGCTGATCGTTACCAAATAGAAAAATTGAAGCGTGGATGAGGTAGCCCCACGCTCCACGCAGTGTCAGTCTTCAGCCTGAGCACTGCTGAACTACTCTGCCAAATGGACGGAGAACCCAACAGTACCCAGTTTCCGGCGGTAAGGACGAGGATCCAGACCAGACACGTAACACAAACTCTCTAATGCCCCAGCATATCGAGATATCGGGATATACTGGCTACTCAGACACCACGACTCATCTACGTTAGGCCGGGGGCCAAATTAAATGATATTAAACGGGTTTTTCATCACCGTACCGAAATGCCTCGAGATCGTAAGGATGGTCAATTACTACCGCGAGACCCCATAGCAGTCTGGCTACCCACTATCCTGCGCAAACACGCCGCGGTTCATTGCCCGAAGTTTAGAAATTTTGGTCCCGGGTAACCGTCGTTTAGCTCCGTGAAAACCTCACTTGCAACCAGCTTTATAACCACATGACCCCCTTACACTACGAACCGACGGGAAGTCGTGCGATTGAACCTAAACCAGTTAGGATATGACTTGTGCAGCGCCATTGTTTTTATGCGGCGGAAAGTAGCGTAGCGAACTCCAAGTAACCTCAGAGCCGCGACGGAAGCGGGACTCCAAATACCTTTGTAGGAGGTAAGGCTGGCAAAGTAAACCGAATCAGCCGTCACATCCGCGTGTCTGCTTCTTGCGGCGTTCAATATCTTAACAACCATCGGAGCGAGGCGAGCCTCGTTCAGATACTTAACGACTTTGTTGCGGTGTGCTAGGTCGAGATTTGTTGCTCCTACGACTTGCGCATCTACTATCGCAGCGGAGATGCCGCGTCGAGCCGTAATGTCAGGTTTCCTTCGCCCGATCGCCGTGTCATATGATTGCCCATATGACACGGTCCAACCCTCCTTTTGAAGCGCCTGTCCGAGTACTTTCACAATAGCGTCATGCCGTAAGATGCGCCCGCCGTGAATTTGGAAACATTTCTGAATTACATGCGGGAATTGCGGTAGATGGACACCGCACCCATTTAGTGCTAAACTGACATTTGTCAGCTTCTTTTAAATTCTTCCCGTCGACGGCTTTGTGCAACATCTCAGTCCACGCCCTCTGAAGTACTCGGGGATCATTAAGATCCCCATGGATACTTGCCAGCATCTGCCGACACCACCAAATCTCGCGATAGATGTTGTCGGTCCGAGTGCAGGCACGTACGCACGGATCGGGCGACTGCTGAGTCTTCAACAGTCTCCTTAGCCGCAAAAGAGGGATAAGATGCTGCAATAGAGGAACACCCAATCCACCTGACTTTACCGGGCAATGATAGTAACCCAGGTGCACATTATGGGGCAGCCTAAGCCTACTCTCTTATTGAACCGGCGAATACGAACGTCCACCCTCTTAAGGTAGTCAGAGGATATTCGATCCAACGTCCATGAATACATGAAACGTGGGATCAGATACGTCCTGAGCACGTGAAGTCTCTGCTGAGGCTTTAGAGGAGCTTTTGTAGGACGTTTCCAATTTGTCGGTCAAAGAGCAAGTGACGCCAGCTGTCCTAGTCCCTTCAAACCTGACACCTAGATAACTCCAGAGATCTAATACCGCGACTTGGTTAAGATACGTGTCCCCAACTTTAAAGGTTGGTTCCTCCACGACCTTCACCTTCTTATCGCGGCCCGAAGCTACCATAGAGAGCACTTTGCTCTTGCTAGGGTTGAGCAAGAGCCCGAAACTTTCAAGGTTGGCCTTTAATGTATTCAGATTGCTCTGAAGGCCGATAGCAGACGACGCGCATAGGACAACATCATCAGCAAAAGCGAGAGCACCAACGTGTTGATGCCCAATCTGAAAACCGACTGAGTGATCAAGCAAACTTAACACTCTGTCCAGAGCAAGGCTAAAGATGATAGGCGACAGCGGGTCTCCCTGTCTAACACCTCGAGTTGGATGAACCATAGAATTATCTTCAGCCTCTCCCAAGCCGTGGTCGATCTTAATAGAGGCGCGCGTATACACACTTTGGAGATAAGCTTACATAGAATTTGGCAGGCCGGCTAAACGACACGACTGTATGATGGCATCATGTGAGACAGTGTCGAAAGCTTTCGACACGTCTACACCAGCCAGATGAAGTGTCTTGATCCTGCGCCTGCTTTCCGCCATGAGAGAGGACAAAGCGCAGAGATTCTCTGCAACTCCGTCAACTCCCCGACGGAAAGCACGTTGGCGCCGATCTATAAGACCGGGCGTGTCGCCCAATCGGGCAGCCAGATTTTTATGCAAATGCCTAACGACCACTGACGAAATTGTTAGCGGCCGATAGTCTTCTGGTCTCCTGGGGCAATCTTTATCGAGACGTTTAGGGATGAAGATCGTCCTCGACCCATTGAGAATGCTAGGGAGAGAAAATTACGGCCGTGAAACCCGGCGGAAGGGCATTCCATTCTCGTGGAGAAATACCGTCCGGACCGGATGCAGATTTAGCATAAACGTAATTACGTAGAATCTCACGAGGAGAGATCTGATTCCACAGATGTTCGCGAGGTTCCTCACGAACGCCGATATTCGCCACTCCTTCACGTCCCTCAAACTTCTCACGTTCAAGAGCACGCGGCGGAGCAGCGAATACCCCCGCCCAGTATTGGAAGAATTGCTGAGGACAATTATCGCGCTTGTCCTCGTCAATCCGATGCCTCGTAAGTACGCATTTCGCGCATTCCTTCTGATTCCGCCGATAAAGCTGTTGTGTTAATCGGTATTCCGTACACCGTTTATCGCGCCTACTCACTTGACCCTCATTCGTTTCCCGATCTACTCTGGCAGCAGGGGGTCTTTTAACGACCGGACGTCGAGGAATGAAGCTGGGCAGGATATCCAGCATATCCTGCGCGACTTCAGCTTCCTCTGCTCCACGATATGCTGGATCACGGATCCGCGATCAGATCGCGAACGGAGTCTAGAAACCCCTGATCTCCGGGGCGACCTACATGTTGTTTCGAATCGTTTATAGCCGCGTCTTCGTCGCTAGAAGAGCTAGGCGGCTGGACTGATCTGGCGTTCCTCCTAATCTTTTGCTTGAACTCCACAACCAATCGCCGGTAATCAGCTTGACGCCTTTTACTCTTGATTGCCTCTAAAGTTCGATCAGGAAACAGTCTGGCCAGGTGCTCGTTGGGAAAACGCACGTTCCCATCGACCAAAGCTTGAGCTTTCGCTCTCGCTACCAGTCTGGTCTCCTCCTCTGACCACCTTGCCCTAACCCGATTGATGTTAATGTCATGGTTATATTCCACCGGGTGAGCTTACCGTCGATGCTGAGATAGGCTTACGCGGGTATTGAAGTAACGGTTGCAAAGATCACAACTGTTACCGGCTATGATAGGTTCCGGTGGCAAGTGTGGCCTTCGCAAAGCTAATCTATTTGGGGCCCCCAGCCGGTGCTGGGGACCTGCAGCGTTTTTATTTCTTACGTTATCGTTGCCAAACAGAAAAGTATGAGATGCAGGGCTGGCAACCCCACATCTCATTGACGTGTCGGTCTTTAGCCTGCGCTCTACATTGCCAAAATAGACGAAGAGCTCAACAGAACCCAGTTTCCGGTGAAAGGGACGATGACTTAAGACCAGACGCGTAACACAATCTCTCTACTGCCCCAGCATAACGAGATATCGAAATATCGGGATATACTGAAGTTAAGAGAGTAACCCCCCGCCACCGGGAGGTGTGGCTGCGAGCAAAGCTTGGATTATAACTATATGGGCTTAAACATTGTGCCTCTTTGCGTTGACGGCACGCCCGAACTTGCATAATGGATCCAACTCAGTTCCGGTTACAGCTAAACAGATCCGACACCTTAAACCTTGACCTACAGCCGTCAAATCAAAGCGACAGCACAGGCAGGTTTAACTCGGATACTAGTTTCTGAATAACTATGACCGTTCCCTCAAACATTTTTACCACTTGCTTCTGCTCGGATGCTAGTCTAAAACATTGGCTCCGACACCTCAAATGTTTACCCCTCATCAGCTAGCTTCCGTTGCGCGACGGAGCATCACCTTTGGGCAGTTCTACTCGGATACGAGTGGCACATTGGTGCTCTAGTCCGACACCTCAAACGCATTGCACACAAGCTCAGGGGGATTTGATACCAAGCTATCGTTACCATGAAGGCCCTAGGCCATCAACATTACGCATTAACGAGCCCAGTCCCATCAACCACTACCTAGAGCCACTGCCACTAAGAGGCCAACCCCAAAGAGGGGATTTGCAGCCGAGGGCGAATGGGCTTTGCCTCCCCTTAGCACTATTGTCGGCAAAAGCCACATTTGAATAGTCAATGGTGAGCGCAAGCGCCCTACTACACATCAAATGCTCCAAAAGTCGCCCTTCATATTTGCCAGAGAACCTGGAATCGGGTAAATGATCTGAAGCTTTTAAGGTAAGAAGCGCGTAGTCAACTCATAACCACTTTTGGCGACTCTGAAAAGTCTACTTATGTCGGTATACACCTAAGTTTGATAGGTCCCCGTCGACGCCGAGGCTTTGCTTCGTGGTACTTTTTTAGAGCACCATGAGATTAAGGGCCATCCGTTACGACAACAGCCTTAGGCTGGGATAGGGTAGGCTTACTCAAAATTGTACGGAAGCCACGTTGGCACACCCACACGTTTACTCGCGCCTCGCACTATTGCCATTCGCATGTCTGCGCGCGTTCGGGCCTAGGCCCTCCCTACCCCTAAACCAGACATGTCTCATAGAAGAGCTGTGGATAGATCCCCCCCATTTAAGGACTCACGCTACAACGCTCTTTCACAGCTTGGAAGGGATATCCAGGGTTTCTAATGCCGGAACATTACACCAGGGCCAAATGCCCTGGGTACCTAGGATGATTTTTTAAAATTTTTGACTCTTTTGCTGATTTTGACTGTATTTTAAATTTTAACTTTATCAAAATTTTGACCTTTTTCCAAAATTGCTTCTTTTTTAGTCGACAATTTCAGTTCTTTTAAAATTATAGACTTTTTAAAATGTTATTGAATACATTTCCAGTTTTTCAGCTTTTTGCTATATTCCGCATTTTTTAGAAAATTTTTACTGTCAATAATTTTGGCTTATAACCGACGCACCATATACGAACAAAGGGTTAAACAAAGAATGCCAGATTATTTTTGCTTAATAAATTTTCTTAATTTTCCAAAGAAATATTTCTCTCAGACCTGTATCCCGCAAATTTAAACAAGTTGAAACAAACAGGTTTACTTTTATTTTGTTGTATTACGTTTAAAAACACTTGAAAACCACTGACTTGAAATTTTATCGATTTATTTGTTGACCTATTGTAATAAAACGTTGAGGTCAATTGTTGTTTGAATTCGAAAACACTTTTCTGTCGACTCTACAAACTAAGGTTACATTCTATTGAAATAAAATAATTTAAAACACAACATAGACAAATTGGGTCCGAAAATTGGAAGTAAATTATTCTTTGAAAAATTTTAAAGGTGAGCAAAATTCGACAATTTTGAAAAACTACATACAGTTTTGGCCGCTCATCACAGTGTATTGGAAGTGAATTGGAAGCGTTATCAGGACTCGACGAGGACTCGAACACTCCGGCATATAACTCCTTAACCTCTGAATGAATATTATCTCCGCCAGTTTTTTCTTGTCTTTTTAAATAGGTTTCGCGATTTCTTGTACGTTGATGCCCTAAGGTTTAAACTTGTATGAGTCATGCCATAGTTCTTGATGTTTTGGGCAGCTCTTTTAGTTTTGGCATGACCTCCGTCCCTCTTGCCCCTTTGCCTTGGCTGATGGGATGCCAACCACTCGTCTATTACTTTGATGAGGGCTTGTGGAAAACCGCACAGGGCAAGGTTGAGTACATTTAGGATGGCTGGGTCCAAGATAGAAAATGGTATTTTTACAAAGAATTTCCTAAAAACTAAAAAAATTGTTATTTCTTCAGGTGTTATGGGAATGTTTCGCCTTGAAGGGCTCTCGAACTCTAAAAATGTATTTGAACTGGCATCTTATTAGGAACGGGTAGGCTGATAGTCGCCTGTTTATTGAAATTTCTGACATATGGAGACTAATGGACTGAGACTGGGTTTGACACTAACGAGAGCGGATGTAATTATATGGGATTTTGCAACTAATGTCGCATCTGGGCCTACCGGCACGGTTCCGCCAAGGGCGGGCTGCTAGAAGTAGATATTTCGGAGGGGATCTTTCAGGCGAAAAAAAAAGAGTTGAGAGAAATAAAGATTCGCTTACATTAACAGAACGATAGAAACCACCAACGTTGAGCACCGGAGTTTCCCGAGAAGGAGAGGGGGAAATTAATGTGGGACTACCAGAGAGTGTTATAATTATAGAATTTGACAAGTTCACGTCGTTCCCGTTGCACGAAATGGTTGAAGAATAAGAAGGATTTAAGGGACTCTTAGAATCTTGTACGAGCTTCACCCTAAAGCTGTCTTGGCCGAGCTTAGTTAGCTCTTGTTTAGCCGTCTCCTTGTATGAGACATAGATCGATTTCATTTTTCTCTTTTTGACTTGGTCAACTGTCAAATTAATTTGGAAAGCGGGAGCCGCATTTGTGACTTTCCCTACTGAGAATACTTTCACCCAGCCAGAGATCTAGAATTTCGGCCTTAGGTATGGGCTTGAGGACCTCTAGGGCAGCGTAATATTGTTGAGAATAAATCTTCGCCTTGTGGTTTCGGGCGTTCTGATAACTGGAAAATCTCTTTCTGCAGTAAAATCAGGCAAGCCTGTCCCCGCAATCCCTTTTTGAAATATAGGTGGCATACTTAGCTTGCTGGTAAAATTCTAAGCCGCATCGATCACATGTCTACAGGGACACCTTTTGACTTAAGAGGCAGTCAACAGAAGGATCCAAGTAAATTTTTGAGCCTCATTACCGCTGAACTTGGCTTGACAATTCCCTACTTGCTTATCGCTCCAAGGATCGACGGCCTGCAATTTAGCCCTAGTTGCTTCGTGAGCATATTACAGAATCTTGACAGAGATGTAGCTCCTGTCCCTGAGATGGCTATAGGATTAGAAGTGGCAGGACCTTTGGTGTTGGGCGGTCCTACTTTGTCAATTGTCACCCGTCTGTTATATCTGAGTGCCAGGTTGTCGTTTGCAGACGTAGTGGCTTAAGGAGGAAAGGTTTCTGGCTGGAAATGAAAAAGGGGTGGATTTGGAGCTAAGGGTAAAAAATAAATGGGGTGGGGGTGGAAAGGCGGGTAGGTTTAAAGTGGTGGTTTCTGCTGGACCCACTCTCTGCTTGCAACATCGTCTTTGGTGCGCTCCAGTCCCCTGCTAAATGACGAGTTTACAATTTTCTCTCGCCAAAACTTGTCCACTTTGGTTGGTCCTGCCAGCTGGTCTATTCTCTTGACAGCCTGGTTGATGCACTTGGTTCTGAGGGCGTACTGTACTTTAATGTCGTCCACTACTAATTTCAGTTTTGTGATGCGTCTTTTCATAATTGCTGGAATGGTACGCCTTAGGCCTGTCAGGCCTAGTCCGCCGTCTCGGGTTAACGCATGCAAATATTGGTCAAGAGTGTGGCTGGAGAGATAAAAAAATTGCTTGAACCGGTACTTAATCAGTCTGTCGGCTTCGCGGAGAATTTTTCCGTTTACCTTGGTGTTCTTAAAGCCATAGAACACTTTTGAAATAATGTAGACACACCACGCGGGCATTTTGATTCGGCTTAAGAGGTGAACGATCTAGCCTCTGCAGCCACTGGGCTAGATTAGAGTTGCTAGCTTTAAGGACGCTATGAGCCGCGTACTGGTGTCCCAAATATTTGAAAGTGTCCAGGATAGCTAGATCCTTAAGAGGTATTCCGTTGTGAGATCTAATGACGATCAGCTGGTTGTTCGTCGCTGCAACCATGACGGAGCACTTAGTGGGGCTCAAATCTATGTCTCTGGCCTTGCAAAATGCAGACACTCTGATCCATCGATGTTGGTGTCGCGTTCCAGTTCGCACAACAACTTATCCATAACCCTGCTTAACACCTCTCGAAAAACTAATAGGACGAGAAATGTTATTGTCCACCTTTAGGATGGTTGTTGACTTGGTCACGTTCTCAACTATATATGTGATCAGGGGCATGGCAAGTCTGACCCTTTTAAGTGCTCTAAGCAGCGACCAGTGAGACACACTGTCGAAGGTTTTGCGTATGTACAGGGCAACAATGGCATTAGATTTGCGATGGTCTTGATTGCAGGTAGGCCTTCAAGATCAAGCAGTTGGCCATGGTACCATCTACATTGGTGCAGCCTCGTTGGCTGATGTTCATCTTGACAAAGTTGGTGATCTTGGAGGCTTGAACACAGTAAAATAGCCTCATAAGGGCCGAGCTGATGGTCATCGGCCTCCAGTTGGGTGGACTCTTCTTGTCTCCATCCTTATAAATAAGTATCGTCCTCGATGTGGTCCAAGAGGTAGGGACGATGCCAGCAAAGAGGACTGTGTTAAACAGCGCGGCGATGACTCTATTACTTATCTGTTTCACACGAGCGACTGTTAATCCGTCAGGACCAGGAGCAGCGATAGATCACCCAATCTTGGACTGGTAAACCTCTTCAGTGGTAATGAGCATGAGGACCTTTTCCTAGTCAGATGCGGGATGGGGTGATTCATTGTCAAAGGCAGAAGGTTCTTCAAACGCAGAGCCAAAGTAGGCGACGACGTCGTCCATTTCTGGTTGGACAGTTTCCGCAGACACTGGTTCTTCTCGTAGAATTTTATCTACAAGAGTAGATCTAGCTTTCTCGAAGAGATCTTGCCCCTTCTTGTAGTCGAAAGCTTTTTTTTCGGTTGTTTTGCGACCATAGTTGTGAGTTTGGACGGCACCAGGGTTGGATGGAGTTTAAGCTTTCCTCCTTTTGTTGCTGCTATCGACTGTTTGCTTCTGGATTAAGCTGTCTACGGCTTCTAGAGTGGACCTCCCATTGCCTTGCAGGGCTGTTCGTGCAAGGTGCTTAATGACTGCCGGAAGGTCTATCAATGGACTCTAGAAGCCACTGGCGTAAATAGATGAGAGGGTCGTTGTCCTTCGCGGGAGATACAGGACTCGGCATATCCCCAGAGGATGGTGGGTTGGGGCTGGGGGGAGACGCTGGGGGTATGTGGCGTTCTCCGGATGGCCCAGGCTGTTAAGGGAAGTATGTGCCTGGGCTTGATGATGCCGGTTTCGGTGCCTCCCGGGATGAGACATCGCTTGGAGGGGAGATTTTTACTGGGACCGACCGAGCCACGAGCCAAAGGGGCGGTTTCTGGCCTGTGCTATTTTTCGTAGGTAAAGCATATAAATCACAAGCGGCTTGACAAGTGAGGTAGTGCTGTTGTGGTTCTACATCAGCTTCTTCCCTGTTTCTCTTTTGGAAAGGTGTACAATGGTGGTGGTTTGTACTAGGGTGGTGGCGGCTAAAGTTGTGGTTGGGGGTTACTGAAGGAGAGTTTATAAAGGACTAGCCATAGCAAAAGCCATAGCAAGCTAGTCTGGGATTTTTGCAGTTGCTGTTTTATAAGGCGTAGGAATTCTTTACACATGGCTTTGTCTCTTCTGTGCAGAATTTGGTGTTTGGTCAGCACAGTAGCCTTAACCATGTCGGCTAGAAAGTATTTCCTACTGGGTGATAGTCTTGCCTCTATTTCAGCAAGGGTACACATGAGGTCCGCTTCAGATCTTTTGGTTTGATCCTCCAGGTTTCTGTTGTATTCCAAAGAATGTCTTCTCTTTTAATGTAGTCTCATTCCGGAATAGGTAAAGAAAGCTTCGTCGCAATATTTACATATGCAACGTCGCTCCTCTACCGTTGTGGGCTTCGACTCTGGAGTGGGGGCTTCTGGGCACCTCCTGTGGTGATTCTTAAGGCCAATGCTGGAGTTAAAACTTTGCCCACACTTACATGTATTGGGCGGTCCATTCCTGTCTGTGTTGGGAGGGGTAGGAGATGGCAGCCTCTCGAAATGGTTCTCGGAGGCCGATGCAAGTATGGGTGCTTCCATCTCCATGTTTTTCAGGGCGTATGTCCCTGTGTGGACTCTTTCGGGAGCAGCTTGTGATGCTGAGTGTGCTGGGAGGGTGTCTAACTCTGTAGAGCTGTTTTCATCTTCACTGCTAGTTTGGGATGACTGATCACGGGTTATAACATTGGAGAAGATCTTCTTTGTTTTCTTTGAAATAATTATATCCCGGAGTATTAACAAGAGCACTAATAAATGCTTTTATAAAAGGACCTATAAGTTGCAGGGGCTGTCAGTAGAATTTTGTAATGTTTCTATGTGCCAAAAGGGCTTAGCTGGAGCGAAAGGTTAAATTTATAACGCGTGAGATATAATAAGTAAGGAGGCGAAAGTGTTTACCTTACTTATTTGTTTGTATAATAGCTTCACGAGAGGATCGTGTAGTTCAAGCAAGCTGACTTTGAACTTGGACTTGAAGTATACTATCTTTCCTAGCTCGACCAAGATAAATCTTCGCTTGGCGGCCTAATCTTGTGGAACTGACAGATTTATCTAAAGGCATTCGTTCAGTAAATTTGAAGGGCACTTTAGGAGATTGAAAGATGTCCTCTAATTGTACGTGGACCAATGGGCACTAAGAGATATCTTGTTTATCTCGTCGACGGTGGGGCACATTACCTGTCAATTGGGGCACCTTATATGCGTATACATCTAAAGGGCACTATCTTGTAGATGTTTCTTATTGATGTATATGGGGGCCCTCGTTTTAAGTGTGGGTGCTTATTGATAGTGCAAATTGGCAAATCATTTGTAGGTTACAATCTATTTACATACGATTTACTTGCTAATGGGGCCCATGTGTAATGTTTAAAAAGCGCTATGGTGTCTTACAGAGGTGCGTCGATATGTGGAATTTGACACGTTTATCTAATTTAAGGTGTGGCAGCTATTGTGTGGGTTATAAATTCACGTTTTAGGCCCTTATAGCACTGCACTTGGAGGTACCACTTAGATAACACTACTCGCGGGTCCTTAGGTCTTTTAAAACACTTTGACACTATTCAGACGTCTGCATAAATGCACACGTCTGTCTCTTGTCACGTAGCTTGAAATACTTTATTGGCTCATTGTACAGTTAAAAATCATTGTTACAGTAAAATCTAATCTATGCACGTAAACATACAAAGTAAAAGAGGACTCCACGCTACAAACACCAGGGTGGTCCTTGGGTCCTCTTTATTCCGGTTGGAATTCTTTGCGGCAAAGCGACTTTTTGAGGCCTTTGCTGAAGTTATTCTTGTGTGGCCTTCTATTCAACGCTTCGGCTACGTGTGACTCTGGCTGGTAATGCTGTCGCTCCAAGCCTAGCATCCGGTCTGACGGGACAGATTTTGGTGGTGGTGGTTGTTTATTGTGGGGAGAAGGGGTTGGTTGTTGCGATGTAAAAGCCAGCTTAAAGAATTGGGACCTCCTTCTGAAGTCCGTCTTGGCTTTAGCCTACTCTCGACGATACCTGATTTGGTCCTTCGTAAGACCTGTTGCCTTTTCCATTTCTCGACCAAAGATACCATTGACGGTCCTTGCCCTAATGGTTGCCATCTTGGCAAATAGGGTAGACTCCGGAGTCAGTAGACTATTCTCCGAAGCTTTATTATATTCTGCGGGGTGTACTGTCCTTTTGTGCTAGCGTATGCCAGCAAAAGTGGGAAAGGTCACCCCACAAAAGGCGCAGCGCGATCGATCACGCCTATTGCACACCGAGTTGTGTGGTAGTAGACCCTAAGCGCTTAAGAATTTTCCCTGGTCTCGAAATATAGGTTAGGCACCTAACAAATTGGACCTCCAGTGCCTACGCACTCGGACCAACCCAATTCAATTTAACCTAACCCAAACCCACCTAACCAAACCTAAACCAACCAAACCTAACCTAAACCAACCAAACCTAACCTAACCCAACCCAAAACAACCTAACCTAACCCAAACCTACCTAACCTAAACCAACCTAACCTAACCCAAAGCAACCTAACCTAACCTAAACCAACCTAACCTAACCCAAACCAACCTAACCTAAACCAACCTAACCTAACCTAACCTTAACCAACCTAACCTAACCCAAACCAACCTAACCTAACCTAATCTAAACCAACCTCACCTAACCCAAACAAACCTAATCGAATCTAACCTAACCCAAACCAACCTAACCTAACCTAACCCAAACTAATCTAATCTAACCTAACGCAAAGTAACCTAATTCAATCTAACCCAACCCAAATCTACTTAATTCAATCTAACCTAACTCAAACCAACCTAACCTAACCCAAATCAACCTAACCTAACCCAAACCAACCTAAAACAATCTAACCAAACCCAAATCAA
>CM053336.1:30127330-30152330 GCA_028583605.1 Dastarcus helophoroides
ATTCTGCCTAGAAGAACACGCGGCACATCCTTCCTCAAATGAGGAATGCCCAAACCCATATTACGCAAGGCGGCGTACAGATACACGTCTGGGGTGGTCTTGGCCAGATGTACGGCCCTTTTGACGAAAAACTTTATTAGACGGTCCGCTTCTTTTAGAAAAGCAGCGGTGATCTTGCTGATCTGGAGGCCATACTGCAGCCTGGGAATGAGACCCGAAGCAGGAGGAGTTTCTGATCGGGTTTCAAGAAGGCCCTTTGCAGGTTGTTAAGCCAAAGGTGAAGGTTGTTAATTGAGGGATTCCCCCATGAGCGAAGTTGTTGCCCAGGTATCTCATGGTGTTTATGGCCTGGACGGCTTGTATCCTAGTGCCGTCAATAGTGTGGATGGCTTTCGAGACGACAATGCACTTCTTTTGACTGCTCTGCATGGCTAAGCAAAAGCTTTTGCGGGCGTTGATCCAGAGTCCTCGTGAACCGAGGAACTCCGAGACCTTATCCAGAACTAATGAGATGTTTGAGTTGTTGTCATTAAGAAGCACAATGTCGTCCGCGAAAGCCATTCCAAACACCTGATACCCGGGCCGATGGTTCCACCCGACTGTCCGTCATTGAGGAGATTAAGAAGCTCATCAACAACTAAATTGAATAAAAGAGGGCTTAAAGAGTCCCCTTGTTTGATACCACATTTCATGTTAATTGGGCCGATGGTGGTGTGTGGCATCTTGATTGTCGATGTGGTATCGTGCAGCATATTGCGCACATACCCGACCATTGGTTCCTTTACTCCGTGCCTTCTCAAACCTCTCAGGATAACAGTGTGAGGAACGGAATCGAAGGCCTTGGCTAGGTCCAAGGAGATGACCGTGAATGGCCGCCCCGCCGCCTGCCTAGAATTGATGTAGTGCCCTAGTATCAATGTGTTAGCGAGTGTCCCATCAATCCTTGCGAACCCTCTCTGGTGGGAGTTGAGGGTAGTAGCTGCGCTTAAGCGCTTCACAAGGATTTGATGGAACAGTTGCATTAAAGCAGGGGCTATGGATATGGGGCGGTAATTGGCGGGCATTCTACGGTCACCATCCTTGTGCACCAAGATGGTCTTTAGCCTCCTTCAGTCGCTCGGTAATATACTCCTAGAGAGGACGTAGTTAAAAAGGACGACCAATGTGGTGTTGTCCGTGGCCCTGACGGTGTTCACGGCAACACCATCAAGTCCCGGGGCCGAGTTGGACCAGCCAGTTTTGGCTTTTTCTGCGTCCTCTCCAGAAATTGGCAGCATGATAGAATAGCTTACTTTGGAATCGGTGACTGGGGAAAGCCTCGTGATGTGCTCACCAGGGCCTTCGAATAGCTCGCGATAATGATCTTCAACATCTTTAGCATCAGGCTTGTCGCTCATCAGCTCAGTGTCTCTCCCCTCAAAAATGGACCCGGCCAGTGCTGATCGTGCTTTAGTAAAAAGGTCCTGCACTTTTTTATAAGCACTGGCCCGGGGACCTGAGCCCGTGTTCACCTGGGCATAACGGGTTGGGGATTTCTTGGCGGGACGGGTTCTCTTATTACGGGAGAGCAAGAATTTGCTCGCTCACTCATCCAATAGGGTTTTCGATGAGTGGGGATTTTTCTTCCGGATCGCTTCGACAAGTTTTGCGATCTTGATCTTCCCGGAGGTCACGGAGGAGCTCATCGATAGCCACGTCAAAGAGCTGTTGGGCTATCGCTCTGTCGCGGTTGGGATAGAAATCCGCGACAGTTGAGCTCCTCCTTGCTCTTCAGGTTGCAGGGGATGGTGTCTGCTCTAGAAGAACCCGCTCCGCCGGGACACTGTTCCTCGGAGCGCTCATACCCGATGGTCCAGCTTCCTGCGAGCTGTGGTATTCTGGGCTGCAGGATGGCATCCTCGATGGGGGCTTAACATACATGGGGTCCGCGGGGATGCTGTCGGTTACGGGTTTTGTACATGATATTTCACTGTGGGTTATAACGGCTGGGGACGCAGAAGAAGGGAGTTCGGAGAGAATAACTTCTACTTCACATAACCTCTGCCGTTGGTGGAGTTGGTCTTTCGCGGCATTTGATGGTTTCCTCCTAGAAAGTATTGCGTCCTCAGCGATGGGTGGGATGCTGCTCACTGCTTCCCTTTTGGATGGAGGCCTTTGCTGGTTTGGACGTTGGGCGGCCTCGTCGGTACTTCGGCACCGGGTCCGGTGGACAGAAGTCAAAAGCTCGTTGATGGTATTAAGAGCTCACAGTTGGCGTCCACTTCCCTTCTTCATTTCCCTCTCTCTCATAGTGCCCTTGGCTGGAGCCCCCTCCGCTAGCCTTTGGTGGACGGGATTGAGGGCGGCTGCGCTTTCCTCGATACTGCGGCTTCGTGTGATGCGCCGCGGGATTGGTGGAGCTTCACTACATTGAAAATGGGGATGATTTTGGGTAAGGGTAGTTTGGGAGTGAAAATGGGGTTGGGGGTGAAAATAGGGATGATTTTGTGTAGGGGTAGTTTGGGGGTGGAAATGGGGTTGGGGATGATTTTGGGTGGGGGTAGTTTGGGGGTAGAAATGGGGTTGGGGGTGAAAATGGGGATGATTTGGGGTGGGGGTAGTTTAGGGGTGGAAGTGGGGTTGGGGTGAGTTCAGGGAAGTTAAGGAATAGGGAGAAATGGTGGAATGCAATTCCGGGAGATGCGGGAAAAGATAGGAATGGGGACTTAGAGGAATTTGTGCGAAAAGTTGACAGTTTACGCTAGTGACGTCGGATTCCGTGTGTGACGTCACGCCTCTATCCAAGTGAGGAGACCTTATGTATATCTCCTAGGCGTACGTGCTGGTGTGTACGCCACCGTACCTGCAATGTTTACCTTGCAATATAAAAAGATCCCGGAACGTACCACGCCGCACAGGGCGTAGTGGGCGGCGGAATGTCTTCGGAATCGAAATACTAGTCCCGGGTCACACGGCCACTTGTCTCACAAAATTTCACTAACATCGAACAACAAACAACACTATTGAAACTTGTAATAGTCGGAGCGGTGGGAAAGCACATCCACACGCTCCGAGTTCACTTAAGAGAGTCCTAGTTACTCCCGCCGTTTACCCGTGCTTGCTTGAATTTCTTCACCTTGACATTTAGAGCACTGGGCAGAAATCACATTGCGTCAACACCCGCTGGGGCCATCGCAATGCTTTGTTTTAATTAGACAGTCGGATTCCCCCGGTCCGTGCCAGTTCTGAGCTGACCGTTGAATGGCGGCCGAAGAGAACACCTGGGCGCCCTCGCGAGCGATTCCAGGGTCTCGCAGCTAGACGGTTCCGCGGGAGGCCAAGGCACGGGACCGGGCTCGGATCCGACGCCGCGAACGACGCTTCACCTCGCCCAGGCCCGGCACGTCAGCCGCGACCCGCTTCCTCGCCAAGCCCGACACGCCCCGATCCTCAGAGCCAATCCTTATCCCGAAGTTACGGATCCAATTTGCCGACTTCCCTTACCTACATTATTCTATCGACTAGAGGCTCTTCACCTTGGAGACCTGCTGCGGATATGGGTACGAGCCGGCGCGACGCCCCCACGTGGCCCTCTCCCGGATTTTTAAGGTCCGCCGCAACTACGATGCTCTTTGCGTTGCAAACCATATCTCGAACGCTCATGCAGAAAAACAAACTCTATCTGGATCTCCCGATGGCGTCTCCTGGTCCTTTTGGGTTGCCCCGACGAACTCTCTTGCGAGGGCTTGAATTGGTGATGGTTTCGCTATCGGGTTTCGGAATAGGAATCGGATTTTTTTTCATCCAGAGACGTAGTACGACCGTTAATTGTCGCCACAGCCGTTAGAAAGCTTGTTTTTCTAAAGGAAAATTCGTGCGCGATTCGGTACCCAATCGTCTTGTCCGAGAGAAAATTTATTCTCAAAGTGACGTAGACGACCGATTGAGCCGGATCATTATAGCGTACGAAAAATTTCTAATGAAACTCGCAAGGCTGCTCGCAGCGATGTAGAGATGAATATGTAAACAATAATGATATACTTACGGTGCGCGAAAATTCGTACGCTCTGAAAGTTCTTCGTACGTTCCGTTAGGTACGTGCGTCGATGACTTGAGCGAAAACGAACGCCATCGTATAGTTTCGTATTTATTATATATTATATACTATTCTCGACGGAAACATTCGTACAGTGATCGTTTCTCGTGCTTCTATATAAATCTTAACATGCGACCTCAAAGCAGGTGAGACTACCCGCCGAATTTAAGCATATTAATAAGCGGAGGAAAAGAAACTAACTAGGATTCCCTCAGTAGCGGCGAGCGAACAGGGAAGAGCCCAGCACCGAATCCCGTGGTCGTCTGGCCGCAGGGAAATGTGGTGTTTAGAAGCGTCCGTCATCCCGGCGCCATGCGATGCGTCCAAGTCCATCTTGAACGGGGCCACTACCCAGAGAGGGTGCCAGGCCCGTAGCGACCGTCGCAGGTTTCGGGAGGATGTCTTCTGAGAGTCGGGTTGCTTGAGAGTGCAGCCCTAAGTGGGTGGTAAACTCCATCTAAGGCTAAATATAACCACGAGACCGATAGCGAACAAGTACCGTGAGGGAAAGTTGAAAAGAACTTTGAAGAGAGAGTTCAATAGTACGTGAAACCGTTCAGGGGTAAACCTGAGAAACCCGAAAGATCGAAGAGGGAGATTCATTCGCGTTTCGGCGTGCGGCTGCGTGCTTTGTGCGAGACGAACGGCGTTCGCGTCGTTCGCTTCCTTAGCTCGTATTGACGTCGTCGAAAGCGTGCACTTCTCCCTTTGTAGGTCGTCGCGATCCGTTGGGTGTCGGTCTACGGCTCTCGGTGGAGTCCATGTGCAATTTTTTGTACGTGAACCCGCGATGTTCCCGGCCGGCTCGCTCGACGGTATACTTAAGGCGCGGGGCCGCCTCTTTTGGCGTCCGGCGCGTAGCAAGCGCTCTCGCTGTGTCGATTTTCGGACCTGGTGCCGATATTGGCCACGAGTGGCTGTTCGCTGCGCTGTTTTCGGACAGACCTCGAATAAACGCCTATCTGCGACGCTATAGCTTTGGGTACTTTCAGGACCCATCTTGAAACACGGACCAAGGAGTCTAGCATGTGCGCGAGTCATTGGGACATAACTAAACCTAAAGGTGCAATTAATGTGAAGGTTCGCCTAGCGCGGACCGAGGGAAGATGGGCGGTCCTTGGTGGCCGCCTCGCATTCCCGGGGCGTCTCGTTCTCATTGCGAGAAGAGGCGCACCAAGAGCGTACACGCTGGGACCCGAAAGATGGTGAACTATGCCTGGTCAGGACGAAGTCAGGGGAAACCCTGATGGAGGTCCGTAGCGATTCTGACGTGCAAATCGATCGTCGGAACTGGGTATAGGGGCGAAAGACTAATCGAACCATCTAGTAGCTGGTTCCCTCCGAAGTTTCCCTCAGGATAGCTGGCGCTCGTTGCGTACGAGTCTCATCTGGTAAAGCGAATGATTAGAGGCCTTGGGGTCGAAACGACCTTAACCTATTCTTAAACTTTAAATGGGTGAGATCTCCGGCTTGCTTGAACATGAAGCCGCGAGAATTATGGATCAGAGTGCCAAGTGGGCCATTTTTGGTAAGCAGAACTGGCGCTGTGGGATGAACCAAACGCCGAGTTAAAGCGTTTAAATCGACGCTTATGGGATACCATGAAAGGCGTTGGTAACTTAAGACGCGTATATTTACTGAAGATATTTACACTTCATGTTGGGGGTTCCAACGCATGCATACCTCCCCTGTCCTTAAATAATACATAATACATAATATTCTCTGATATTTTAAAAACTATTCCTGCTACCTAAGTGAATTATAAATTCAAAATTCTATATAAATTTCCTAAGTTTAGTTCCTATCCTATTTTTTATTCTAAGTAAAACTCCCTCCACCTTCCCTAACCTAACTTAACCTAATCTATTCTATCCTATTCTTCTATTCATATTCCTATCCTAATTAGTTTTGCGTCTAGGACCAGGTACTCAATCCCCCGGCTTGTGCCACGCTAAGGTACTCAATCCCCTCAGCTTCGGATGATTCCGGATTAGGATGGCCGGAATCTCGGAGTAGATTTCCTTTTGTTCATCTGACTTCTCGTAGATTCTTTTCCTAGGTACTCAGTTCCCCAGTACTCCGAATCTACTGTTCCTCGAAAGGATCCTTGAGTTCTTCAAGTTTCCCCGTCGCATGATTCAAGACCTCGAAGAATTTTGGATTGCGAACCGCTTCCTCAATCTCCTCGGTCCTTCTAGGCCATAGTACTCCTTTTCTTGTCGATGTTTGCTCTGCTCTAATCCTCCATTCCTCCCGATTTCCGCAGACGAACATGATGTGATCTGCGTCTTCGGGTTCTCCGCATTCGCATAATGGCGAATTCCTCTTTCCCATCCTGTGCAGATATTCCCGGAATCTTCCGTGGCCTGTAAGCAGCTGAACGCATTGCTGCGATAGCTGCCTTCCTCCTAGACGCCTGTAGCCCTCCACTCTTCCCAAGTAGCGGTGTGTCCTTCTTTCCGTTGAGGCAGAATCCCACCGTTGTTGCCACCTGGAAAAAGCGCGACAGTCTATTCCTAATAAGCCCAAAGGGCACCTTATTATATTCATAAACCTCCACCATATTATTATTTACATTTCCTAAACTACATGCGCCCTTCGCGAGCTCGTCCGCTCTTTCGTTACCAGTGACTCCCTGATGCCCTTTAACCCATTCTAATCTTATTTTATCTAACTCTTGCAGTAATTCCTGCGTCTCCTTTACTAGTTCCGAAATTGGTTTGTTTTGCAAGGCAGCTATTGCAGCCTTGCTGTCACTCCTAATAATGCAACTTTCTAGCATTCGAGCTCGTTCTAGCGCCTTCTTAATAGCTAACACCTCAGCTTGAAACACGGAGCAATCGCCTCCGAGCCTATATTGCCCTTTACCTATTTCTTTCCCTTTCCTATAAATAACATATGCTGCACCTACGCCTACCTCTTGTTTAGGATCCGTCTGTATAAATTTCAAATTCTGTTGCAATTTCTTGCTTCCTTTGTCTAACTTCCTTTATCGGATGTCGCCTTCTTCTTTTTGCCTTCCTTTCTATCTGTTCCGGGTTAATTTCTAAGCCCGTTTCTTCTCGAATCTTCTGTCCAGACCATTCAAAAATCCTTTTCCTGTTCCTTATCTCTTCCACTTTAATGTCTATTGGTATCAGCCCTGCCAATACCAATGCTGCCTCTGTTGACACCGTCCTGTAGGCTTTGCCTGCTTTGAGTGCCATTATTCTTTGTACGCTTAACAGTTTCCTTCTTTCCTTGACTCCTATCTTATCACTCCAAATGTTGACTCCGTATGTTATAATGGGTTCAATCGCCCCCTCATAGATAGCTGCGACGTTTTTTCCTTTGAGACCCCACTCTAAGGCCGCCACTGCTGTTAGCTTTTGTGCTATGTTCTTTGCCTTCCCTGCTACGTACTTTATGTGCTCCTTAAAGTTCAGCTTTTTATCTAGGATTATCCCTAGATACTTAAGTGTTTCCTTGCACCTTATTCTGCCGCCTCCCATCTTGAAAGTTGGCTCCTGTTGATTTGGACTCCGTCCAAAAAATATGGCTTCAGTCTTCTCCGTATTAAATTTCACCCTGTTCCTTTGGGCCCATTCTTCTAGCGCTATTAGCGCGTCTTCTCCGGCTTTTTTCGTTCCTTTCCAAGTATTATTTCTTATTATGAGTGCCGTATCATCAGCATATGCTATGATCCGACACCCATTTGGCAGCTCGTAGGTAAATATATCGTTATAAAAAATCTTCCAAAAGAGTGGACCAGATTTCGAGCCTTGAGGACATCCCAAGTTTGCAGCTCTGTTTACTTCTATACCTTCTTCCTTCATTGTCGCAATTCTATTCCTAAAGTAATCTCTTGCCAGCTCAACTAAGTTGTCTGGGCAATCATATTCTATCATTTCATTTAATATTTTTGGCCTCCATGCGTTATCGAACGCTCCTTCTATATCCAGCGATATTATTGCGCAATATTCTTGCCTTTTCTTAGCAAGTTTTACTTCCTTAAGTACCTCTTATATGGCATCTTCCGTACTTTTCCCCTCTTCAAAACCATATTGACCCTTATGGATCTTTCCTCGTCCTTTATTCATATGGTATTCGATCCTGCTTGACATCAATCCATCCAGCACTTTCCCAAGTACTGGAATAAGACTGATGGATCTGTGTTTCGTTTTGTCGTTTCCCTTTGGAATCAACCTGACCACCTGTCTCTTCCAGATGTCAGGAAACACTCCTTTTTCGAGGCATCTGTTAAATAGTTCAACAAATACCTCTGGTTTGGCCCTAATTGCCTCTCTTACAATGTCCGATGTTAGTCCGTCTATTCCTGGAGCTTTCTTCGGGCTTATTCCTTCCACTATCTTTAGCACCTCTTCTTCTATGAATTTCTGATCATTTTCTCTTCCTTTCAGGTATTCCGCCCTTTGCCTAATTATTCCTTGTTCGTTAGTTTCATTTTCCTTGTCTTCGCTCGGAAAATATCTTGATATCAGTTCTTTCGCTGTTTCTTCCGCCGATTTTGTATATTCGCCGTTTTCCTTACGTATACTTTGCATTAGTACATTGCTCTTCCTTTTCCCTCTTATTATTTTATATGCTCCTTTCCATGGGTTCTGCCCTTGGTTTCTGCTACAGAGTTCTTTCCACCCGTTTAGCTTTGCCGTTTCTATCTCCTTTTTAAACTCATTTCTTTTTTGTCGATATACTTCCAACATTTCCTCCCTCTCTTCTCATTGTTTTCCTTGATAGTCTCTTCGAGATCTATTCACCTCCTTCTTTTTCTCCGTCAGTTCCGGAGTCCATCATGGCTCTATTTTCCTATTTCCACTTCTTTTGGGAATTGTTTCCCCTGCTATTTTCTCAATAGTCTTGTTTATTTTCTCGGCTACTATGTTTATTTCCTGTTTCGTATTGATTTCTCTTACTTCGTCTTCTATTTCTTTCATTTCCTCTTTAATTCTCTTTGAGAATTTTTCCCAGTTTGCCTTTCTTGTGCAAAATCCGGTGTTTTCCTCAGCCTTACATTCTCCTTCTATCGTAAATGTTATGTTCCTGTGATCGCTCAGGTTTTCTTCCTGTTCTACGTTCCATCGTTTGATTAACGGAGATATTCCCATGGAAGCAAAAGTCACATCCAGGTGACTGCTCCCATGTGGTCCTATATATGTTGCTTCTTCTCCTTCATTGACGATTACTAGGTCCAGCTCAGCTGTCGACTCAGTAATCGCGTTTCCTCTGTTGTCTTCCCTTTGACCTCCCCAAGCAGGTGACTTACTGTTCACGTCTGCTCCAATTAGTATTTCTCCTCCTTTGTTCTTTAAATTTGTTACAATTTCCTTTAACCTTCTTATTTTTGCATTAAATGTGTCATTTTCTATTCTTCTAGCTACCGGTGGGATGTAGGATGACACCACAAAGATATGTTTTTTACCTAAATTAATACTAATTACCGTATTATATTCATCCGCTAATTTCTTTATTTCCATTGCTCCTATTTTGCTACTATTAATTAATATCGCTGTTTTACTTCCTCCGGTAAAAACTTTAATTTGTTTACTAAATCCTTTTATTAATGTCCCATTTACATGAGGTTCCTGTATCAATATAATTTGAATACCCTCCCTAATTATCCTTTCATTTAATAACGATGTAGCCGCTTTAGATTTTCCTAAATTAATTTGTAAACATTTAATATCTTCTTTAATAGTGCCCGATGATATTCCCAGGTTCATCAACATGGTTAATAACCCGAGATAGTTAACTATGTATTTAGCTCGTTTATTGACTGCCTAATGGATCTAAGCACTCAGATGGCGATTACTCCAATGTCTCGCCGAAATGCTTATGATTGTTATTAATGTTAATAGTCTGTTCCACTCTTTAATGAAAACGAGCCTAGACAAATTAATACCCAGTCCCTATTCCAATAAAGAGCCAGTAAACAGGTAATTACCACTAATACCGCTGCACTAATGTGTTTTGACCGGAATGCCTTAACTACTACTTCTACTACAAATAACTTGCCTTTGTTCTCTAATGAAAGCGAGCCCAAACAAATTAATATCTAAACTCTACTTCAGCAGAGAATTAATAAGCAAGTAACAAATGCCCAATTTACGCGTCCCTGATTAATTTTCATAATCAGTTCTCGCAATTACCGCGTTTTTTAATCTTTCCATCGACGTACAGTCTTTGCTGTAAACCTTATGCCCGCTTTCAAATTTATTTTTAACGCAGATTATGCATTTGCTTTCCTCTTCTTTACACTCCTTTATGTCGTGTTTCCCGCCACATTTTTTACATGCAACCTCCTTTTTGCATATAGCGGCCTTATGTCCCGTACCGAAGCATTTATAGCAGTACAGTACGTTTACATAATCCGCCACTGCAACCGTGCCCCATCCTAAATTGATCCGTCCTGTTAGTTAGTAATCCTAAGTTCAGAATTTACCTCCAACACCACATGCTTCTTATGCGGGTCCCTTGGTTTCTTAATAAACTGCCTAACTTTGAGTACTTTCGTAATCTCCGCGACGCTCCCGTACCTTTTTTAATCTCTTCATTCTGTTCCCTAATCGATGTAATTATACCCTCGTGTTCCAACTTACTATCAATGTTGTACAAGATAACCAACGGTTTGAATTCCCGTTCGTCTTGCACAACTACCCCTGAGTCTTTAACCTCCCTTTTTAATTTTTCCGCGTCTTCGCGTGTGGCGCATTTAACTACCACCTTTTCGCTTTTAGTCTCTACTACCCTCTTAATTCCAATCCCCATTTTCACCGGATTAACTTTTTCCCTTAGTAATTTTGTGGTTGCTTCCGCGTTTTCCTTGTTTGCCCCCTTAAGAACAACCGCATAAGTGTTTTTAGTATTTTCCTCCACCTTTTTAATTCTATCCTGCACCAATTTTTTTGATTTTTTTCCTACCTTTTCACCGCTTTCCTTCTCCTTCGTCAGCTTCTCCGTCTTTTTCTTACTGCTTCCTCCTTTAATAAAGGTGTCCACAATTCTGCGGAGTTCACCTGCCTCTCCCTCAACTCTCCTTATTGTGGAGTGTAGCGCCAAAACATAGTCACGGAGGGTCTTCTGCCCCGAGACTGTAATTGACTTCGATTTCCCGGTCAATATTCCTAAGCTTGCCGATAGAATCATATCCGATGGGTCCGCGGCCATATCCTCGACACTTGTCACTCCACTATTGTTACCTCTATTTTCACTTCGTGCACCCTCCACTTCACTTTGCATTGCACTGAAGTTGTACAATGCCAACTGATATCCCCACTCTCTCACTCTCTCACTTTCTCGCTTGTATCGCTCGAATCGCACGACACTGGAAAACTCAACCGCTCTGCTCGAGCGCTCGAACTAAACTGGTAACTTAAGACACGTATATTTACTGAAGATATTTACACTCCATGTTGGGGGTTCCTACGCATGCCCCCCTATCCTTAAATAATACATAATACATAACACCTCTGATATTTTAAATCTATTTCTTCTACCTAACTGAATTATAAATTCAAAATTCTATTAATTTCCTAAGTTTAGTTCCTACCCTATTTCTTATTCTAAGTAAAACTCCCACCACCTTCCCTAACCTAACTTAACCTAATCTATTCTATCCTATTCTTCTGTTCGTATTCCTATCCTAATTAGTTTTGCGTCTAGGACCAGGTACTCAATCCCCCGGCTTGTGCCACGCTAAGGTACTCAATCCCCTCAGCTTCGGATGATTCCGGATTAGGATGGTCGGAATCTCGGAGTATATTTCCTTTTGCTCATCTAACTTCTCGTAGATTCTTTTCCTAGGTACTCAGTTCCCCAGTACTCCGAATCTACTGTTCCTCGAAAGAATTCTTGAGTTCTTCAAGTTTCCCCGCCGCATGATTCAAGACCTCGAAGAATTTTGGATTGCGAACCGCTTCCTCAATCTCCTCGGTCCTTCTCGGCCATAGTACTCCTTTTCTTGTCGATGTTTGCTCCGCTCTAATCCTCCATTCCTCCCGATTTCTGCAGACGAACATAATGTGATCTGCGTCTTCGGGTTCTCCGCATTCGCATAATGGCGAATTCCTCTTTCCCATCCTGTGCAGATATTCCCGGAATCTTCCGTGGCCTGTAAGCAACTGGACGCATTGCTGCGATAGCTGCCTTCCTCCTAGACGCCTGTAGCCCTCCACTCTTCCCAAGTAGCGGTGTGTCCTTCTTCCCGTTGAGGCAGAATCCCACCGTTGTTGCCACCTGGAAAAAGAACAGCGCGACAGTCTATTCCTAATAAGCCCAAAGGGCACCTTATTGTATTCATAAACCTCCACCATATTATTATCTACATTTCCTAAGCTACATGCGCCCTTCGCGAGCTCGTCCGCTCTTTCGTTGCCAGTGACTCCCTGATGCCCTTTAACCCATTCTAATCTTACTTTATCTAACTCTTGTAGTAATTCCTGCGTCTCCTTTACTAGTTCCGAAATTGGTTTGTTTTGCAAGGCAGCTATTGCAGCCTTGCTGTCACTCCTAATAATGCAACTTTCTAGCATTCGAGCTCGTTCTAGTGCCTTCTTAATAGCTAACACCTCAGCTTGAAACACGGAGCAATCGCCTCCGAGTCTATATTGCCCTTTACCTATTTCTTTCCCTTTCCTATAAATAACAAATGCTGCACCTACGCCTACCTCTTGTTTAGATCCGTCTGTATAAATTTCAAATTCTGTTGCAATTTCTTGCTTCCTTTGTCTAACTTCCTTTATCGGATGTCGCCTTCTTCTTTTTGCCTTCCTTTCTATCTGTTCCGGGTTTATTTCTAAGCCCGTTTCTTCTCGAATCTTCTGTCCAGACCATTAAAAAATCCTTTTCCTGTTCCTTATCTCTTCCACTTTAATATCTATTGGTATCAGCCCTGCCAATACCAATGCTGCCTCTGTTGACACCGTCCTGTAGGCTTTGCCTGCTTTGAGTGCCATTATTCTTTGTACGCTTAACAGTTTCCTTCTTTCTTTAACTCCTATTTTATCACTCCAAATGTTGACTCCGTATGTTATAATGGGTTCAATCGCCCCCTCGTAGATAGCTGCGACGTTTTTTCCTTTGAGATTCCACTCTAAGGCCGCCACTGCTGTTAGCTTTTGTGCTATATTCTTTGCCTTCCCTGCTACGTACTTTATGTGTTCCTTAAAATTCAGTTTTTTATCTAGGATTATCCCTAGATACTTAAGTGTTTCCTTGCACCTTATTCTGCCGCCTCCCATCTTGAAAGTTGGCTTCTGTTGATTTGGACTCCGTCCAAAAAATATGGCTTCAGTCTTCTCCGTATTAAATTTCACCCTGTTCCTTTGGGCCCATTCTTCTAGCGCTATTAGCGCGTCTTCTCCAGCTTTTTTCGTTCCTTTCCAAGTATTATTTCTTATTATGAGTGCCGTATCATCAGCATATGCTATGATCCGACACCCATTTGGCAGCTCGTAGGTAAATATATCGTTATAAAAAATCTTCCAGAAGAGTGGACCAGATTTCGAGCCTTGAGGACATCCCAAGTCTGCAGCTCAATACCTTCTTCCTTCATTGTCGCAATTCTATTCCTAAAGTAATCTCTTGCCAGCTCAACTAAGTTGTCTGGGCAATCGTATTCTATCATTTCATTTAATATTTTTGGCCTCCATGCGTTATCGAACGCTCCTTCTATATCCAGCGATATTATTGCGCAATATTCTTGCCTTTCCTTAGCAAGTTTTACTTCCTTAAGTACCTCTTGTATGGCATCTTCCGTACTTTTCCCCTCTTCAAAACCGTATTGGTCCTTATGGATCTTTCCTCTTCCTTTATTTATATGGTATTCGATCCTGCTTGACATCAATCCATCCAGTACTTTCCCAAGTACTGGAATAAGACTGATGGGTCTGTGTTTCGTTTTGTCGTTTCCCTTTGGAATCAACCTGACCGCCTGTCTCTTCCAGATGTCAGGAAACACTCCTTTTTCGAGGCATCTGTTAAATAGTTCAACAAATACCTCTGGTTTGGCTCTAATTGCCTCTCTTACGATGTCCGATGTTAGTCCGTCTATTCCTGGAGCTTTCTTCGGGCTCATTCCTTCCACTATCTTTAGCACCTCTTCTTCTATGAATTTCTGATCATTTTCTCCTCCTTTCAGGTATTCCGCCCTTTGCCTAATTATTCCTTGTTCGTTAGTTTCATTTTCCTTGTCTTCGCTCGGAAAATATCTTGCTATCAGTTCTTTCGCTGTTTCTTCCGCCGATTTTGTATATTCGCCGTTTTCCTTACGTATACTTTGCATCAGCACATTGCTCTTCCTTTTCCCTCTTATTATTTTATATGCTCCTTTCCATGGGTTCTGCCCTTGGTTTCTGCTACAGAGTTCTTTCCACCCGTTTAGCTTTGCCGTTTCTATCTCCTTTTTAAACTCATTTCTTCTTTGTCGGTATACTTCCAACATTTCCTCTCTCTCTTCTCCTTGTTTCCCTTGATAGTCTCTTCGAGATCTATTCACTTCCTTCTTTTTCTCCGTCAGTTCCGGAGTCCACCATGGCACTATTTTCTTATTTCCACTTCTTTTGGGAATTGTTTCCCCTGCTATTTTCTCAATAGTCTTGTTTATTTTCTCGGCTACTATATTTATTTCTTGTTTCGTATTGATTTCTCTTACTTCGTCTTCTATTTCTTTCATTTCCTCTTTAATTCTCTTTGAGAATTTTTCCCAGTTTGCCTTCCTTGTGCAAAATCCGGTGTTTTCCTCAGCCTTACATTCTCCTTCTATCGCAAATGTTATATTCCTGTGATCGCTCAGGTTTTCTTCCTGTTCTACGTTCCATCGTTTGATTAGCGGATATATTCCCATGGAAGCAAAAGTCACATCCAGGTGACTGCTCCCATGTGGCCCTATATATGTTGCTTCTTCTCCTTCATTGACGATTACTAGATCCAGCTCAGCTGTCGCCTCAGTAATCGCGTTTCCTCTGTTGTCTTCCCTTTGACCTCCCCAAGCAGGTGACTTACTGTTCACGTCTGCTCCAATTAGTATTTCTCCTCCTTTGTTCTTTAAATTTGTTACAATTTCCTTTAACCTTCTTATTTTCGCATTAAATGTGTCATTTTCTATTCTTCTAGCTACCGGTGGGATGTAGGATGACACCACGAAGATATGTTTTTTACCTAAATTAATACTAATTACCGTATTATATTCATCCGCTAATTCCTTTATTTCCATTGCTCCTATTTTGTTACTATTAATTAATATCGCTGTTTTACTTCCTCCGGTAAAAACTTTAATTTGTTTACTAAATCCTTTTATTAATGTCCCATTTACATGAGGTTCCTGTATCAATATAATTTGAATACCCTCCCTAATTATCCTTTCATTTAATAATGATGTAGCCGCTTTGGATTTTCCTAAATTAATTTGTAAACACTTAATATCTTCTTTAATAGTGCCCGATGATATTCCCAGGTTCATCAACATGGTTAATAACCCGAGATAGTTAACTATGTATTTAGCTCGTTTATTGACGCTGCCTAATGGATCTAAGCACTCAGATGACGATTACTCTAATGTCTCGCCGAAATGCTTATGATTGTTATTAATGTTAATAGTCTGTTTAACTCCTTAATGAAAACGAGCCTAGACAAATTAATACCCAGTCCCTATTCCAACAAAGAGCTAGTAAACAGGTAATTACCACTAATACCTCTTAATAATTCTAAGCACTCAGACGGTCGCTGCACTAATGTGTTTTGACCGGAATGCTTTAACTACTACTTCTACTACAAATAACTTGCCTTTGTTCTCTAATGAAAGCGAGCCCAAACAAATTAATATCTAAACTCTACTTCAGCAGAGAATTAATAAGCAAGTAACAAATGCACAATTTACGCGTCCCTGATTAATTTTCATAATCAGTCCTCGCAATTACCGCGTTTTTTAATATTTCCATCGACGTACAGTCTTTGCTGTAAACTTCATGCCCGCTTTCAAATTTATTTTTAACGCAGATTATGCATTTGCTTTCCTCTTCTTTACACTCCTTTATGTCGTGTTTCCCGCCACATTTTTTACATGTAACCTCCTTTTTGCATATAGCGGCCTTATGTCCCGTACCGAAGCATTTATAGCAGTACAGTACATTCACATAATCCGCCACCGCAACTGTGCCCCATCCTACATTGACGCGTCCTGTTAGTAATTTCCTAAGTTCGGAATTAACCTCCAACACCACATGCTTCTTATGCGGGTCCCTTGGTTTCTTAATAAACTGCCTAACTTTGAGTACTTTCGTAATCTCCGCGACGCTCCCGTACCTATTTTTAATCTCCTCATTCTGTTCCCTAATCGATGTAATTATACCCTCGTGTTCCAACTTACAATCAATGTTATACAAGATAACCAACGGTTTGAATTTCCGTTCGTCTTGCACAACTACCCCTGAGTCTTTAACCTCCCTTTTTAATTTTTCCGCGTCTTCGCGTGTGGCGCATTTAACTACCACCTTTTCGCTTTTAGTCTCTACTACCCTCTTAATTCCAATCCCCATTTTCACCGGATTAACCTTTTCCCTTAATAATTTTGTGGTTGCTTCCGCGTTTTCCTTATTTGCCCCCTTAAGAACAACCGCATAAGTGTTTTTAGTACTTTCCTCCACCTTTTTTATTCTATCCTGCACCAATTTTTTTGATTTTTTCCCTACCTTTTCACCGCTTTCCTTCTCCTTCGTCAGCTTCTCCGTCTTTTTCTTACTGCTTCCTCCTTTAATAAAGGTGTACACAATTCTGCGGAGTTCACCTGCCTCTCCTTCAACTCTCCTTATCGTGGAATGTAACGCCAAAACATAGTCACGGAGTGTCTTCTGCTCCGAGACCGTGATTGACTTCGATTTGCCGGTCAATATCCCTAAACTTGCCGATAGAATCATGTCCGATGGGTCCGCGGCCATATCCTCGACACTTGTCGCTCCACTATTGTTACCTCTATTTTCACTTCGTGCACCCTCCACTTCACTTTGCATTGCACTGAAGTTGTACAATGCCAACTGATATCCCCACTCTCTCACTTTCTCGCTTGTATCGCTCGAATCGCACGACACTGGAAAACTCAACCGCTCTGCTCGAGCGCTCGAACTAAACTGGTAACTTAAGACACGTATATTTACTGAAGATATTTACACTCCATGTTGGGGGTTCCTACGCATGCATACCCCCCCTATCCTTAAATAATACATAATACATAACAACCTCTGATATTTTAAATCTATTTCTTCTACCTAACTGAATTATAAATTCAAAATTCTATTAATTTCCTAAGTTTAGTTCCTACCCTATTTCTTATTCTAAGTAAAACTCCCTCCACCTTCCCTAACCTAACTTAACCTAATCTATTCTATCCTATTCTTCTGTTCGTATTCCTATCCTAATTAGTTTTGCGTCTAGGGCCAGGTACTCAATCCCCCGGCTTGTGCCACGCTAAGGTACTCAATCCCCTCAGCTTCGGATGATTCCGGATTAGGATGGTCGGAATCTCGGAGTATATTTCCTTTTGCTCATCTAACTTCTCGTAGATTCTTTTCCTAGGTACTCAGTTCCCCAGTACTCCGAATCTACTGTTCCTCGAAAGAATTCTTGAGTTCTTCAAGTTTCCCCGCCGCATGATTCAAGACCTCGAAGAATTTTGGATTGCGAACCGCTTCCTCAATCTCCTCGGTCCTTCTCGGCCATAGTACTCCTTTTCTTGTCGATGTTTGCTCCGCTCTAATCCTCCATTCCTCCCGATTTCTGCAGACGAACATAATGTGATCTGCGTCTTCGGGTTCTCCGCATTCGCATAATGGCGAATTCCTCTTTCCCATCCTGTGCAGATATTCCCGGAATCTTCCGTGGCCTGTAAGCAACTGGACGCATTGCTGCGATAGCTGCCTTCCTCCTAGACGCCTGTAGCCCTCCACTCTTCCCAAGTAGCGGTGTGTCCTTCTTCCCGTTGAGGCAGAATCCCACCGTTGTTGCCACCTGGAAAAAGAACAGCGCGACAGTCTATTCCTAATAAGCCCAAAGGGCACCTTATTGTATTCATAAACCTCCACCATATTATTATCTACATTTCCTAAGCTACATGCGCCCTTCGCGAGCTCGTCCGCTCTTTCGTTGCCAGTGACTCCCTGATGCCCTTTAACCCATTCTAATCTTACTTTATCTAACTCTTGCAGTAACTCCTGCGTCTCCTTTACTAGTTCCGAAATTGGTTTGTTTTGCAAGGCAGCTATTGCAGCCTTGCTGTCACTCCTAATAATGCAACTTTCTAGCATTCGAGCTCGTTCTAGTGCCTTCTTAATAGCTAACACCTCAGCTTGAAACACGGAGCAATCGCCTCCGAGTCTATATTGCCCTTTACCTATTTCTTTCCCTTTCCTATAAATAACAAATGCTGCACCTACGCCTACCTCTTGTTTAGATCCGTCTGTATAAATTTCAAATTCTGTTGCAATTTCTTGCTTCCTTTGTCTAACTTCCTTTATCGGATGTCGCCTTCTTCTTTTTGCCTTCCTTTCTATCTGTTCCGGGTTTATTTCTAAGCCCGTTTCTTCTCGAATCTTCTGTCCAGACCATTCGAAAATCCTTTTCCTGTTCCTTATCTCTTCCACTTTAATGTCTATTGGTATCAGCCCTGCCAATACCAATGCTGCCTCTGTTGACACCGTCCTGTAGGCTTTGCCTGCTTTGAGTGCCATTATTCTTTGTACGCTTAACAGTTTCCTTCTTTCTTTAACTCCTATTTTATCACTCCAAATGTTGACTCCGTATGTTATAATGGGTTCAATCGCCCCCTCGTAGATAGCTGCGACGTTTTTTCCTTTGAGTCCCCACTCTAAGGCCGCCACTGCTGTTAGCTTTTGTGCTATATTCTTTGCCTTCCCTGCTACGTACTTTATGTGTTCCTTAAAATTCAGCTTTTTATCTAGGATTATCCCTAGATACTTAAGTGTTTCCTTGCATCTTATTCTGCCGCCTCCCATCTTGAAAGTTGGCTCCTGTTGATTTGGACTCCGTCCAAAAAATATGGCTTCAGTCTTCTCCGTATTAAATTTCACCCTGTTCCTTTGGGCCCATTCTTCTAGCGCTATTAGCGCGTCTTCTCCAGCTTTTTTCGTTCCTTTCCAATGTATTATTTCTTATTATGAGTGCCGTATCATCAGCATATGCTATGATTCGACACCCATTTGGCAGCTCGTAGGTAAATATATCGTTATAAAAAATCTTCCAGAAGAGTGGACCAGATTTTGAGCCTTGAGGACATCCCAAGTCTGCAGCTCTGTTTACTTCAATACCTTCTTCCTTCATTGTCGCAATTCTATTCCTAAAGTAATCTCTTGCCAGCTCAACTAAGTTGTCTGGGCAACCGTATTCTATCATTTCGTTTAATATTTTTGGCCTCCATGCGTTATCGAACGCTCCTTCTATATCCAGCGATATTATTGCGCAATATTCTTGCCTTTCCTTAGCAAGTTTTACTTCCTTAAGTACCTCTTGTATGGCATCTTCCGTACTTTTCCCCTCTTCAAAACCGTATTGGTCCTTATGGATCTTTCCTCTTCCTTTATTTATATGGTATTCGATCCTGCTTGACATCAATCCATCCAGCACTTTCCCAAGTACTGGAATAAGACTGATGGGTCTGTGTTTCGTTTTGTCGTTTCCCTTTGGAATCAACCTGACCACCTGTCTCTTCCAGATGTCAGGAAACACTCCTTTTTCGAGGCATCTGTTAAATAGTTCAACAAATACCTCTGGTTTGGCTCTAATTGCCTCTCTTACGATGTCCGATGTTAGTCCGTCTATTCCTGGAGCTTTCTTCGGGCTCATTCCTTCCACTATCTTTAGCACCTCTTCTTCTATGAATTTCTGATCATTTTCTCCTCCTTTCAGGTATTCCGCCCTTTGCCTAATTATTCCTTGTTCGTTAGTTTCATTTTCCTTGTCTTCGCTCGGAAAATATCTTGCTATCAGTTCTTTCGCTGTTTCTTCCGCCGATTTTGTATATTCGCCGTTTTCCTTACGTATACTTTGCATCAGCACATTGCTCTTCCTTTTCCCTCTTATTATTTTATATGCTCCTTTCCATGGGTTCTGCCCTTGGTTTCTGCTACAGAGTTCTTTCCACCCGTTTAGCTTTGCCGTTTCTATCTCCTTTTTAAACTCATTTCTTCTTTGTCGGTATACTTCCAACATTTCCTCTCTCTCTTCTCCTTGTTTTCCTTGATAGTCTCTTCGAGATCTATTCACTTCCTTCTTTTTCTCCGTCAGTTCCGGAGTCCACCATGGCACTATTTTCTTATTTCCACTTCTTTTGGGAATTGTTTCCCCTGCTATTTTCTCAATAGTCTTGTTTATTTTCTCGGCTACTATATTTATTTCTTGTTTCGTATTGATTTCTCTTACTTCGTCTTCTATTTCTTTCATTTCCTCTTTAATTCTCTTTGAGAATTTTTCCCAGTTTGCCTTCCTTGTGCAAAATCCGGTGTTTTCCTCAGCCTTACATTCTCCTTCTATCGCAAATGTTATATTCCTGTGATCGCTCAGGTTTTCTTCCTGTTCTACGTTCCATCGTTTGATTAGCGGATATATTCCCATGGAAGCAAAAGTCACATCCAGGTGACTGCTCCCATGTGGCCCTATATATGTTGCTTCTTCTCCTTCATTGACGATTACTAGGTCCAGCTCAGCTGTCGCCTCAGTAATCGCGTTTCCTCTGTTGTCTTCCCTTTGACCTCCCCAAGCAGGTGACTTACTGTTCACGTCTGCTCCAATTAGTATTTCTCCTCCTTTGTTCTTTAAATTTGTTACAATTTCCTTTAACCTTCTTATTTTCGCATTAAATGTGTCATTTTCTATTCTTCTAGCTACCGGTGGGATGTAGGATGACACCACGAAGATATGTTTTTTACCTAAATTAATACTAATTACCGTATTATATTCATCCGCTAATTCCTTTATTTCCATTGCTCCTATTTTGTTACTATTAATTAATATCGCTGTTTTACTTCCTCCGGTAAAAACTTTAATTTGTTTACTAAATCCTTTTATTAATGTCCCATTTACATGAGGTTCCTGTATCAATATAATTTGAATACCCTCCCTAATTATCCTTTCATTTAATAATGATGTAGCCGCTTTGGATTTTCCTAAATTAATTTGTAAACACTTAATATCTTCTTTAATAGTGCCCGATGATATTCCCAGGTTCATCAACATGGTTAATAACCCGAGATAGTTAACTATGTATTTAGCTCGTTTATTGACTGCCTAATGGATCTAAGCACTCAGATGGCGATTACTCCAATGTCTCGCCGAAATGCTTATGATTGTTATTAATGTTAATAGTCTGTTTAACTCTTTAATGAAAACGAGCCTAGACAAATTAATACCCAGACCCTATTCCAACAAAGAGTTAATAAACAGGTAATTACCACTAATACCGCTTAATAATTCTAAGCACTCAGACGGTCGCTGCACTAATGTGTTTTGACCGGAATGCCTTAACTACTACTTCTACTACAAATAACTTGCCTTTGTTCTCTAATGAAAGCGAGCCCAAACAAATTAATATCTAAACTCTACTTCAGCAGAGAATTAATAAGCAAGTAACAAATGCCCAATTTACGCGTCCCTGATTAATTTTCATAATCAGTTCTCGCAATTACCGCGTTTTTTAATCTTTCCATCGACGTACAGTCTTTGCTGTAAACCTTATGCCCGCTTTCAAATTTATTTTTAACGCAGATTATGCATTTGCTTTCCTCTTCTTTACACTCCTTTATGTCGTGTTTCCCGCCACATTTTTTACATGCAACCTCCTTTTTGCATATAGCGGCCTTATGTCCCGTACCGAAGCATTTATAGCAATACAGGACATTTACATAGTCCGCCACTGCAACTGTTCCCCATCCTAAATTAATCCGCCCTGTTAATAATTTCCTAAGCTCCGCATTTACCTCCAACACCACATGCTTCTTATGCGGGTCCCTTGCCCCTTTAATGACTTGTCTAACTTTGAGTACCCTCGTAATTTCCGCCATGCTCCCGTATCTCTTTTTAATTTCCTCATTTTGTTCCCTAATCGATGTAATGGTACCCTCGTGTTCGAATTTAGTGTCAATGTTGTACAAGATAACCAACGGTTTGAATTTCCGTTCGTCTTGTACAACTACCCCTGAATCTTTAACTTCCCTTTTTAATTTTTCCGCTTCTTCGCGTGTGGAGCATTTAATTACCACCTTTTCACTTTTAGTTTCCACTACCCTCTTAATACCAATCCCCATTTTCGCCGGATTAACCTTTTCCCTTAATAATTTTGTCGTTGCCTCCGCGTTTTCCTTATTTGCCCCCTTAAGAACAACCGCATAAGTGTTTTTAGTACTTTCCTCCACCTTTTTTATTCTATCCTGCACCAATTTTTTTGATTTTTTCCCTACCTTTTCACCGCTTTCCTTCTCCTTCGTCAGCTTCTCCGTCTTTTTCTTACTGCTTCCTCCTTTAATAAAGGTGTACACAATTCTGCGGAGTTCACCTGCCTCTCCTTCAACTCTCCTTATCGTGGAATGTAACGCCAAAACATAGTCACGGAGTGTCTTCTGCTCCGAGACCGTGATTGACTTCGATTTGCCGGTCAATATCCCTAAACTTGCCGATAGAATCATGTCCGATGGGTCCGCGGCCATATCCTCGACACTTGTCGCTCCACTATTGTTACCTCTATTTGTTCCTTCACTTCGTGCACCCTCCACTTCACTTTGCATTGCACTGAAGTTGTACAATGCCAACTGATATCCCCACTCTCTCACTTTCTCACTTGTCTCGCTTGTATCGCACGACACTGGAAAACTCAACCGCTCTGCTCGAGCGCTCGAACTAAACTGGGTAACTTAAGACAGCAGGACGGTGGCCATGGAAGTCGAAATCCGCCAAGGAGTGTGTAACAACTCACCTGCCGAAGTTACTAGCCCTGAAAATGGATGGCGCTGAAGCGTCGTGCTTATACTCGGCCGTCAGCGGCATGTGCGGTCGTCACTTACGTGTCGGCCATGAAGCCCTGACGAGTAGGAGGGTCGCGGCGGTGTGCGCAGAAGGATTGGCCGCGAGGCCGTCTGGAGCCGCCGTCGGTGCAGATCTTGGTGGTAGTAGCAAATACTCCAGCGAGGCCCTGGAGGACTGACGTGGAGAAGGGTTTCGTGTGAACAGCCGTTGCACACGAGTCAGTCGATCCTAAGCCCTAGGCGAAAGCCGATGTTGATGTGGTGTTGTTTATACTAGCCTACTATAGTCTGTGTGCTCACACCCATCGGGCGAAAGGAAATCCGGTTCCTATTCCGGAACCCGGCAGCGGAACCGTCACCAACCAACGTCGGGGCAACCCAAAAGGACCCGGAGACGCCGTCGGGAGATCCGGGAAGAGTTTTCTTTTCTGCATGAGCGTTCGAGTTCCATGGAATCCTCTAGCAGGGAGATATGGTTTGGAACGCGAAGAGCACCGCAGTTGCGGCGGTGTCCGGATCTTCCCCTCGGACCTTGAAAATCCGGGAGAGGGCCACGTGGAGGCGTCGCGCCGGCTCGTACCTATATCCGCAGCAGGTCTCCAAGGTGAAGAGCCTCTAGTCGATAGAATAATGTAGGTAAGGAAAGTCGGCAAATTGAATCCGTAACTTCGGGATAAGGATTGGCTCTGAGGATCGGGCGTGTCGGGCTTGGCGAGGAAGCGGGTCGCGGCTGACGTGCCGGGCCTGGGCGAGGTGAAGCGTCGTTCGCGGCGTCGGATCCGAGCCCGGTCCCGTGCCTTGGCCTCCCGCGGAACCGTCTAGCTGCGAGACCCTGAAATCGCTCGCAAGGGCGCCCAGGTGTTCTCTTCGGCCGCCATTCAACGGTCAGCTCAGAACTGGCACGGACCGGGGGAATCCGACTGTCTAATTAAAACAAAGCATTGCGATGGCCCCAGCGGGTGTTGACGCAATGTGATTTCTGCCCAGTGCTCTGAATGTCAACGTGAAGAATTTCAAGCAAGCGCGGGTAAACGGCGGGAGTAACTATGACTCTCTTAACTTCAGTATATCTTGATATTTCGATATCTCGTTATGCTGAAGCAGTAGAGAGCAGGTGTTACGCGTCTGGTCTGGGTCCTCGTCCCTTCCGCCGGAAACTGTGTTCTGTTGGGCTCTTCGTCTATTTGGGCGAAGTAGTTCAGCAGAGCGCAGGCTAAAGACCGACACGTCGGTGAGATGTGGGGTTGCCAGCCCTGCATTTCATTTTTCTCTGTTTGGCAACGATAACGTAGATAATGAAAACGCTGCAGGTCCCCAGCACCGGCTGGGGGCTCCAAATAGATTGGCTCCGCGAAGGCCGCACTTGCCACCAGAACCTATAATAGCCGGTTACAGGTGCGATCTTTGCAATAGAAACTTCAATACCCGCGTAGGCTTATCACAGCATCGACGGTTAGCTCACCCGGTGGAATACAACCACGATATTAACGTCAATCGGGTTAGGGCAAGGTGGTCAGAGGAGGAGACCAGACTGGTAGCGAGAGCGGAAGCTCAAGCTTTGGTCGATGGGAATGTGCGTTTTCCCAACGACCACCTGGCAAGACTATTTCCTGATCGGACTCTAGAGGCAATCAAGGGTAAAAGGCGTCAAGCTGATTACCGGCGATTGGTTGTGGAGTTCGAGCAGGAGATTAGGAGGAACGCCAGACCAGTCCGGCCGCCTAGCTCTTCTAGCGACGAAGACGCGGCTATAAACGACCCGGAACAACATGTAGGTCGCCCCGGAGATCAGGGGTTTCTGGACGCCATTCGCGATCTGATCGCGGATGTTGACTGGGGACACTTTGGTCGATGGGGGCCGTGGCTCCGTGATCTAGCGGATCGTGGAGCAGAGGGGGCTGAAGTCGCG
>CM053336.1:30157330-30173733 GCA_028583605.1 Dastarcus helophoroides
TGGTTTCAATGGAATACCTCGTACATTGTTAAGAAGGACGTAAGCTATATGTTTGATATATTTACGGAAATATACAGGCAATCGCAGAAGAGAGTGACATATGAAAGATACATTTTTCTAATACAACAACCTGTATAGTGTTACATTTTTAAAATCTTCCTATATCCAAAATTCATCCAAGATTTTAATAATTCAACCATTTACAGTTTGTTGTATTAAAGAATGTATAGTTTTCATTTGTAACTCTTTTCTGCAATTGCCTGTATATTTGCGTAAATATATTTAACAAATAGCTTGTTTTTGCGTCGACCAAAACAAATTTAAAAATTTCATGCCGGATATTATTTAGGTCGATAAAAACTTCAGTGAGGTGTCATTGATAGTTGATCATTCTTGCCCCATCGAAAACGAGGACTATTATAAAATAAGTTTTTAGTTTAATATTAAATAATAAATCGTAACGGTGTAGCATAGGGGTCGGCAAACTTTTAAACCGAAAAGGACGGCCGCAATGTAAATATCGTTTTCCTACATTTCGAAAGGCCATAAAATTTTATCTCTTGATATTTTATTTTAGATCAAGATTATATCAGTCAAAATATGAAACATGTGGTCAAACGAAAATATATTCATCACAAAAGACCATTTATTTCTCAAGATTTGGACCTTTACTCCCAAATTTGCCCATTTTTATCCCAAATTCAACTTTTCTATTTCTCCTCTATTTTACTATTCTTTTTTAATATATATTTTGGTCCTAAAATTAGGCTTTACCTCGAATCTTCCTTTATTCTCTAACCTCGAAATTTAGGTTTGATTGGGTTTCCTTAGGTTGGGTTAGGTTAGGTTAGATTAGGTTAGGTTAGATTGATTTGGGTTAGTTTAAGTTGAATTGGGTTGGTATGGGTTAGGTTGAATTAGGTTAGATTAGGTTAGGTTAGATTAGGTTAGGTTGATTTGGGTTAGTTTAGGTTGAATTGGGTTGGTATGGGTTAGGTTGAATTAGGTTAAGTCGGGTTGGGTTAGGTTGAATTACGTTGGTTTGGGTTAGGGTAGGTTCTATTAGGTTGGTTTGGGTTAACTTAGGTTACATTAGGTTGGGTTAGGTTGACTTGAGTTAAGTTAGAGTTGGGTTAGGTTGAATTAGGTCGATTAGGATTAGGTTAGGTAGATTTAGATCGGTTAGAGATAGGTGAGGTTGAATTAGGTTGGTTTGGGTTAGGTTAGGTTGTATTAGTATTAAGTTAGGTTGATATAGGTTGGTTAGAGTTAGGTTAGGTGGAATTAGGTTGATTTGGGTTAGGTTAAGTTGGTTTGAGTTAGGTTAGATTGTATTAGGTTGGGTTGGGTTAAGTTAGATTGGGTTAGGTTAAGTTGGTTTGAGTTAGGTTGATTTAAGTTAGGTTAGATTGAATTATAATGGTTTGGGTTAAGTTAGATTGTATTAGGTTAGTTTGGGTTAGGTTAGGTTGATTTGGGTCAGGTCAGGTTGATTTGAGTTAAGTTAGATTAGGTTAGATTAAATTTGGTTGGTTTGGGGTAGGTTACATTGAATTAGGGAGGTTTGGGTTAGGTTAGGTTGGTTTAGCTTAGGTCAGGATGGTTTGGGTTAGGTTAGATTATATTAGGTTGGATTGGGTTAGGTTAGGTTAATTTGGGTTAGGTTAGGTTGGTTTGAGTTAGGTTAGATTGAATTAAGTTGATTTGGGTTAGGTTAGGTTGAGTTAGGAAGGTTAGGGTTAGGTTAGATTGAATTAGGTTGGTTTGAGATAAGTTGGATTAAATTAGTTTGGTTTGGGTTGGGTTAGATTGAATTAGGTTACTTTGGGTTACGTTAGATTAGATTAGTTTGGATTGGGTTAGGTTAGGTTAGGTTAGATTGGATTAGGTTAGTTTGGGTTAGGTTAGGTTGCTTTGGGTTAGGTTAGGTTGGTTTGGGTTAGGTTAGGTTAGATTGGATTAGGTTAGGTTGCTTTGGGTTAGGTTAGGTTGTATTAGGTTAGGTTAGGTTAGATTGGATTAGGTTAGTTTGGGTTAGGTTGCTTTGGGTTAGGTTAGGTTGGTTTGGGTTGGGTTAGGTTGGTTAAGGTTAGGTTAGGTTAGATTGGATTAGGTTAGTTTGGGTTAGGTTAGGTTAGGTTGCTTTGGGTTAGGTAAGATTAGTTTGGGTTAGGTTAGGTTGCTTTGGGTTAGGTTAGGTTGGTTTGGGTTAGGTTGGTTTGGGTTAGGTCAGGTTAGATTGGATTAGGTTAGTTTGGGTTAGGTTAGGTTGCTTTGGGTTAGGTTAGGTTGGATTAGGTTAGGTTAGTTTGGGTTAGGTTGCTTTGGGTTAGGTTAGTTTGGGTTAGGTTAGGTTGCTCTGGGTTAGGTTAGGTTGGATTAGGTTAGGTTGGTTTGAGTTAGGTTAGGTTGGTTTGGGTTAGGTTAGGTTGGTTACGGTTAGGTTAGGTTAGATTGGATTAGGTAAATTTGGGTTAGGTTAGGTTGCTTTGGATTAGGTTAGGTTGGATTAGGTTAGGTTAGTTTGGGTTAGGTTAGTTTGGGTTAGGTTAGGTTGGTTTAGGTTAGGTTAGGTTGGTTTGGGTTAGGTTAGGTTAGATTGGATTAGGTTAGTTTGGGTTAGGTTAGGTTGCTTTGGGTTAGGTTAGGTTAGGTTAGTTTGGGTTAGGTTAGGTTGCTTTGGGTTAGGTTAGGTTGGGTTGCTTTGGGTTAGGTTAGGTTGGTTTGGGTTAGGTTAGGTTAGATTGGATTAGGTTAGTTTGGGTTAGGTTAGGTTGCTTTGGGTTAGGTTAGGTTGGATTAGGTTAGGTTAGTTTGGGTTAGGTTGCTTTGGGTTAGGTTAGGTTGGATTAGGTTAGGTTAGTTTGGGTTAGGTTAGGTTGGATTAGGTTAGGTTGGTTTGAGTTAGGTTGGTTTGGGTTAGGTTAGGTTGGTTAAGGTTAGGTTAGGTTAGATTGGATTAGGTTAGTATGGGTTAGGTTAGGTTGCTTTGGGTTAGGTTAGGTTAGTTTGGGTTAGGTTAGGTTGCTTTGGGTTAGGTTAGGTTGGTTTGGGTTAGGTTAGGTTAGGTTGGTTTAGGTTAGGTTAAGATGTTTTGGGTTGGGTTAGGTTAGGTTTGGTTGGTTTAGGTTAGATTAGGTGGGTTTGGGTTAGGTTAAATTGAATTAGGTTGGTCCGAGTTAGGTTAGGTCGAATTAGGGTGCTTAGAATCGGACTAGGTTGAACGAGATTGGTTTGGGTTAGGTTAAGTTTGTTTGGGTGACTTTGAGTTAGGTTAGGTTGAATAACACTAAATTTATAAAAATAGCACAATTTGACATTTGGTGAAAGGGCGACGTCAAAATCATTTTTCTACATCGTAAAAGCTTCGACTACCGAAATTGATCAAAATACACCAAGCCGATTGGGAGCTATCAAATTCGTCCTGAAGATAGGCCATGAAATATGGCGAGTGTCGAAACTTTGAGATCAATGTAAATAAATGTATATACAAATAACAATATGGCGCCCTAACGACGTTAAAGCTAATATGAAGAAAAACATCCTGATGGTGGAAATTTAACAAAAGGGCGACCATCCAGATAGTTATTCGAGGTCAAGAGAGCCATGGTTAACGAAATTGGGCAAATTCCAGAGAGCTGTGTGGGAGTTAACAAAATTGACTCAAAGATGGCTTTTAGGAAATAGGTCGAAACTTCGAATGTGGAAAATTTCTGCTTAGCGATAAAGGATGCATCAAAAAGTAATAATTTGGAGCTCTATTTACGTCCAAGCGTAAGATGTCCAAAAAAAACGTGATTTCGCAAATGTAGCAAAAAGAGTTCCATCTATATCGATATTTCAGGTCGAGTAAGCACTAGGTTTCGAATTTCGTCAAACTCCGTCGAACAGTTACGGAGTTATAAATTTAATAGAGAAAGGAAATTCAGTTATCCATAAATAATTATATTGAACCCCGAACAGCGTTTCAAACATCTAAATATTAACCGAAATGTTTACATTATAACAAAGTGGTTAAATAAAATAAGGCAAACATCCGATAAAATATATAATAGAAAAGATATGGGCCACAATGTAGCAAATTGCGCCTTAATCTCAATGGGTGTGAACACACTGACTATAAAATCGTTAGTATAAACGACACCACATTAAGATCGGCTTTCGCCTAGGGTTTAAAATTGACTGACTCGTGTGCCCACGTTAGTCCTCTACGTCAGTCCTTCACATCAGTCCCCCAGGGCCTCGCTAGAGTATTTGCTACTACCACCAAGATCTGCACCGACGGCAGTAGAGGGGTAATAGGCATCATGAAATAGGTTTTCGCGCCACAATTTAATTTGCGGCCCATGCGCGAGTTTTGACCAATGACGAGCGACTTTGAAGTCGGTTAATGACCTTTAGGAGAGAGGACTTATGAACTTTTAGTTAACGTGACACTTTAAAGGTTAATACCACTGAAGGTAACATGATATTTTTAAGGTCAACACCAAGATTCCTAGAATATGAAATCACAGAACTTTAAGGTAATAGTAGTAAGATACTTTCAAGGTTATCTCGCATCAATATAACATGACAGGACGAGTCAGAGAACTTTAACATTTCTAGAATATGGAGTGACAGAACTTTAACTCAACATGAAACGTTCGAGGTTAACTCTTACGTAGGTCATGAACTCAAATAGTTATTTATAGCCACATTAAGTTGAGGCTAATAAACTTAAATAATTATTTTTAATATGAGAGGATTAATGAACTTTAGGTAACGTGACACTTTAAATGTTAATACCAGCGAAGGTTCCTGCATATGAGCGGTTACATATTGCGATAAAATTAGTATTTTTTAATTTACATACCTCTGTACAATGTGAATATTTTTTGATGTTTTTTGGGATTTGAAACATCCTGAAAAAGGTCCCTGGCAACGGCCCCTGCTAAAACGGCAGCTTTTAAGAAATAGGAGGTCTAAAAGGTTTTTGTACGCAAGGGTGCGTTGGTTCCTAGCTACACCACTGTTAGAGAGTTAACGTTAAAAAATTTAGTTCTTTGGATTTATACATGTGAACGTCACGAAACTTAAGACACGTCTCCTATACTTGTCACACTTTGTTGACCCTCTTTCTTCCCCTTAATGCGTGACCTAATTTGTAGATGGCTCCCAAATAGCATGGAGTTTAGTAATTCATTAACCAGGACCTTAATTTAATTTCTTGGAGCTTTTTTCATGGTTACTAATTACAATCTTTATTCAACTTTTTCTCAGTAAAGTGGCTGAATGATAAAATTTATTATTTAGTAACTGATTAGGGTCATTTACTGAAAGACAAAAATTGATATTAAATTAACAACATTCACTTTATTCAAATAGGAATACATATAAGAACACATATTATAGTCAAATAAAATTTAAGAACGTATAATAAATACATAATACAAGTCACAAAAACAATTAGAAATGAGTACCCATATATTTAAATTTAGATTAACAACTAATTAGTTTCTGAAGGGTAAATCTTAGTCTCCCTAATTCGTCACAGTACACACTGATCTTATTATAGCCGGTGACACAGCTACTCTCGCAATAGGGTTTGCATTGGCGGCTAAGGTTTGCTTCAAATTTGATTTCATAGGCGAACCGTTGCGAGTCCTCCATTTTTTTTCAAATGATTGAAAGCAAACCTTAGCATTGTTCTACCACTAATAGTTTCTATATCCCATATGAATCAAAACAAGCTTTCATACGCTTGAAACACCATACAAGATAACTCATTATTAATCTGTAGGAAATCATGCAAAGTAAAGTTTTGATAATTCGTTAAGAATATCTCATATGCATATTTTTTTTTGCAGTGGGCAAGAAACTGCATAACAGGGCCTTGCCACTTACAATAGTCGTCGTGTATGTTGAAAGAACATTTCTTCGTGGCATAATGGCAATCTTCTTTAGGCTCATTGACCTTGTGCTCTTTATTGCTATAACAGCATCCATTTCACTGGTTCTTACAAGGGAAGGTGATTGTGGAATGGCTCTTTTCCGACAAGAAATTCCTCAAGGAGCTTTTTGGTGCACGACACGTAGGACAGATCGTGCACCTATCAAAGCAACTGAAGCATAGTGTATATAATTACATCCCGACATTACTAGAAAACAATAGATGATAAATTGCCTCTTTACTTAAACTTATGACCATGTTTTTTCTGTGTTTATTTTGGATTCTTCTAGAAATTCTACAATTGATTTGGTATGTAAATTATCAGACTGTTAAATGTTATTTAAGCGCTAAAGGGCCGTTTTTTAATCAGTTCTTATTAGTTTTTTTTTTCCAATTAACTAGAGTTAACTTAGTTGTAAACAAGGCAATTGAAATTGCCTTATTTGTAAATAAAAATTTTTAAAAAGTGTTTTGTGTCTTCATAAAACATAATTGGCGTTGCAAGAACAGAATATTCAAACGGGAATCCGTGCAAATCTCTGCAAATCGTCTCGGACTCTATAAAGAGTTTATTGAATAACCAACCAAAAACCACTTGAGGGTATCTCTACTGGGAAACGAAGATCGTCTTTAAATCCGTTGGAACACCTTTAAGCTGCAGGACCTAACAGCAGGCGGACATGAATCCCGCCTTCCTGTAAGTCCGCACTTTCCTTTTAGTGCGCATGTTATTAATTGATTTATAATTAAAAATTTTAAGAAGTAATGCATGTAAGAGAAAGATCTCCTATTAGAAGTGATGAAAATTTAATTAGCTATACCGGGTGTTTTTTTTAGTTGGGAGGTTACCTTTATCTGGAGTACTACTTATTATAAAGGCAAACTGATTTTGTCGATGGGGCTAATTGGAGCTAAACTATCTTCTAAAAATATTTTCAACTTCCCCCCACTACCGGTTATACCGGAAGTAGACATCAACTTTCTTATTTTAAATAGCAACCCCCAAATGTTATATTTTATTTAGATTTTACGTAAAAAAATAAGGTGAGTTTATGTATAGATGTTTATTGCTACCTCTGATAGTTTTAAAGATATTTCAATTTTTCGAAAAAAAAATGACAGAAAAGAGGGTTATTTTGACTCTTTGTATCTTTTTTATTATTTGCAGTAAAAACATGAAATTTTGGTTTAAAATTACGAAATATTATAAAGACTATAAAAACGTAATCAGATTTTACATTTATTATACAGGGTGATGGAAATTTTATAGTCTTTGCTGTTTTTGTTTTATTTAAAAATACTCTGTTTTTTTAAATGGGAACTATATGTTTTTTAATCATTTTTGGATTCTTCACATAAAAAGAAGAAAAAAGATATATGACTAATTTTAAAAAAATCTGCATCGTTACAGAGATATAATTTAAAATAAAAAAGAAAAATATATCTTTTTTTTTCTCTAGTAGCAACTTGGTAGAAAATAAAATTTTCAAAAATAAAACATAACCACAAGGCCTAAAAATTTTGGGCTAAATAACATTTGAAAGATAACCGTACAAGACGAATAAGTTTTTTACTAATTGTTAGAATACTTATTGAAAAATGTTTAGGGAGCCACGAATGTAAGTTTCGTAAAAATGGTTTTGTTAAACAGACTTCTCATTTTTGGAGTAATGAAAATCAACAACAAATGTTCTAGAAAATTCGTCCTTTTAACTGTTATGCTGTTAGATTAGAACTCAGGAATTGTAAGCGTTAAATTTTATAATGAAAATCGAAATGGAAATTTTTTAGTGATTTTTTTTACGACTACTGCATGACGAGCATATTGCTAGGAACAATCGGATGTGCTTAAAAACGTTACTCAATTCAAAATCTTAAAACATGACTTTAAATGTATTAAAACAGAACATCGTCCTTGTTGTTCTTAATGTAAATTTTTTGTGAATTATTTTTTTTTCTATTACTTATTATGATTAATTCTTTAAGCTTTTATTATCTACAGTTAATTTCCTAGTTGAACAAAAAAGACATGTTTGATTTTTTTTATTTTGAGATTTATGTAAAATACTCCTGTAACGGCACAACATTTAAAAAAAAAGTATATAAATTTTTTCTTCTTTTTATGTGAAGAATCCAAAAATGATTAAAAAACATATAGTTCCCATTTAAAAAAACAGAGTATTTTTGAATAAAACAAAAACAGCAAAGATTATAAAATTTCCATCACCCTGTATAATAAATGTGAAATCTGATTACGTTATTATAGTCTTTATAATATTTCGTGTCTTCAACTCAAATTTCATGTTTTTACTGCAAATAATAAACAAGATACAAAGAGTCAAAATAACCCTCTTTTCTGTCATTTTTTTTCGAAAAATTGAAATATCTTTAAAACTATCCAAGGTAGCAATAAACATGTATACATAAACTCACCTTATTTTTTTACGTAAAATCTAAATAATATATAAAATTTGGGGGTTGCCATTTAAAATAAGAAAGTTGATGTCTACTTCCGGTATAACCAGTTGCGGGGGGAAGTTGAAAATATTTTTAGAAAATAGTTTAGCTCCGATTAGCCCCATCGACAAAATCAGTTTGCCTTTATAATAAGTGATACTCCATATAAAGGTAACCTCCCAACTAAAAAAAACACCCGGTATATCTGTCCCACAATTAGATAGTAGTATCGTGAAAAATATGGTCTTAGAATACTCTGGAGGCTCAATTAATTTAGCGTATTTTATTTCTCAAGCGGATACCTATATTGAATATTTTAGGAGTAGAGACGAAAATTCTTTTTAAAATAAGTTAATCTTTGAGTATATTAAATCCAAATTATGCGGAGAGGCAAAAGACGTGCTAATTCGATCAAATTGTAAAAAATGGACAGAATTAAAAAATGTTTTACTTGATAAATTCGGCGACCCACAGAAGAAATTTTACAACACGATTTAATAACATGTTTTTAAACTTATAATGAATCGTATGAGTCAGATTATGAACGAATTAAACAAAAACTTCAAGTTCTTTTGGAACACATAAATATTAGGACCCCTAACCAAGACATTAGAATCAACAAATAAAACATGTACACTATTTTAGCTCTTGTCACCTGTAAGGCAAATCTAATAGAACCAGAGACTAAATAGACTGAACGTTTCAATGTTGTCTCATGCGTACAGCTGAAGCTAAAATGCGGGGAAGTGGGAAGGTGCATTCCACTACTCTTTGATATGGTCGGATTAAGTAAAATTTATAAACAAGAAACTTGCCGCGTAACGGTTTGGACCAATAGAATAATTTAAGTAAGTGCTTTTTGGTAAAAGTTCAGGAGAACTATTTTCAAAGACATCTTGGTTTAATAGTAAAATAATTTTCTTTCAATACGCGACGCCTGTGTACAATATTGTTAAGCCGGTGCTGTAAACACGTCATGATTGCAGTGAAATGGCGACGCGCGCACGCCGATAATATTTATATATTTTATTTTTACCTACCCAAAGAATGAAACTCTTGATTTTCCTTCACTAATGTGTTCACTGAGGTTTCAACAATGATCCACAATACACTTTCCCATATTTACAGCCCATTTTCTTAAAAAAAAACCGATGTTATCTTCGCAAAGGTCTGTCAAATAATAAGAGGGCATTGCGAGCTAGATGGAGCTAGGCTTCCGCCAGGCTTTCAACTGGCTTCACTGCTTACCGTGTTAGATTCAGTCTATTTAGTCTCTGAATAGAACCATATTGTACCCACTTGATGAACTTACCAATCATGACCCTAGAACAAGCTCTATATCGATCCTATGATAATTTAAAATCTCAAGTAAACTTTATGAATTTCATGAGGAATAAAATAAAAAAAGAATGGTAACGCGCAACATAAACAAAACAACTGTAATTTTCCTAATAATATTTAACGCCGTCAGAATTATTTACCGATACCTTATTTTTATCATAATACTCATTACAATAATAGCGATCAGAATTATTACCCACAACAACAATCACCTCGTCAGCAATTCCCTTCTAAACCAATCAATATAGGGGAGATGTAGGTAATGGGGATCACTTAAGCAAAAACAGAAATAAAAACATGTTTATCAATTAACCATTTATTGTTCTATTCTAATCATAAACTTCACTTTCTTAACTATCAACTGAAATCAACTTTTATCACATAAGTTAACTAATTTTGGTACAATCAACAAATAAAAAAAAACTTTTAACATCGGTTAGCAATGGTGATCAGTATGTGGGCAATGGTGATCAACACATATCGCATACATAATTGTGCGCGGAATCCCATCCAGTACAGTTGGCATGAGCCCAGAGCCCACAAGAAGTGCACCGGTATCAATCATATCTCGTTGTCTCGCCCGAATTCACCACATACAAGACACAAGTTACCTGTATCATCATTTTCATCATCCTAACATAACTCGTCTTAACCTTCTCACGACTGATCTTTTGTGGATTGGTCTTCTTTCCTACTCCTTTTCCTTTATTTTTCACAGCTTTCTCCTTCCTTTTATTTTCTTCATCCACTAGGGCGTCCTGGAGCGGTGTAGATGTCAAAATAGTTGCGTGCTGTTTTTTTCTACCTCGGTTTGTCTTGACAACAGTTATTTTTTTAGGCATCTGAATGAAATTTTGAATAGTAGGATTAGGTGTCATGTCAGTAGTTGGTTCAGAAGTTGTTAGACAAAATGTGGATGTGCTCGGAATAGGACTATTTTGATCTAGCTCAATAGTAGCTGGTAGCGGTGGTACGGAGTCAACAGCAACAGCAAAAGTCGATTCTAAAATAAAGTTGGTTCTAACTGAACGACTTCAGCTTGCAAAAAATCTTTATCTGAAAAAACATTGGGATTTATAGGAAATATGCCCGTTGCTCTGAATCCAGCTTCGCCCTTGCTCATGGAGGCAACATTAGAAAATGCTTTTTTGACCAATGAAGCAACATCATATGGTGTTATTCTTTGTAAAAGTTGGCTCTTCATAAATAAATCGCATTCTCTTCTATATGCAGCTTTGAATGGACCAAAAAAGGATACATCCAATGGCTGCATGCGATGAGAGGTGTGAGGTGGTAAAGATAGCATATGGACATAGTTTTCCTTGCAATACTTATATATCGCCAGGGAAATGTGGCTCGCATGATTATCTAACACTAATAGTACTGGTTCTTCTGCAGAAGGTTTTGCATATTGAGTGAAGTGCTTGAGCCATTGAAGGAAAAGTTCCTCATTTATCCATCCGTTGTCAGAACATATATATATATATATATATATATATATATATATATATATATATATATATGTATATATATATATATATATTGCTCCTGTTGGGCTATCCTTTTTAAGAGTCGGTGTCATCCTCTTTCGGTGAAAAATAAACATTGGTGGGACATATTCACCAGTAGCACTCATGGCGCAGAGCAGAGTTATATTCTTACCTCTTTCCCAACTTGTTATGCACCCTACTCTCTTCTGCCCTGTTGCAGCAAATAGTTTTCCGGGATCTTGGGCAGTAGATATGCCGGTTTCGTCACAATTGTATATATTTTTTGGTAAAAATTTGTATTTTTCCATTAGCTCCTCTAGCAGCTTGTAAAACTGTTGAACTTCAGTTCTGTTAAGGGCTGTAACCCTGTTAATGCTAGTAGCTTCAGGCTTCCGCACAAAAATATTATTCTTAGTAACAAATCCATCAAACCACACTCGTCCAGCTAGCCTCGAATCGGTATTAAAATTGTGTTTCAGCATTAGGCTTCAGCGTATTCAAATGCGGCTCTTTTTATTTGATTTGGAGTGCACCCATAGAATACGTAGGCCATTTTCTTAATTGTATCCGCTGATTCTTTTTCCCTTGGTAGCAAAGAAACCATTCGATATTGTTCATATAGACAGCTTTAGTTTTGATAACTCGAATATTTTAACGATTATCGATTTATTTTCTTAATATGCCCAGACATAACATGTTAATGATTTATCTGAAATAACGATTCTAAACAAATTTCGACATTTTTGTACACAGCACAATCACCCAGCAAAAGTAGTTTGTGATGAAGGTAAAGAATTTAAAAATAATGTTTTTAAAAAATTTTGCGACCTATATAAAATCAAAACTCATTTCACTACAATTTATAACCCAAATTCGAATTCACCCGTCGAAAGATTACATTCGACACTGACAGAAATAATTCGAACAATAAAATTACAAAATCCGAGAGAAACGCCAGAAAATCAAATGATATCAGCAATTTTAATTTACAATCAATCCGTCCACAGGTTTTTCTCCTTTCAGCCTTTTATATGAACCATATGAAAATTTAAATGCTCATGAAATCGATCTTAGCAAGACAATTTACGAAAGGTATAATGATAAATCAAAGAAAGAATTAATGCCATTTTATGAAATCGTATATCAAAAACAATTAAACAAAGGTGAAAAATCTCTGGAAAAATTAAATAAAAATAAAGACTGTGAAGTAGAATTAAGTGAACCAATTATCTATTTTAAGAAACTTAAGATTAAAAAGGCAGACCCTTGTTAAGAAAAAGTTAATGTAACTTTTATCAATAAGAATAAAATAAAAGGCATAAAAGATAAACCTTAAGTAACCAGCAAATATTCATACCAGAAATATAAAAAGACTTAGAAAGAATATTTTCTTACAGGATTACTCTCCTGGCAATGACACTGAGCCCGAACCTGGCTCTTCAAGTAGAAAAGATTAACTCAAACGGATATTTCGCTGAAGATTTAGGATCAGCTAGACTACTAAATCATTATCATAAATTTTATTTTTATTTTAGTATTACACATACGAAATTTAGTTATAGAAATTTATTAGCTAACGCTTACATTTTAGAAGTAAATTTAAATAAGCATTTAGACACTAACGCTCGTTCTCTAAATTTCAAATTTATTTTCCTATTAAAAAACATATTTTTTTTCCCAAATATACGATAGCCTTAAACAAGAAAAGGACTACATTGGTTGTTTAACAGCATAAATATATTAAATGTTTCAGGAAACATTTTAAAATAAAAATAACCAATTATAAAGCTTATTCTAGCGAAAATCATTTTGTGAATTATAACCAAGAATTAATCTTTTACGTAAAAATAATTTCGATTACCATTTTTTTCTAAAATTTTGATTAAAATTCATTCCTGATTTAATTAATACGATTTAAATAATAAATCATAGTCAAACGAAGTTAATATGTACAGCAAATTATACCCTAAGGTGCCTATAAGGGGCATGTCTGACGTCTGTCTTTCTTCTTATAGAACCCGTATTGGAATTCTTCATTTTAAATAATCTATTTTCAGATGTCAAATTAGCAAGCGGTGCAGGCTAAACTATAATATTTTTTGCAATATCTCTGCAAAACAAAAGCTGACTCTCCTTTCTCGTGATTCTTTCACTCCATATCTTGTGTTGAGGAGATGTTCCCGTCTCGATTGTCGTTGACGTGCGATTTGTTGACGCAAGCGTTTTCTCAGGACGGAGTCACCTCGACATACGTTCGCCCATTTCTAATTAGCAAAACAGGCGTTGACTAATGATTTTAGATCAAGGAACCTGAAAAAAAAATATACAACTCTATACAAATAATTCCACAAAAAAACCATAATAAAACAAGGCAAAAAATTTCTTACCGAAGGATCATGCAGAGGAGTTCCACAGGAAGGTTCCCAAATGGAAAGAACGCGCTGAAGATAGCAAGTGGTAAAACCTGGAAGAACATCTTGATTTCCTTAGCAGGGAAAATCTAATTGATGTCGATCTTCAAAGCAGTAGCTTATATATGTTAATCGTTTCTTAACGGCAATGTTGCCGATTACAGTAATCAAACTTTTGTGAGACGAGCATCTGTAATAATCAGTATCGTAGTATAGTGCAATTGCGTAATCGATATCGTTAGAAATTATAGAAAGCCACACCTCTTGATTTATATTTACTAATTTCGTATAATTTTTTTCGAAACAACTTCAATGAAGCTATGCAGGGGTAAAAATGTTTATTTGCTTTGGTATCAATGTACCCTCTTGTTCTTTGCAAGGCTTTGCTGTAAAGCTTATATCATAATGTGGGAATTGTGGAGGTTATATACGATATAGAGCCGATTTTTTTTTCCTATGAAAAAACATATATTTTTTTCCAAATATATGATAGTCTCAAACAAGAAAAGGACTACATACTACATTTGTTGTTTTACAGCATAAATATATCAAATATTACAGGACACATTTTAAAATAACAAATTATAAATTGAAGCTAATTCTAGCGAAAATCATTCTGCGAATTATAACCGAGAATTAATCTTTTACTAGAAAGAATTTTGATCAACATTTTTTTTTTCTAAAATTTATTCATTACTTATTTAATACGATTCAAATAATAAAACATAGTCAAGTGAAGTTAATATTTGCAGCAAATTATACCCTAAGGTGCTTGTAAGGGGCATGTCTGACATTTGTCTTCCTTCTTATAGAACACGTATTGGGATTCTTCGTCAATTTAAATCATCTCCTTTCATCTGTCAAATCAGCAATCCATGCAGGCGGAATTCTAATATTTTTTGCAATATTTCTTTGAAATAAAGCTGATTCGTCTTCTCATAAAACTTCCACTCCATACCTTAGGCTAAGTATAGTGTATCGCAATGTAAATAGATTGAATAGAATTTAGATTAGAATTGTATAATTTAGTAAATAAAAAAAGTTTCTAGAAGAATCTGATAAAAAGAAAGCGGCCGCGATAACGAAACAAATGGCAGATAAGCGTTCCAGAAATTTCGGCAAACGATAAGCCTTATCTGCCGAAAAGTTCTAGAAGCCGGGGGCCAAAACTATAAAAAGGCGGTCAGCTTTCCCTTGAGTCAGTCAGTTAGAGTCAGTGTAATTAGTGAGTTAGTAGAAGTCAATACTAGCTGAGTTAATTGTCAATTGTGGTGATCCAAGTTGAGTTCAGTAATAAAGTGGGTGTTATTCGATAAGTGTAATCAATTCGAACCGATAAAGCCCGTAACAATATGTTCCGGTCACAAAATAAATAACAACCAGAAGGTTAACCCACCTCAACCGACCGTTTGAGTCCCGTGACATTCAAGCCCGTATATGTTGAAAATCTAGTTTGAAACTGCTCAGTGCAGGAGAGATGAAAAGGTCCGAGATGTTAAAGGTATCAAATCCGGCTATATATCCAGTTTTACAGCTCCTTTTCTTTAAAATTGAAAGTTAAATATTTTATTCTACCAATTTTATTGTAGCATTTAATTTTTTAAAGTAATTCAAGTATTATCATAACATAATAGTTAAAATAATATACGGTGCGCCTATGTAAAAAAGCAGTTTACAATAATTCGAGGTCACGGGCTCTCGACATCAACCAGAAAGAGATAAGGCGAGAATTAACCTTCTGGTTGTTATTTATTTTGTGTTACCTACTCGTTTATTGTTCACGTGCGATTTGTTAACGCAAGCGTTTTCTTAGGACAGGCTCATCTCGACGTAGGTTCGCCCATTTCGAATTTGCAAAACAGACGCTGACTAGTAATTTTGGGTCAAAGAATTAGAGGAAAAAAATAAATAAATTATAAAACTTTCCATAAATAATTCCACGAAAAACCATAATAAAACAAGGCAAACATTTTTTACCGAAGGACCATGCAGAGGGGTTCCACAGGAAGGTTCCCAAATGGAAAGAATGCGCTGGATAAAACAAGTAAAACCTGGAAGAACATGTTGATTTCTTAAGCATCAAACTTAAATTTATTGTCGATCTTCAAAGCAGGAGCTTATATACCACTTAGGGTGCATTCGAAACCTGCAAGTTAAAAGCAAGAAAATCCTCGCCGCAAAGTAATCCGAGACAATGCGACGTCGCTACAAATGTTATAAAAGAGGGAGAAACATATTAATACTCAGTTATACTGTTTCTTCTTAAATGATAAAATTAGTTTACATCTGTAAAAACCTCTCTGTGCAATTTTAAATTAAAAATAAATTTTTAAAAACTAAATTCCTTAAGCGAAATTAATAACTGGCGCAGTCCGAAGGATCGCGATAGAGTTCCATGAAAAGGACCCTCTTCGTTTTTAAACGTTAAATCGTGATCTAAAAAATTTGTGAGGTACACAAGGGTCCAACAGAGACCCGAAAGATGCAAGTAGGCGAACTCCTAGTGCTGTCGTAAGTGTTTGCATGTCAGACTCTTCTGTTATCAATTCCTTAGAAGATTTTAGTGCAGAGTTAGATTTAAGCGAATCACCAAACGCTAGTCCTTTAGGCGAACCTGGCGAGGTATTAGATTTAGGAGATATATTCTAGAGACCCGCACGAGTAAGTACAAATGTAATCGGATTATAGTAACCGATTACTTTTCCCGAGTATGTAAACGGGGAATTGGCATCGTCGCATCATGGCATCGCAGCATCGATGGCATCGTACCGAATA
>CM053336.1:30173833-30303333 GCA_028583605.1 Dastarcus helophoroides
TTTTACGTAAAAAAGGTGCTTTTACCGAAACTCGATATTGTTAGCTGTTGGCTTTAAAATGAAAGAAAAGTTGTGATATATTTATTACCTAAAATGTACTTAACAAAAAATTTATTTTTAACTAATATTTAAATTTAAAAAAATGTTTAAATATTTAATAAATAACAAATTCAAAGACACCAGCTTATATTTACAGAAATTGCTCAAAGTGGCCATTGCTGACAAGAAAACATACAAATGTCAATACTATTTATTTTCTTACATTTCAATGCCAACTATGTGTTACATTCCATATTTTTAGGCAAGCGCTTATAAATATGCATTTATGCTATATACAGGGTGATTCAGTCATAATGTCATTAATTTTAACAGAAGGTAGAGAAAAATGAGTATGATACGAATCTGCTATTAAAAATATATGTTTATAATACATTTTCGCCGAAAAAAAAATCATTTCAAATCATAATTAAAACCCCTTTTTGGGCTGCCACTGGTACCATGCGGCTTCCTATGACAGAGTATGACATATCCATATTAAATTCTATGTCAGCTTGGATGCGACGTTGCCAAAATTTAAATATGTTCCGTAAACACCATAAGTATGTTAAAATCATTAATGTATGTAATGCGGACTACACAGGTCCATAATAATTATAATGGATGAAAAATTGTAATGTTTGATGTAGTAGGAACCAAATCAGGGTGATTGCTGTAGAACTAACTATCGAGCGTTTACATGAAAAAGCCATCAAATGTTCTTTGATTGTTTTATTCTTTGTTACAAGAGGTTACAAAAAACAAAGACAAGAGCAAGTAGCCAAAAAGCAGGCGATTTCTTATTTCATATTGTTATAAATGACGTTTTGTTTGATCTGTCAGATGCAATAAAGTAAACTGTAATTCAATGTCAAGTGTCATTATCAACTGTCAATGGTGTCAATTTTTGTGGTTTTGTTTATCATGCTTTTCATAAATTTTCGCAACGAATACCGTGGTTAAATAGTTGTGCCCTCATTAATTTTTTCTTTACAATGGTTTTTACTCTGTGTATGTTTGTGGTGGCTATTATCCAACGACGTTGAACTGATCACAAAGTGGATAGAGAATGGGGTTATTTTCCGCACAATTGCATGAAGGATTTGCTGACTATCTCCTTAATTTTCTTGTGGATTTTATGCATCTTTAGAAAAGTCGGGAAAACCAGAAGACCCGAAACCGTACAATGACCCCGAGATTAAACACTGAAGATCCAAGCCTGTTTTAAGGTAACACATAAATTATAAAATAAAAATAACTTTTAACACATGTATTTTATATATATATATATATATATATATATATATATATATATATATATACATTTATATAGGGTATAAGTCAGCCTCCGCAATGTAAAAATTGAATGTCAGTCAGCGTCCGGCGAAACTCGGCGTCCGATATACGGACGCTGAGTGACCACAGCCCATTTAACAAGCTCAGAGGGGTCTACATGGGTCCTAGATGCGTTTGCAATAAAAAAACGGTGGAGCTTAACTTGCCAGTTTTTGGATAGCCGTATAAAATCAAGTTTACTCGTTTGCCGCTACGAGTCGCTTCGATCGATTCGTATATCCCCAAGGCGTATCTAAATTTCAAGCCAGCGATTCACCCAGCCTCCAAAACATCGGCAACGTCGTATGCTTCTAATAAATGCATTTCTCTTGAACAAACCAATGAGAACTTCAGTACACTTAGCTCTAGGTTTACCCCTCCGCGCTGTTTCATTCCTGCAAATGCCCGCGTAAATCGAACCGGCGCGGTGTAAAATTAATTCAAATTTACAATGAGACATAAGTTTGGGTTCTACACAAAGTGAAAAACGTGCAAATAACTTTTGTTAATTAGTAGAAGATCATACAAAATAGCTGTTCATACTATAAATTTAGACATTTAGAAATTAACGCATTTTCATTTTATTGATTATTTTTAACTTTAGTTTAATTCGCGAAAAATAGTGAGCTTTAATTCAGAAATATCAAGGTCTTGAAATGGTTATTCACGAAATAAATTAAAGTACACGAACAGAAGAAAATTAGCTGGCAAACATACGTTTCTAAATTTTTAGTGTCATATAATAAATCTAAAGGTATTTAGTTTTTTTGCTATTTATTCATATAGAAAGAAAATTGAAAAGAGTAAGATAATTTTATTAATTGTGACTACCTCTATTTTTTACCACTAAAATTATCCAGTTGGTCTTTTCTGGATTTTGACAAGTGTCGATAGAAATGTTCTTACATATTTATTTACTTATTAATAATGTAATTTCATGAATATATATTCCAATCTGCACCTTTAAACCTAACTAATAAACTCTCATAATGACTTAAACGGTAAATGTGATATTCGTCCTGTTGTTTTATTACTGAATATTTAATTCATGTAACACGACCTATTTTTTTAAATATTTCTTTTATAAACTAGAAATTTGAATTTTATATTTGAAATTTTGATTTTCCTTTAAATATTTTAAGTTATACTTGAAATTTAAAAAAAAGCTAAGGTTTTGGAATAAAATTCAAAATTTTGATATTCCCTCAATATCTACAATACATTTAAAGTCAAAATCTTAACACTTTACTGAAAATAGCCGCACTAATCTTGAAATTTTAACATTATCAATTTACAATTTAGATATTTTTTGCCTAATTTACATTTCATACTTTTTTCAAACTTATGGTTAATTATAACTCAAATTTTTGAATATTTTGATCAAAGTTGCGTTTATAAAATAATTAAATTAAAATATTTCTCCAGTTTTGAATATTTGCACCTCCAAACTAAAAAAATTGTAGAAAACTTCAAAATTTTCAGAGAAAGTAAAAATTTTGTTGTAAAGTCGACATTTTGAAGTAAAGGTCGTAATTAAAATAGCAGTTTCCAGAATAGGTATACATTCAAAATTCGAGAAAAAGTGCAACTTTTAAGTTTAGAGTTCAACTTTATTTTACACGAACTTAAAATTGGGATTTGGAACTTCAGTTGAAATTTAAATTTTAAAGTTGAGCTTTCCGGAGATTTTTGGACTGAATTTGAAATTTTGAGCAAAAACTCGAAATCTTAACATGTAGATGTAAAAATTTTAAATTTGGAAACAAACATTAAACTGTTTTTCTGAAATGTTGAAATAAAATTCGAAATTTTAGGTTTTAAAGTTTGATTTTCAAGCAAAAATTTTTAATTTAAAGTTCAGCATGGACATTCTTGGAAGTTGTTAATAAATTTTATTTTTAACTTGATCGCTTTGTTTCGCATTTTGCTGCGGGAAAACTGACATCCGTGACATCGTTAGCCCTAATTTCTATCGACAAAAATACGAGCTGTACTTTATAGAATAAAAAAGTCCCCCCCCCCCTTTCCCAAAAATTTGATTATGTATGTTTTACATGAATACCAGCTAGTGAAATCCCTAAAATACCTATATAGTATAGAATTCAAAACTATTAGCTGTTAATTTTGGTGCAACGGACTGGTCCTTGGCTATCTTCAAAAATTGAAATGCAAAACTTGTCTCCTGAAATTAAGAAAGATTAAAAAACACAACAAAGGCTGCTCTAACGCTTTTCGGCAGCCGAGCTATCAGTAAGTATTTCTCTGAAGATGATAGCTTGGCTGTCGAAGCGCGTTAGAGCAACCTTTGTTTTGTTTTTAAATCTTTCTTGGTTTCAGGGACAAGATTTGTTTTTCAATTTTTAAATAGCTGTTAAGCCAATAATGAAAATTGAATCAAGTTTGTTATCCATATTAATATTTGGGAGGAGGAAGGGGTTATAAAATGTTTTTTGTTGTTGTTGTTATTTAAAAAAGTTTTATCAGGAGCCAGAAAAGTATATTCTTTTTATTTGAATTTCAATGTTTCATTACACGAGTATTAAAAATATCATTGATTCAACAACATTGCAACGATCAACTTTACCTAATTATTTTTCAATGATATGTTAATCTTGTCATATGAGAAAAATAGAATGAGGATGTTACCAGTTATGTAACTACCAAATTCGAAAAAAAAAATTAGAAAAAACACTACATATAAAAAGCTATCTATGAAGCTCACAACTTTAGTTATAATTTATAATCTACAAAAGAAAAATAAAATGCAATAATTAAAATAAATTTTTATTTATCTGTCCAATTTTAAAATAAAATTAACAACAAATAATAGTTTTACATCTAATTAATAATGCAAATCGCAATTACATGCTAAATGTAACACTTGTAAAATACTGGAACATTTCTTCAAAACAAAATTAAGTCAGTCTATCAAGGTATACACCTAGGTACACTTACACCTAGCAAAGAACTATTTATAGAACATCTATTTCACAGATTTATACTTGTTTTTGAGCATGACATGTGAAATTTCCTTAAAAATGCATATAATATACACAAAGTGAAAATAAGTTTAATAACATGGATACTAAAATGAGCTGCAATGCATGTTCCCGAATTCTTAGGGTTAGAATTACAAATACACTTCATACACTTAGTTTAAGCATGAAATCATTAAACGATCAGCTTGAGATACAGTTTAACAACACTTGGGTTTGCATATGAAATTGCTTCGGATTTAAACACAGCACTAAATTTTTGCCACTTCCAGTTCTTTGAAGAAGATTTGTATTTAAATATTCTTTTAGTCATTCTTACTTGTTGAGTTAGGTTTTCCTTGCTCCACATTAAACTAATTCAAACTAAAAAAAAGATGGTTATTTGTTTTCGAGCAACATGTAAAATTCCCCCAAAAATGCATATATAATGCATCGAGCGAAATTAAGGTCAATAACATGGAAAATAAAATCGGCTGCAATGCATGTTTTGCTGAATTCCTAAAGTTAGAGTTACAAATACACTTCATACCCTGAGTTTTTAAACATGAATCATTAAAAGAGCAGCTCGAGATAAAGTTTAACATTACTTGAATTTGCACATGAAATTGCATCAGATTTAAACACAGCACTGAATTTTTGCCACTTTCAATTCCTTGAAGAAGATCTGTGTCTAATTATCCCTTTTGTCATTCTTGCTTGTTGAGTTTGGTTTTCCTTGTTCCACATTAAAAGAATTAAAACTAAAAAAGATGAGGGTACATTTGACGTAATTGTTAACTGACAATATGTATGTGACTTTACACAAAATCCTATCAACCTTGTAAGGTAATATTAAATGGGGCCTAGTAAATATTATGTACTCCTTCGATCTTGTATTGGTCAATATCGGTCACGGCTCACTTTCACGTTATTGACATCACTGTTATTGATATACTTTTCAATCGATAAACTGTATTAACAATAAGTATGTACAATATTTCTACCATGTTTGGATAATATTGATATGACCAGCCAGGTTTCCCCTTTTCAGCATCGTCGACTTGTTGATTAAACAAATGCCCCATTTTGCCGTGGTTGACATTAATGTTGAATGACAGAGCACAGAGCGCGCAAGCAAATAACACCGCGCGCAAATTAAAACACTAGGTTTTCCAGTTATTTGCTGCTTATTGTTGATTTCTCATGTCAACTAGAAATTGTTATTCTGTATTTAAAATTTTGATTTTTTTTTCTGGACATTTAGAGATACAGTTGAAACGTAAATAAAAGAGCTGAAATTTCAGATTTAAATCCCAAATTTTGATGTTAAAGTTAAATATTGATTTTTTTCCATTATCTACTTTAAACTGTTGAAGCCCAAATAGATAAAATTTATAGTTATAACGTCGACATTTAGAATTTTGAATTGTTTTTTCCAAGTTTAATAAACACTTTTCGTTAGAACTAAAATGTTTAATTATTTCGATCACAGTTTCGTTTATAAATAACATTCCAATTTTAAATTTTCACACTGAAAAATTTGATGACAACTTAAGAATTTCTAGAAAAAGTACTTTTTGAATAAAAATTGGAAATCGCTGTTGTTGTCATAAATTATATCAGATATCTATAATTTTTTACACTTTACAGTTTTAGTCTTTCATAAAATTTTGCAACTTATAAAACGCTAGCTTGGTTGGTAAAGGATCGATTAAAACGCCAAAGGTTATACGTTCGAATCCGACGTGTGTCGCTTCCTTCTTTTTTGATTTTTTTACAGATTTATTAACTTTTGATGTTTTTTATGCGTACCTAATTATTAATAGTAATGTAATGAATCTAAACAGCAGTATGCGTTGGCATAATCGTGCTAACTACTCCATGAATCACTCAGTATTATCCGAACATTTCAGGATTTCGTTTAATTTGAACTCCCATGTAAAGTTTCTCTTAAAGTATTAAAGAGGTGTTTATAAAGGTCTAGCTGTTTATTAATAAGTGTAACTTGTTGCTAACGTAATATCCATGAACTTCTACAGCTTCTAGAAAAGTGATCAACATTTAAGTTTCACACCAAGAGCTTAATCTTTTTTGCAAGCAATAAAACCTCACATATATTTACAGTTGCACAAATAAATGAGCAGCTAGACTTATTAATCACATCAAGTTTTAGATGACAGTTTGAACTAAAGAGTTAAAAGTATTAATTATTTCATACAATGCAGTCATTGTGACATTTTTTTGTGAGCAGACTGTTATTTGGATTTATTATATATTCATTAATTAAAAGGTAAGCATTCAAAAACATAAAAATTAAAAAAAAAATAGATAAAAAAAACAAAAAAAAATGGAACTCGTCGGACTTGAACGCATGACTTTCAGCGCCAAAACCAATCTCTTCATCACCTACTCCAAGATACTACTCAAAATAGTAATCTAAAGACGGGAATACTATTTATAATAACTTATTTAAAATTTTACAAACCCTTTTTGTCTTTTGTAGTTTTCCTTTACAGAATAAGAACTATTCATTACGTAATCTACGCACAAAAACGTCATAAGAAACGTTGCTTGCGAGGTTTAAAAGTTGAAACTCCGTGACTAAAATTGAAAATTTGGTAATAACTTTGAGTCTTTAAAGTTTTATTGTATAAATCAAGAGTTTTTTCTCTGAATGATGCATTTCTTTTCAAAACTTCACGTTTGGACTTTGAATTGGATGTTCCTCTCTACATTTTAAAACCCGAAGTAAACGTTTAACTCTATCCCTGAAATTTAAAATTAAAGTCAAAAATTTGAGTTTGAAGTTTTGGTTTTTAAGTAATAAGTACATGAATTTAAAGTTAAGGTTGAAAATTTTCATTGTTTTTAAATACTTCGATCTGAAAATTGACGTTTTTGTCCCAAGTTTTGCTGCTGGAAACTCCTAACCTCTAATAATTTCTATCGCCAAAAAAACGAGCTCTATTTTATGAACAAAATTGTCCTCAGCAATAAACCTTGAGAGAAACTTCTATTTAAATTTCAAATTTCAAAACAATCAACAAAAATTATATTATACAGAAAATAAAGTGCAAATAGCCAAAACTGTTTAATTGATTAAATTGAAGATATAAAATCGCAATTAAGTGTTTGTTAAACCTTATATAAATAAATAAATAAAGGTAGGAACATTTTTCAAATTTTAGTAGCAAAAACAAACATTAAACTTGTAATAACTAACACAAAACTATCTTTTAATTGTAACAAGAAATCAAAAAATAAAAATTAACACAAGCAACTTCATTTATGAAAACGTCCTAATTATTTTTATTCGTCCAATGTAAAGTTCCCTGAAAAGTACATATTCTGCATCGAGTGAAATGAGGTGTAGTAAAATAAAAAACAAAATTAGCTGTCATGCATGTTTTATTAAATTCTTAAATTATAGTAATAAATACACGTATACTTAACCAAAATAAGTTTTAAAGTATGAAAACACTTTCCAGTATTCTTGTCTTTAGATTTACATGGAAGGTCGAAGGTACTAAAGGTATCCTTTTAGGATAATTGTTGTTATGCCCATATACTTTAGATATTTGCACAGGTTGTGGTTCAGGTTCTAAACACAGCAGCACAATACTTAATTTTTGCTCTTGAAGTTTTTTGAGAAAGTTTCGAAATGTTATTAATGTATTTGTTAACCGTGATTTTCGGCGATTTTCTTCTGTGTAATAATTTATGCACATAATTTATAATTAAACAGCGAAGTCACCACAACAAATCGAATTATTTAAATACTTAACAATATTCCAAGGGTTAAGCAAAATGTTTAATAGATCCTAGTTGTAACAAGTTGAAATAGAATTGAAAATAAATTTTAGTATTAAAAATACACATTTAGAAAGATTCAGTGTTACTTTTGAAAGCTACCAGCTAACCACAACAGCTTCTCGGATATTTAATTTAGCGCAAGGTTATGTTTTCTGTGTATCTGTGCTATTAATTGATTCCTCTCCCGCATTAAGCATTTTATCGACACCAAAGATGTTAAAAAGATTACATCATCGCAGTAAAGTCATTACGGCAACACTGTTCGGAGGCTGGATGTGATCGTATAAAAATAAATGGAGGCTCAGTAACTGTAGATACACTAGGAGTCTGAGTAAACCGCTGGGCAGTGGAGGCTCAATGACTGACGAAATGTAACGCCTGTATAACGCGTGTATATAGGCCTGCGCCCAGTTGGAATGTGTATGGACCGGAGTCTGAGTTAGCCGCTGCAGCAGTATATACAGGGTGAGTCACTAAGTGAGAATCGGTCTTTGGTAGGCGTATCGTCCAAAATATCGAAAAATGTTTTGAATAAAAGTTGTTTGAAATAAAGTTTTCCACAACCTAAAATTATTGCCAAATATGGCGGCCTTCCGGTTACACCGGAAATGAACACAACTTTCTTATTTTAAATGGAACACCCTATATATTTTTACATTTTTCGATTCCTTGTTAAAAATGAATATAAATTTATTAAGATGACATAGGCCCTTAGTTGAACCGTTTTCGCGTAATTTAATTTTTTTGGTTAAATTTGACGATTTCGGAGCTTGACGCCATTAACGATATTTTCCAAACGCAATGACTCAGAGTTGTGTGGCATACGGTTTTGGATTCAGAAAAAAATGGAGTATTTGCTTACGTCTTTGCTGTTAGCAAGATTGCTTAAATTTCTTCACATCCGTCGACTCAATTCTTCAGTTGTTCAAACATGCATAACTTAATTTTTTCAAAGGGAACCACCTATCTTGGATTATCTTATCGGATGCGAAATTAAATTACCTTTTTTTTGGTACCAGATATTGCCACCTCCGTCCAATAATTTTTGAGAAATTTAGAATTTTTTAAAAAATTTAATTAATTTCGTATTATCGCGTTAGCCCTGGATGTCGCGGTTTTGTTTCGTCTCGTTTGTCCAGCAATAACTGACAGTTTGTCTCATTGTTGTCGCGAGGTCTTGGTATTAGTACTGAAAGACAATGTTTTCTCAAGAAAAATGGTTTACGCCTTGGGCAGTGATGACAGAAATCCATTTCTTGCCTCAAGAATTTATGCCCAACGCTTTGCCGATCGGAGACATCCAAATTCAGCGGCATTCGCTAAATTGGGAGAGAGGTTTGAGCGAACTGGTAGTACGAAATAGGAGAAAAAGGAGCGTAGAAAACCAACGACGCATGAAGAAAACCAAGTTTTAGTAGCGGCTGCTGTTGTCCAAGATTCGCATTTAAGTACCAGAATAATAAGCAAGGAATTACAAATAAGTCAAACCTCGGTTTCACGAATCTTGCGTAAAAAAAAGTTTCATCCGTATCGTGTCCAGCTAGTACAGGAACTCAATCAAGCTGATTTCAACAACCGAATGCAGTTTTGTGAGTGGGCGTTACGAAAACTACAAGAACAAAATGACTTTTTGGACAATGTACTATTTACGGACGAATGTACATTTCATAAGAACGGCTTCGTGGGAAGACACAACTCCCATTACTACCACACTGAAAATCCTCATTGGATAAGACCCTTAGACCATCAGCATAGGTGGTCTCTGAATGTTTGGGGTGGCGTCATAGGAAGACTTTTTGTCGGACCACACTTTTTCAATGAACATTCACACAACTGCATCGATTGTTAGTCAGCTTGATTGAGTTCTTGCACTAGCTAGGTGTGATACGGATGAAACTTGTTTTTACACAACAATCATGAAACCGATTTTTGGTTTATTTGTAATGTCACAATTATTCTTCTGGTTCTTAAGTGCGGATCTTGGACAACAGCAGCCGCTACTAAAACTTGGTTTTCTTCATGCGTCGTTGGTTTTCTACGCTCCTTTTTCTCGTATTGCCGCTGAATATGGATGTCTCCGATCGGCAAAGCGTTGGGCATAAATTCTTGAGACAAGAAATGGATTTCTGTCAGCACTGCCCAAGGCGTAAACCATATCGACCAATTCTTCTTGAGAAAACATTGTCTTTCAGTACTAATACCAAGACCTCGCGACAACAATGAGGTAAACTGTCAGTTATTGCCGGACAAACGAGACGAAACAAAACCGCGACATCCAGGGCTAACACGATAATACGAAATTAATTAATTTTTTTTAAAAATTCTAAATTTCTCAAAAATTGATGAACGGAGGTGGCAATATCTGGTACCAAAAAAAAGGTAATTTAATTTCGCATCCGATAAGATAATCCAAGATAGGTGGTTCCATTTGAAAAAATTAAGTTATGCATGTTTGAACAACTGAAGAATTGAGTCGACGGATGTGAAGAAATTTAAGAAATTTTGCTAACAGCAAAGGCGTAAACAAATACTCCATTTCTTCCTGAATCCAAAACCGTATGCCACACAACTCTGAGTCATTGCTTTTGGAAAATATCGTTAATGGCGTCAAGCTCCGAAATCGTCAAATTTAACCAAAAAAATGAAATTACGCGAAAACGGTTCAACTAAGGGCCTATGTCGTCTTAATAAATTCATATTCATTTTCAACAAGGAATCCAAAAATGTAAAAATACATAGGGTGTTCTATTTAAAATAAGAAAGTTGTGTTCATTTCCGGTACAACCGGAAGGCCGCCATATTTGGCAATAATTTTAGGTTGTGGAGAATCTTATTTCAAACAGCTTTTATTTGAAACATTTTTTGATATTTTGAACGATACGCCTACCAAAGACCGATTCCCGCTTAGTGACTCACCCTGTATATTTATATTAGGTGCAATAAATCGAAAAATATCACAATGACATTCTTCAGCATTTAATTACCAACTGCAGGATAATGAAATTAAGGAAGCATACTTTCAACAAAATGGGCAACTCGACACTACATATCAGAAACAATAAACCTTTTGAGGAATTGTGACACTGTGATGTGTTCTTGTGGCCACACTAAAGTAATTTCCTTTTGTGGAGATCTTATGGCAAGATTAAATTGTATAGTTAATAAGAAAACTTGCAACATTTTTAACTGTCATAACATTATAATTTAGATATTAATTATACCATCTAAACTATTAAGAAATTTAATTTTTTTGGTTTTTCATGGTTTAAAGAGTTAATAAATACCAGATTGATTATTACAATTATGAATACCGCAAAATTATAATCATATTAAGTATAGTTGCCATAAAACCTCAACGAAGGAAAAAAAATGTTAGCAACTCTTATTTAATAATTATTATCCAATTTGGAATCTAAACGAAAAATCTAAAATTTTATGCAAAATTAAGGAAACCATTTTTGTCTAGCAGAATTTTTTTCTTTTACATGTTTAGATAATTTCATTAATTTGTCAAATTTTTGAATTAATATTTAATAACATAAAAAAAAGAATTTTACTTGCTATGTTTTGGAAATAATTGCGAAAAACTGGACTGCTTTTTTCAAATCTCTATTCCAGTTGTTAATGTGTCGATATTTAAATCAAAAATTTCCAACTTTTTTCTCAAAATAAAAAACTATAAATTTCCAGAAAAAATAAAACTTCCAAGAAAATAATTAAAATTAAAGAACATTAGTCGAATAATATTGTATGAAATTTTACTTTTTTCTTTGAAATTTGAAGTCTAAATTTCATATTTTATAATTGTTATTTATCGAATTTAAATACATACTTTGGTTGGTATTCCTGCAACTTTGAATTTATAAAGAAAACATTTATTAAAAAAAAACCATAATTTGTTGAAAAATCAGAAATGTTTAAACACATTTCTGGAGTTGAGAAATTTGAGTTTAGACTGACAATTTCAACAACATAAAGTATAATTTCTAAAAGGTATGATTTTTAAAAAATAAATATTCTAGAAATTACGAGTTTTTTCTGAAATTTTATAAGTTATTTAAATCTAAAGTTTTAATTTTAAATTTTTATTTTTTGACTTAAAATTTTGAACTTTAATTTGAATTTCTAGAAAAAAAGGTTGAATTTGGAAGTAATAATTTAATTTTTTTATTTCTTAAAATCTAAACTCCAAATTAAAAACAAATAAAGAATATTATATTTGAATCAAGAAAACACTCAACATTTAGACATTTTTTTGGGAGAAATTGTAAACTTTTTCTGGAATTTCTACTTTTTTCTCGAAATTTAAAAATTAAATTAAAAATAAATTATAAATTTTCGACTTTAAAGTCGAATTTTTTCAATTTTTAAACTCAAATTTTTCAATGTTGTCTTTAAAATAGCGACAACTATGACAAAAGGTTATTTTAAAAATTTGAGAAAAAAAATCCGAAGTTCGAGAGGAAATTTAAAATTTTGATAGAAAAATTTAAAAAACAACTTGAAGTTTTTGGAAAAATCAAAATTTTGGGAAAATTTTAAATGTTATAAAAAATAAAAAACCAGAGATTTACGGTTAAAACTATTATAATTTTAATGAGAGAATAAATTGAGAATAAATTTCAAATTCTTATAGGCACTTTTAATTTCTTATAACATTCCTAATTTGTTATTCAAATTTTATTTATTTATTATTTTTACTTCAATTTTATATTTCAAAGTCGATTTTTTACATCATATTCAAACTTTTAATCTTGTTTTTGAAATTCTTTAAGAATGGTTTCTGAAATTTCAATTTTCAATTCGAACTTTCAAATTTTAAGTTAAACTTTTAAAAATAAGTTAAGATACTTTGAAAAGAAATGGGTACAGGTGTTGTAAAGTATCTGAAACCTAAGAGATATTTCCTGAAGATCGATGCAAACGTCTTGAGGTTTGTGAGTCTACGAGACTCACCGCCGACGGAAAGTTCTTAAGCCACTTATTGTTTACCGATGAATCATCTTTTTGTCTTCATAGATACCGCAACCATCAAATAGTTCGATATTGGTCTAGGGAAAATAAGCACTTGAATATTCCTGTACGCACACAGTACCCTGAGAAGGTAAATGTTTGGGATGGTATGTTAGGAGATTCCATTATTTGGCCATTTTTCATAAATGAAAACCTAATTGCTGACAAATATTTAACTATGCTCCGCAATCAAATAATTCCGGCTGTTCAGGCATTGAACATTAACTTTGAGGATGTGTGGTTTCAACAAGATGGTTGTCCAGCCCATAATGCTCAACGTGTGAGAACTTTCTTGGAAACCACATTTCCACAGCGGCTTACTAGTTCAAGGATTTATTGCCTAACGACTTCTTCGTTTGTGGATATCTAGAATAAATAATTTATGGACACGTACAAGTACGACCACGTAATTTAGATCATTTACGGGCCCGAATTGTAGAAGTCCTAGATAATATTTCCCCTGAGATGTTGGCACGCGTAAAAACTAAATTTTACGACAGATTGGGTTATTGAGAAACACAAGGAGGGGATATTTTTGAACCACTTATTACATAGGCATTTCTTCTTTCATTTTTTTTCTGTTGAATCATTTTTTAAGTTTTCAGTTTAGATTGTCATCACACCGGGTGATTATTTTTACACAAAGTTCATTTATCTTTTAGAGTTTTTGTTTTATTTTTCGTCAGACCCGGTTGATTATAGAAAACAAAATCGTAAAATATCTGCAATTATTTTCATACTTTTTAGAAAATAACTGTAGAATCAATTAATAGGTAAAGATGTATTTCTCATTTAAAGCGACACTCTTTTATCGAGCTCCGATAAGGTACTGATGCAATATCTACAAGACAGGTCTGCAGTTTGCAGCTGAATGCGTGGTCATGATTTATTTGATAAGCGCGGATATCGAGCAACACATTGAAAGAGTGTAAATTATACCATCCTTCTCATTCCCTACAGAATTTTAATAGGTTCTTGTTCTTTACACGTCATAGCAGAATAAAATGGTGTACTGGCCCATAGTAGTATGTGGATTTTTCCCTCCATCGTCGGCTACCATTAGCACAGTATAGATATTAGCTTATGCATACAGTAGCAACAAAGTGCTAAAATTTTGTCACGAATTTTGTTTGCTCATGCGTCAATTTGCACAATCCCGAACATGGCGTTGCAGTGTTCTATGATAACCAGAAATAAGATCTATGGTCGTTGGGTAACTGAATCTCAGTTGAGAGTTGCCAACAACTGACAACACTGGATCAGTTTTATTTAAATGTCAGTCTTGTTATAATTCATTGCGCTAATAAAAGAGAAAAGGGGAGAATATACATGTTCTATTTATAAATCTAACTCTAACAGCAATAATAATTTGATAAAATCAGCTTCTTTTAATTTCCAAAAGACGGCAAACGGTAATATTCTGGTACACCCAATTTGTTTTATTAAAAAAAACTGTTTTATTATACTCGCATTTGCCAGTTTTATACAAAAAAATAAACAAGTTGTTTCCTGTAGAAATTATTTTTCCGTTAGTCACAATTTGTGTTTAGTTTTTCTTTGTGTATTCTTTATACTTATCAGGTTATCAGTAATTACAAAATAAACATTATTTAAAAAATACACGAGGCCAAGTATTTTTGGACTATTTGTAAAGTAATAAATTAGAATTTAAACGGTAACAACTATTGAAATTAATAAACTTGATGGTTTCGTTTAATAAATAAATTTAAATTTTCGCGGGCGCGTACAACCCTCAACATGGCTAACTCCATTGAAGGTCAACGATTTTAGCTACTTCAAGATCAAAGGTACCGACACTTCTTGCCGCTACTGTATGCGTAAGCTAATATTTATACTGTGCCATTAGTGCCTGAATTTGATTGCGGGGCCAGTAGCTCAAATACCACAGTACATATACAACATGCGCACAGCATGCGACAACTATTTGCACATTTGAAGAAATGCATTATATGCAAAATGAAGGTCTTTCAATGGGTAGTCCAATTTAACTCATCTTATCAAATATATTTATGGATAATTTAGAAAACAAAATATTTAATTCTCATGAGTCGAGGTATATCCTCTTTTGGTGTAGATCTGTAGATGATATGCTAGCTGGTTTTCTGGGCTCTTCTAGCCAATTAGATAAATTTTTAGAATACATTAATACCCTACATTTAAATGTTAAAATTTACTGCAGAAATTGAAAATAGAATAGATTTCGGGATTAATCCATGTTAAAGAACTCAGATGAATTAGAATTTTCATTTTATAGAAAACTTACGCATACAGACGTTACAATTCCAAATAATTACTTACATTCAAAATCATACAAATTGGCAGCATCAAATCGATGATAAATAGAGCTTATATGGAACCAATGAATGAAGACAAGTTTAATTGAGAAATAAGGGTCATTAAACAAATGGCTTATAGCAATAAATATTCTGAAAACAATTAATAGAATAATATTTACAAAAGAACACAAATTAGTAGAGACCGAATTTTAGGCACTATTAAATAAGGTAAAAAGGTGAGCAAAATGTTAAATTAGGCAAAAACGAACAGTTAGAAAAGGCATTAAAAAGGCAAAATACTCTTAAAAAGGCACTTAAAAGTCAAAACCACAATTAACAACAAAACATTTGTTGGCAATTTTGAACATAACTTTTTCCCCCATTACAAATTAAGTAGCTCACAATATTTTCCGTTCCAAAATTTTTGCTTTTTCAAAGCCATAAATATTCGTAGTTTAAAATTTTTTCTCTAAATAGATAGACAATGTCCAATAAATCCATTAACGAGTTGTTGCTTTCACCATAAATTTAGCTAAAGTCTTTAATTTATTAAAAATGAACATTTTAAAACAACGTACGTCTTCTTTAATATTACCTATTTTCGGGAGAGAGAAATAATGCAGCGTTTTATTTTTACTATAAAAAGTATAAGCAACGTACTTTTTGATAGCAAACTGTTAAGTAGTTGTTCCTCCCTCAGAGTAAATTTTATTTTCCGTATATGTTTGCAGCAAAAGAGTTGAAAATTGGGACTACTTAATTTAAGTACAGTTCTAATGAAAATATTTAAACTAGATTTTACATTTTTAAAAGAGCTTGATTGATAGATTTGTTTATATATTTTTTTTCTTTGAGATTATCGGCGAATGTAAAATGTGATATTGCGTAATATAAGGTTTTTTTCCGTTTAATTAAAATGAACATAATGTTTTTACTGAAAAACGTGTTTGCTATGATATAACTTAAATCATTACAAAAAGCTTTTTACATCTACAACTATAAGATTTTTCTAAACTATGTGTTAAATTAGAGCACTTTGTCTTCCAGAAGGCATTTTTCACATCCAAGTGCACTTACGCAAAATAATTCAAAGATCAATTAGAAAAGGAATATCTTTTGGGTAACTTTATCATTTTATCCAAACTGCTGCTTTTACTTAAAAATTAAGACAAATAAACAAGGTATAATTCATCGTTTCCCAAGGTTTTTTTGTCATAGCCCGGTTATTGTTATGCTTCTCCTTCGCTATCCACTAACTAATTATCTTAATGCTTTGTTTTTTCTTTAAAAATTTTGACTTGAAATCACAATTTTGATCAATCTTTGTTACGGAGTTTTTCCCCAGTGAAGAAAGGGTGGCTTAGTATTTATAATTTCCAAGAAATTCTTCTAAGTGCCACTATCGAGCTATGAAATAATTTCCTTCACTATCCCGGCTAGCGTTGGGGAAAGAGCAAGAGCCTCTTCTTGTTACAGGCTGGGAGTGGTACACCCCTGTGAGGACCCCTCGTTTGGGCCGATGTGATAATCTAGGGGGTGGAACACTTTCCAAAAAGTGACAAGTCCGGAACTCAGGAGTGAAAATATTTCTAGTCCTAGATTCCGCTTAAATAGAATTAAGTTTGGTAATTGCGCGGCACGACGGCTAAAGAATACCAAAAAGGGGCGCCAGGTGATTTTGAATCACGCAATATACCTAACGGGGACGTCGAAAAATCACCAAAAGATACTCAATCACGGAAGCTGGACAATTTACTCCTAGATGGCGTAGTTCTCGTTCTCGTTGCCCACTCTCTCTGGGACCTACCTTATTGAGAGTGCTGCTGTCTATGTTCTAACCTTACAATTTAGACCGACAGGAAAATACTTTTTTTTCGAAGCAATAAAACAAAATATTTCAAAGGCAGAATAAGTTCTAATATACTGCACGGTATTTTACAATTGATAAAGTACGCGCTCAATGTACGTGTATCTTTCGCAACTTATTTATTCTGGTCTTAAATTACGGACACGATTTGTTGGAGAGAAAGTGCGCACTTTGTTCCGTACAATAGTTCACAACAGTTGGTAAACGTTACCTTTGAAATACATTTAAAATACTCTATTCATAAATATAACTATTAAAATATTGGTCAAGTTCCCGCACAGACAAAAGAAGAATTAACACTGGCTGGACCTAAGCCCACCAGAACAAACTACGTAAGCAACCGAAAAGGGGCTGTATGTAAAAATTCAAACGGTATTATAATTTAGGTTGCCAGCCAAACATCTGATACATCTATGGTTGGGAAGATCCCCAAATAAGAATATAAAAAGAGGTACTTAAGTGATCGTCGTGAAGGGTGCCAGGTCGAAAGGGATGCTGGTATTTCGTGCAGCTATTGGATCGTTGACACGAACTCCATTCACCGAAGTCCTCGAAGCCTACACTTGGAGGTTTCCGCAAGACGATGACCACTCCTTTGGACCTCCTCGTGTCCCTTTTCAGGTCCTGATTGGCCGATCAGAGATGGATCCACAGTTCCTGATGACCAGAACTCAAAAATAAAACCGACAAGGATCCCAACCAAACAAAAAGAGCCTTGGTTATTAGTCGGCTCTGCCGCGTGCTTGGGAAGCACCTTCCTTCTTATTCCCGAAAAACCGGAACCATCTGAGGTTTTAGTTCACACACATTAACACTATAAAATACCATAGCCCCAGACGATCCGAAGATGGGTTACATTAAATCCCTTACCGGAAAACCAACCAAGATGCACTTGGAAAATGCTGTAACCTCTCCTTGAGAAGGATGACACCCGAGTGAACGACAAGAGAGAAGATGGCCGATGTCCCCCCACACCAAGACTGACAGAAGATATGCCAGCACTTATACAACCAACCAATGTATATTTGGTGGCCTAGCCACAAGCACTATTTCTAACGGTGATTTTTAGACGACAGTACTGAAAATGATCAAAGTATACCAGTTGTTATGTGCGACTTTACTGATGGACATTCCATTTATGAGGAATTGATATCGCTTCTTACCATTGAATCAGCACTACCAACATTGAAGAAGGTGAGTTTCTCTAATATTTTGGTTGGGAAATCTATTTAAATGTATGTTTGGTGGCCTAGCCACAAGCCCTATTTCGAACGGAAATTTAAACCGTATCATCTTAAAACTGAATTTTTTCTCCAGGCTGAGTGTCTCTTATAAAATTTCCGTACTTTGTGAAACTTTTTTAAGTACATTTAATTTTTGATGTTTTTCTAAAAAGTTGATGTTAAAATAAAGAACTTTTTGTTCGAAATTTCGGTTAAAATCTTGCTATTTTTAATTTTAAAGTCAAAATTATACTAAAAAAAATGTAGAACGTACTAATGTTATGGCTCAAAAACATGAAAGAGCAACTGTTGTGTTTTTTAATCTTTCTTGGTTTCAGGGGACAAGATTTGTATATTAATTTATGGAACGGTAGCTTTTCAAAAAATTCTCAATTTAACCTTTAATTTTTGTTTATGCTTAACCTACTAAAACTTTGACTTTTTTCTAAAGACTTCGACTTTAAAAATCCTAAGGTTCTTTTCCAGATTTTTTGTTAATTAAAATTAAAATGTCATTTTCTTTTTATGTTTTCCAAACAAATGTTTAATTTTTTTTTTTGGAACTTCTGCTCTAAACTCAAACTCGTCTTTTTCCTAAAACCAATTTTAGCTAGAATTCTTCTCAATATCGAAATTGATTTTCTACAAACTTTTAGGGAATATTGAATAAATTATAAACCCAAAATATCTACTTTAAAATAAAAATTGGGATTTTTTTCTTGAAATTTAGAAACTAGAACTTGTAAACGCTTTTTTTTCTAGAACTTTTTATTATTTCTCTAGCTCTATTAAACATGGAAATTGCAAAAATAGGAGCTTAATATTTCAATTCTTATTAATACTTTAAATATTGAATTTTTAATTTCTGTGGGTTTAAGCGTGTGTTAGAATTTAAAATATGTTTTCCAATTGGCATTGCTCCTGCGTTAAAAAATGTAACAAAAAGTACTAAGATATTAGTAGACGGCAACTCGTTACAGCCGCATGATGATTGTTAAAAATTCACGTAACGTTTTCGGGGCAGGTAAGCCACCACAATTATTGTAATTTAAAATAAACAGTTAAATCAAAGCAGCAGAGTGTTCTAAATCCAGCGACCTAAACAATTAAATCAAAATTATACAGCGAGAAAATTATCAATATTTGAAATTTTAAAGAAAAGGAAGTCAAAATTTCAAAAAAGTGGAATATAAATCAAAATTTTAACAAGGTCACAATTTTGATAAAAGATCAAGATCTTTAAAAGACGAAAATTTGAAACAAATATTTTTACAAAAAAAAAAACAAATAATGGAAATTTTTAAAAGAAAATTCGTAATAATCATAAAAACCGAATTCGTCAGAAAAGAATAAAAATATTGTTAGAAAGTCATCTTTTGAAGAAAAAGCAAAATTATTTACAAAAAAGTCTACCTTTTGACAAAAGTTGAAATTTTCAAAAAGTTTTCAAAGGCTACGAAAACATTCGAAATTTTGATACAAAGTAAGAAATTTAGAAAATAACTTTTGAGTAAAAATTTTCAAAATGAGTAAAGTAAAATTTTCAAATGAAATTTTGAAAAGGATGAAAATTTTTAAAATAAGTAAAAAAAAATATTTACAATCTAGTGAATTTATGAACGAGTAGCTTGATCTTCTGAATACAACTCTAATTGAAGCTTTGGACGAGAATTCGGATTAGACGGAATATTCGTAGGAATCTGTGATCCATGGAGCTTGTTAGAATAACAAAGACTAAACAAATTATTCATCGCATCTCCGTCCTTCTATGATGGTTTTTGGTAGGTTCCATTTTATTGCCTGACGATGCACAGATTTGAAAGAATGTATAAACAAAAACCCCTTTCCTTCCCGGGCCCGTCCAGTCACCGCTGTGGCGTGATATCCCATTCAGGTCATTTTACTGTGCCTGACAGTGCAGAGTGTAATCAACTGTGTGGTGCCAGATGCCGAAAACAAACAAAAAGCGGCGATACGCTGAAGATTTAAAATCCATAAAACATACACTAGCTCGTTTAGAAAAGAGAATAAAAATAACGGACACCTCTTCATCATCATCATCATCTACGGGATCAGAATTGAGTACGTAAAAACCAAATATAAGGGCAACCTATTCTCTTTTTTTATAGAAACAAATGACGAAAATATTATCTAGGATGAATAAAACAGAGGGTGTCAGTAACCCACAGATTATTGTCTGTACAAATTAAACTTGGGTTGTTATATTCCAATAGTTTATATAATAAAATAGTCCTTTTTAGTATGTTACGGGGCGTTAGTTGTTTTGACTAACTTAGCCTGCAGATTATTGCCTGCATCAATATAGAGCTCAGAACTGCAATTCTAATAATAAGGGTGTTAGTTGTTTCGACTAGCAATAACCCGCAGATTTTTGGGTACCGATTTTTGTCTGCTTAATATAAAATATCCCACATAAAAAAAAAACTATGTCGACCAAGGTGTTTTTCTTTTTCTTCTTGGTTAACGAAATAGTACTCCTATAATTCCGATTTTCCCCCTTTCTAGAATCGGATTCTTCCTCCAACTCGGAAGTCCGAATTTCACGAGAAGCTCTAACCACGGATGCAATCGTGGAAGAAAGAGATAACACCGCAAATATTCTACAGTTGTTCAAAGAGCAACCTACCTCTTCGAATTCATTGGGTCCAGGTATTAACGCGGAAATCAGGAAGACATTAGTACAAAAATATACTATCCCGGAAAACTGTCCAACACTGGGTGCACCCTTAGTGAATGAAGAGATAAAATCCATACTGCCATCTCAAGCAGTTAAAAATGACATTTTTCTAAGTGCCATTCAGGGACAACTAGGAGCTAGTTTGTCCATCCTAGGCTCTATATTGTCTAAAAAAATTAGACGAACCCGATAAGGACCTTTTACTAGCCAATGAGATGGTCGAAAACCTAGTAGATGCGGGACAGCTTTTAACGAATATTCATCATGCGATATCCTTAAAGCGAAAATTCGAAATAAACCCTTTTTTAAATGAAGACAGCAGATCAGCTGCTAACAAAAATTAAATCGATGAATTCCTGTTTGGAAAAGATAATTTATCCAAATTTAAGGACGTAAAAAAGGCAGGGGAAGAAATAAAGAAGGCCCAAAAGAAAAATATTTTTCAAGCAGCGGGAATCTCAGAATTATCTTGGAATTTAAACTACCAGCGTCCATCTCAAACCACAAAAATGAAAGGAAGAAGGAAGGAATACAAAGAAAAGGAACAAAGGAGGACAGGACGACAGAGGAACAGATATTCACAACAAGACAAGATACGCTTGTACCGGAGCAGGAAATCCTACAATGTTTAGAGGTAAATAATTGCCCCAAACTTTCAGGAAGGGTAGAATATTTTAAATATCAGTGGGAAAATATAACACAAAATAGGAGCAAATCTTGCAGTGGATACAGTGGACACAGGGTATCAGAATTCCCTTTTCAAGAAAGCCTAAGCAACATAGCCTACCGCAAATTATTTTCTCGATAAACACCAAACAAAAATATGTTAGGGAAATTAACACTTTACTCAAAAAAGGGGCTATATCAAAATGCCAATACAATAAAGGGCAAATTTTGTCATCTTACTTTTTAATTACAAAACCAGGTGGAAAATTTAGATTTATCCTTAACCTAAAAAGGCTAAATTCTTTTATTCTAATCAAACACTTTAAGATGGAAGGTTACCGTAATGTTTTGAAATTAATCTCACGTGATTGCTACATGGCTAAAATAGACCTAAAAGATGCCTACTACCTTTTGCCTATTAACAAGAAATATAGGAAATTTCTGCGCTTTCAATTTCAAAATGCATTATACGAATTTAATTGTCTACCGTTTGGTTTCAATATTGCTCCCCAAATATTCACAAAATTATTTAAACCAATTACAAAGTTTTTACGACAGCAGGGCTGTCAGTTAGTAATATATCTAGATGATATACTGGTTCTTGGAAAGGATTTTAATACATGCTCCAACAATATTAACTTTATATTAAAAACCTTATTAGATCTCGGTTTCACTATTAATAAAGAAAAAAGCAACTCAGAATATTGAATTTTTAGGATTTATTTTTAACTCCAGACGATTAACTTTTGGTTTACCAGTTAAAAAGATCAATTTTATAACGATGACTCTACACGCGATCTTAAAAAAGCAAACCTGTAAAATAAGAAAATTCGCTTCCCTGGTAGGGAAGCTAGTATCGGTTTCGCCCACCTTAATCTATGGATGGCTTCACCTAAAACCTTTTGAAATTGCTAAACAACAGGCCCTTAAGAAACATACGCATAACTTCAACAGAAACATGATTATTCCAAAAACATTTACTCAAGAGTTTTCTTGGTGATTAAATAACCTTAATAGAGCTGAAAAATCCATAGAACAAAAACCCTTTTATCTTGAAATTTTTTCGGATGCTTCTCTTACTGGTTGGGGCGCCTGCCAGGGTAACAACGAAGAAAAAGGGTTTTGGGATGAGAATGTTAACACAACATATTAATTGGTGAGAGTTACGTGCTGCTTTCCATGGACTTAAGTGCTTTGCAAAAGATAGGTCAAATTGCAATCTCCTCTTGCGCATTGATAACGTAACAGCAATAGCATGCATCAATAAAATGGGTAGTACTCAACACACACACTTAAATAATATTACGAGAATGATCTGGGACTAGTGCGAAACAAGAAGTATATACACATTCGCATCATATATTAGCTCAAAAGAAAACATTCAGGCAGATTTTCTATCCAGAAATAAAACTATCAATGCCGAATATGAACTAAAGAATAGAGCTTATCAGAAAATTATAAAGGTCTTTGGCATACCTGAAATTGATTTATTTGCCTCAAAAATTAACACAAAATGCAAAGACTATATTTCTTGGGGCCCAGACCTTCATTGTATGTGTGTTGATGCCTTTACAATTACATGAAACTCATTTTTCTTTTATGCCTTTCCACCATTCATTCTCATTCCAAAAGTCTTACAAAAAAATCAGACCGACAAAGCAACTGGCATTGTAATAGTCCCAGATTGGCCGACACAGTCGTGGTATCCAATCTTTTTAAACTTATTGATAGAAATTCCTATAAAATTTCCTCCAGGTAATCTAATTTATTAATTCGAACTCCCCAATTTGTGTGGTTTTTAAAGTGAAAATACACATGATTCAGCCGAAGAGTTTTCTTTTCTTGCTCATAAATATTGTTACGGGCTATTGGTTCAAAATGAATAACACGTGAATTGAATAGTACCCGCTTTATTTTTAAACCAAACTCGGAACTTCCACTAACTACACTGACTGATTGCCTCTAACTAACTAATTGATTTTAGAAGTTTTGGGGCAGATGAGGCTTATCGTTGGCTGAAATTTCTGGAACGCTTATCTGCCGTTTGCTTCATTATCGCGGCCGCTTTCCCTTATCAGATCTTTCTAGAAACTTTTCTTACGTACTAAATTCTACAATTTACATTTCGTTACAATATTTTAGAATGATTGTTGCCCTCCATACCTTGAAGTAAATCCTACCTACGTCCATGGGCACTAGTGAGTAGAATTGAGTGAAATCTTAGCTAGATATAAATAAAATACTTACCTCACCAAACCTGTCAGAGCTAACAAATTTTAAAGTGCTTAAATAACATTATTCACTTATAAAATTGCCATGTGTAATTTTTTTCGCCAGAAATTCTCCTACCCTTAAACTTCAAACACTTTTTTACTAGTGTGCCAATTCTAAGAAAACGATAAGATTCAATGACACTTGTATTTTATTGTTAAAGTGCGTCAGTTCATCACTAATGTTAATAGAAATCGTGCTTTAAGAGAATTTATTGAATGAGGAGACTTAAAAATTTGAAATAAAATACACTAATATGATAACCAAACAGTATTTAATATTTAAAATATAAAAAGACCATTAAATTAGAAAAATAGTTTCGAATTGACATAGCTCCTGTACAATTTAAACAAAATAACAATATAATACACTAAATATATGGACATTTTCATCAGTAAATATATTATCACAGACCACTTTGGTACAAGTCAAACAATTACTTTATCTTTATAATATAAAGAGTCAATTTAACTTAAAAAAAGGATTTACAACTTAAATAAAATACAATAATATCGTACATCAAATATAGTGACCATAACACAAAATATGATCACTTTATCACATACCTCTTTGGTACAAGTCAAATAGTTAGGAGTCGGTGGTCAAAATAAAAAAAAGCAATAATTTTACATGGCAAGTTCGGTGGTTTCACATGCAAATAATAAAAACATCTAAAACCTAATCATTTTGTCTTGTACATTGCCAAAGCCTTTGCCATAAGTGGAGCCTTCCTTGATTTCGCAGCTGCTGGTCTCCCACCTAAAACGTAACCTTTAATAAGACTCAGTTTATTCGTTAAATAGCATACTTACGAGGTCCTTGAACGGCTTTGGCACCCTGACCGACAACACCACCCTGGCCATACGGAGTCCCCAAATGCGGCAATTGTGTGAATGGCGCCACCTGTCGCTCCTTCACGAAGGAGCCCGTTCCGTACTTGGCCTGCATTTTAGCCACTTCTTTTGGGGGTTTTACAACTCCGTCCATATAGGCCATTTTAACGGTTCTTGGTGGCGGCAAGCTTTCCTGGACCTTCTTGATATTGGCGTTCAAAATTTTCAATTTAGTCGCCCTTTGGCATCTCAAATACAAATGTCGCCACGATTCCGTTTTCTCCCTTTGGTATGAACGAAAATCTCTGCGACAATGGCGCTGCCAAAGATCGTCGGAATCTGCCACCAAGTAGGGATTTCGACATTCTATGGTGTACAGTTGGTCTGGTGTGGCCTCTTCCAAGATGGATTGTAGGAACGAGTACGGTACTCCTCCTATATCTTTCATAGCGTCTATACTGGCTTGTAAAGACGCTAAGGAAAATTCTATAAAGACGGAGTTTGCATTTTCATTTATTCTGTCCCGCCTCACTGATACTGGTTCGGCGCCGAAGTAGAGGTTACCCACCGGTATGTAATTGGACGAATTTGTGGGTAAAGAGGAGCTACCTGCTACTTCTTTTAATGAAGGTTCAATCTGAAAAAAAAACATAAATTTAAACGATAAGCCACCTAACTAACCGCTCCTAACATAAAATCTAAATAAACAACTTGCCCTTCGGCAGTTGCTTCTAAATTTTTTAGAAAAAACCTTTCAAGTAATTTCGAGCAAGGCAAAGATTTACAGAAAAACGAAATAAATTGTTTGAATTTGTAAAAGGATTAGTGCACGTTTTGTTTTTTGACAAATTCTTTTTTTAATATAAACTTCTAAACATTTAATTATTAAACCCAAAAATCTGGCTTTAACTTGAAAGTTTCGAAATTTTCAAAAATAGTGAAAACTTTCGAGAAATAATTAAAAGTTGGAACAAAGGTCGAAATTTAAAAAAAGTGGACCATATATTCAAATTTAAAAAACATTTTGTGTCAATATTTTCAACAAACTCAGTCAGTTTGAGAAAGTAAAAATTTTGAAAAGAGCTGTATTAAATAACACAAATAATTCCAGTCGTTTTCGAAAGTCGAAACTTGACAAGAAATTTAATAAAGAAAATCAAAATTTTCTTTAAAGACAATTTTTATTATACACAGAAACTATCAAAACGGTTTCCAAAAAATCAAAATACCTATATACAGGGTGGACCATAAGTAATGGTACATAACGCAAGAATAGATTTTTTGTATAAAAATAACGTGATTTAGCCACATATACTTTATACCGAAAAGTAAATATTAACGGAGATACAGGGTGTCAAGGTTGAAAAAAACTATGACCACCTGCGCTACCTTGTATTATTCTAAAGCCTAATAACTTTTTTGTGTCTTTATGTACACTTATTTTAAATAGATATTTATATTAAGCCACTTTTTTACGTAAAAAAATATACTTTCTGAATGTTGATACAAGCAACTGTTTTCAAGATATTTGCCTTCAAATGTTGCCGTACATTTATTTTGAGTTATGTAAATGTGAATTTTTTGCAGTAGATTTCAAAATAAAAGTAATAAAACTGACTCTTAATAGTTTATACATGTAAAGGGATTGTAAACAATTAAGAATCTGGATGCATTTTATTGAAATTCATATCCAAATATCTGCTTCGACTACCCAGACTATTAAAAATTAAATTTTCTGCTGCGGGCACACATAAATTATGTCTTAATTTTTAGGATTTTCTGTATTGAGATTTTCAAAATTTCTTGCAAAGGTGCCTTATTATTAACTTTTTTTTCAAACCTACTTTGAAAATTTAATAGCTTAGTAATTTAAAATCAAGGTACTTGAAGCTTTAGAAACGGATGTTCGTATCGACTTTCAAAAGGTACACCATTTTTACGTAAAACATTTGGGAATATAAAATAACCCATATAAAATTAACATACGTGGGTGCACAAAAAGTTGTGATTCTTTGGAATAGGGATAGGGCAGGTAGCGCCCCTATCAGTTATTGATAATATGTTAGCAAATTAGAGTTTGTCGACTTTAGAAAAACCCTTGTGCCGAATTTCGTGCCTATGCTACAATTCATTCCATAGTTATACGAAAAAATCATCAATCAATTTTTCATCTTTGACATCTTATATCTCTGTCAATATCAACTTTTGGTAAAAGGTAAATGTAGCACATTATTTTTATTCGAAGAATCCACCATTGCTTCGTGCACCATTACTTATGGTTGAAATTTCAAAAAAATCAAAACTTGAAAAGCTATTTAAAGATAAAAAACAAAGCGACTTACCGGAATATTCTCCACTTTGCCATTCTCTTTTTCATATCTCTTCGTCTTGGATGTAGAATCGCACCTCATTTGCTTCGTCTTGTTCCCACTTGACGAATCGTCCCTCCGGCGCTTCTTGGGCTGAGTAGAGTTGCTTCTGCCCAACTTGATGCCATTTTTTGCTTGAATGTCTGCGTTGCTTGAATCTGAAATAAGGAAAATAGGTAATTAAAAAAATAGTTTGGACTGAATAGTGGTATCGTGTCGTTTAAATTTTAAAGTAAAATGTTACATATTATTATATTAAACATCTATACCAAAACGTAAATCTTCGCCAAATTAAAATTTTAAATGGCGACAGCCAAATTGTAAAATTAAATTAGTCAATTCTTGGGATGGGTTTTAACGAATTAAAATACTAATTTTTAGAATATTTAAGTCTTAAATCTATTAAAAATGTCTTGAATTTAATTTCGAAAGTTTTGGTATATAAATACACATTTATTTAAAACTTCAAAAAGGCAAAAAGTTTAATTAAGCATTTTTTTTTGTTTGATAATAAAATAGTCCTCCAAAACCAATATGAAACTATAAAATTTTGGAAAAATTTGTCTTTTACATATTGTTAATTCATATTTGCCCCTTGCTTTAAGTAAATTAAAATTGACATGACATTAAGATTTCTAGTAATAGAATCAAACTTACCCATTTCAGATGCTGCTGAAGCACAACTAATTTATTCACAACTATTTTGACACACTCCTGATCACTGATCAACTGATCACACTTCACTCGATGTTGAATTACAACTAATTGTTTACTACCTTTACATAATATACCCTGAAGACATGATACCCCAACCACTCTTCCCCTCCCGCATTTTTCTCAAGCGATGGCTTCTGAGTGGTCACCCCCTACAAGGCACCCCTCAAAGCCGTCCAATGCAATGTAGTTGCGGTCAGTTAATCAAATCAACAGATTGGATTACCGAAGAAGAAAGTAATTTTCTAAATTCTTGGGTTCTCAGAAATTGGGCCCTTAGTTTTTAATAGCAATATCAGTCAAAACTTTCAAAATGGAAATTTTTCCATTATTATCAGAGTTGCCCATTATAAAATGGTTTATGCCTAAAATTTTACCCTGTCCAAGAAAAATATATTACTATATTCAAAAAACAGCAAAAAACACCAGATCATTTGTCTCAATCCAATAATGCGAAATTTATTTTATAAATTTTTGCGACGTGTTATCGATCAATTGTCCTCACAACAATTGTCGTAAATTTTCGTCTCCAAAGACCTCAAAGTCCTAGTTACTGTTGTCGTTATTTTATAGTTTTTCCTAAAAATTCGTTTACAAATGCATTTCTTGGACTATTTCAACATTTTGTATTTAAATTAGGAAGTTCGATTGACAAAAACCAGAATAATCAAATTAGAAATGCAAAATTTCAAGAAAAAATTAAAATTTTATGGTTAAATAATGAATTTTATATATTTTTTATAAATTTTCACAGACCTGAAATATATATTTTTAATACTGATAACTTTTTGAGAGATATTTTGATTTTTAAAATTGTGCGAAATTTAAAAACAAGTTTCGAAATTCGTCATTTCATCGAACTGTCAATCTTGTTTTTTATTAATTTTGTCTTTTTTTTAAGTCCAATTAACTCCGACTCTTTTTACCTTACTTTAGAATTTGTCTAGTTTTTCTTGCATTTTGTTTTGCTTTTTACAAAAATGTTAACTTTTAATTCAAAATTCGACATTTTCTGTTTATCAAGTTTGTGTGCAAAAGATTACTTTTAGCTGGAATATTTTATATCTGAAATTTCTCTGGAAACTGCAAAGTTCCTAGAAAAAGTTGAAATTAGAACATTAAATTGTTAATTTTTTTTAACATCTTGATTATTTTGAAATTTGGGCTTTTCTTGAAATGTTGATTCTTTTTCTTGAAAATTTCAATAATTCCCATTTTAAGAAATTTAAAAATATTTTTGACAATTATTTCATTAAATTTATTTTCTTTGACTTCAAAATTGTTCATTTTTTTCATAATTTTTGAATGCGAATAAAAAATTTCAACTTTTTTTAGAAATGCTACCTGATTTCTTTTCACATTTTCGAACTTTTTTATCGAAATTTGAATTTTACTTGAAAATTTGAAGAATAAATTTTACATTTCTACATAAATTGGGAATTTTGATTCACAATTTTCTTTGGTCTACAGTAGCAATAATTTTTTTAGAGAAATCAAAAACAGTTAACATTTAAACGGCTTTTTCTTGAAATGTCAATATTTTTCTTAATTTTTTTTTATTTTTATGCAAATTTGGAGTTTATTTCCATTAAACCTAGGCCTACTTTTCCTAATTAAGATTTTTTCCAAATGTCTACAAAAATTTCTTTATACTTTGGTTTCTTATCAAAATTATAAAATAAAATGAACTTTAAAATATTAATACTTTATGAAAACCTTTAAAAATTCTAAAATAATTTAGAATAGGATTAAAATTTCTACAAGAAAAAGTATTTCAAAGACAAAATCTCCAGGAAAAATTGAATTTTTGAAAAAAGTTTCTTGTATAATATGATGTTTAGAGAAAAACAAAACAAAATGTTCAGAAAAAAATTGTAGAAAAAAGTCAACGTTGAAATTTGATGAAAATGATGCAATAGCTGGTTTTTTGAATTAAAAATATCAAAATGCAGAGGATGATTATTAAATTTTTTTTAAATCTCCTAATTTTTCGCAAAATGTTGGCATTTTTATAGAAATTTTAGTGGTTTTTTTCCAGAAGTTATTTTTGTCAAAACTACTAAATGAAATAAACTTCAAAATGCCATGACATTTTTAAAAAAAAAAGTTAGAGGAACATAGGAGAAATAGACATTTCGAGAAAAATTCTTCATATAAAATATTTATGATAAAATTAAAACTTCGCAGAAAAATTCAGAATTTTCTAAAATAAATCAAATTATCCAGCTAAATTCAAAATACAAGAGGCGTTAGATTTAGATTTTTTCTTTAAATTTTAATTATTTTCTTAAAATTTTGACACTTTTAGAGAAATTTTAATTTTTTCCCAAAATTTTCATTTCATCTCAAAATATTGATTTCTTTCTTAAAATATTAACAAAAAAATTAGTTTTTGATCAGAAATAAAAAGAAAATAGATTTTAAAATGTCGTAAATTCGTAAAAGAAACTTGAAATTGTCATAAAGAATATTTGCATTTTCTATAAAAAATTATTTAAGGAAAAGGCTTAAGAAAGAGCCAACCAACATTTTGAGAAAAAACTCAAAAGCGGAATTAGGGGTTCTGCAGTTTTACAATGCCTATATGGAGGCCGCCATTGGCCACTTGTCTTTAGCTGATAAATACGAATATTTGCCTAATTTTTTCCAAAAAAATATATAAGGCTTGCGAAGCCCCTATGACGCTATATTATTTCCTTTAATTTATTTAAGCAATAAGGGTTTGTAGAAATTGTTTATTTTTGTTGAAGAAGTGAGCGTTCAATTTACTTTTTACAAAAAGTATAACTTGTCATATGTCGCTAAAATTCACAATTTTAACAAGAACTTTGTCTAAGCATGGGCAATATTACCTACATTTTTTAATGTGTTTGCTATAATTTACCTATTATTTGGCGAATTGTTCCCAATTTTATGAAAAAAACTTTTCTTTAGAACAAAAACGATGAGTTCCTGCTTCCTTTGCCAAATTTGTACATAGAATTATAAATCTTTATTACAATATATTATTTCATTTAAATTGACATTTTTAAAAACTAATGAATTTTATGTGATATGCAACTCAGATATTATATGTTATTGTTAAAAAAAATTAAAAAGAAACTTGACAGTAAAGCGTAGGCGACCAAAAACGAAAAAATAATAATTAGAACTTTGAACATAATTAGTTGTTTACCTAAAGCATTTCATGGAATCTTAGATAATAAGATTGCCTGCTACGTTGGGATATCAACAATCAACGGGGTTTTTAAGAAAAGCTTTGAAGGGTAGCTTGATCTCCTGATGATAGAACTTATTTACAATGATAATAGGAAATTAGGGGTATTACTTTCTAGTTTGTCAATTATTAGAAATTACCACTGTGTTTACCAGTAATAAACTATGTAATTATCAATCTTCAAAGTTAGGACATGATTTTGCCAAAGATTAAAATTTACTTTCATTTAATTGCTTTGTTTACCTAGAATCTCTGTTTAACAGCTAAAAACATGTTATATTTGAAAATTAAATAATTACCTTAATGCTTATCCCTGTGTCCGCAATTAATTCGAAATACTTCAAATTGAAAAATTAAAATAACATTAAATGATTTATTTTTCAAATGTCATTTTTATAAAATAACAATTTACATCCAATCATATTTACGCTTATTATTCGCAGACGCGGATACAAGATTTCATTCAAATCGGGGCAATATTTGTGTGATTTTACCCATCTTAGTGACGTAGAATTTAACTTACAATTAGTTCTATTTTTCTAAATTTAGGTTATTTCCAGATTTGCAAAGACAAGCTCAAAAACTGTTTAATTTTGTCCTTAGTGAAACAAAATAGCGGTCCCTAGGATCTTAAGCCAGAACTGAACCAACCAAAAAAAAATGATATATTTTTTAAAAGAAAAACAGAAAAAATATGGATTTATTAAGGTTTAAAAAAGTACAAAAATTCGGAGAAGTCGAAAGCAAAAAGTCGAAATTTTGAAACAATATAAAGATTTTGAAATAGGTTAAAAATATGAGAATAAGTCAAAAGTCTTAAAGAATCTTGTAAAAAAAAATTCAATTTGGGAATAACATCGAAATTTTGAAAAAGTATAATCTCTCAAAAAACTCAAATTATAAAAAAATTTCGGTATTAAATTTTCAACGAAAACTGAAGTTTTTGAAAAGTAAATATTTTGAAAACGATCGACATTACCCAAAAAACGGAATTTTCAAAAGATGTTTTAAATTTTCATAATGAAGTCGAAATTTTGAAATAAAAAGGAAAGGATCTAGACGGACTTCCATAGCAAAATTGCCCCCACCGGGGACCTATATCGTGATCTATATCAAAACATACAAACTATCATTAGTAACTAATATACGTGGAATTCCCTGCTCCATGTCGGTTACCATGAAGATAATTAAAAAAAACCTTCCTCAGACATTTTTTTTCTAAGCGATTCATTTACTAAACTATAAAAAGCGGAGAAGCAAAACAAATCGATGATGATGGTAACCTGTAGGATTTATTTTATGAAATTTTTTGGAGGGCCAGGCCCTCCTGAAAATTTTAATAAAATACAAATAAAAATGTTTATTATTAATTTCTGTGGGGTCTCTTTGAGTGACCACTTTACAAAAAATTCAGAAAATATGTCCATATGTCTCCTAATCCCATGCCTTCTGTTTAGCTCCCAAAACCATTTTTTTTTGCTTTGGTTCTCCTCTCCTTATACAACTTGTATTTTTGTGCAGTGTTACTATTTAAGTACTCTTTTCACGCTTGTTTTGCCTTCTTTTTTGATTTCAACGTTCCACCATGCAGTTAACTTTTTATTGGTGTTAATTGTAATCGCGCCACATGCTTGCTTAGCTGCTCCTATTACTATCTGCTTAAATATTTACCATATGTCTTCAATACCTCTTTGTTCAATCTCCTACCTCTCCTTATTTCTTCCTAATAATTTGGTAATAATTGTTTGCAATATCTTCTTTTAATTTGTATGGTTTAATATTTTCCCTTACTGGTGCAGTTTCGTGTCGTTCATTGTCATTCCTACATCCCCTCTTTTTCTTGATTTTTGCTACAACCAAGTAATGGTCACTAAATAATACTAATAACAAATCGTTCAGTATGCAATATTTTATCCTTCTTAATCCATTGTTGTTTATTTTTGTTTCCCCACTGTTTCCAATCACTTTTACATTTCTGTTCTCTCTTTTACCCACCCTACTGTTAAAATCTCCCATTACGATAATTTTATCTTTACCTGTCTCCATGGCCAATCTCAGTTTCTCTCAGAATTGATCTTTATTACTCGCTAAATCGTCTTCATTTGGTCCATACACTATTATTATGCTTATTCGTTCCCCATATATCTCATCAAATTCTATTTTTAGTATTCCTTCAGAGATGCCTTCCCAATTTTGTATATTGTCTAATAATCCCTGCTCCATTATGCACCCAACCCCTACCACAGCATGTTTATTTTGTTGCACTCCACTTTATATTAAAAAGTGCCCATTGAGACTGAAAAATTTTGAGTAAAAATTCGAAAAACTCTGCAAAAAACGAAATTCCCTAAGAGAAAATTGAAATTTAGGGAACAATGACAAATTTTCGGCGAAAAAGGTGTTTCAATATTTTAAAAACGAAATTTTGGGAAAAAATAGCTGTAAGGTCGATGAAGAAAGTTAATATTTTGTAAAAACATTAAAAAGGTCGAGAAGAGGAGAATATTTTAAAAAAAATTAGCCAAAACGTTTGTGAAGTTAAGACAGAAGTTATTATTTACCTGGAATTTTGTTAAAACTGCAACTTATTGCTTAAGGTTTTAAGTCTAGATTTTAAAAAATTATCACTTATAAATTCGTTTTTTCGAGAGCTGCCTTCAAATTTAAACTTTTTCTAAAAATGTCAACTTTTTTACTGAAATTTTGACATTTTTTCGAGTATTGAATTAAAATTCAAATTACAAAAAAAAAAAAAATTGTACGGAAAATCTAAATTTTTAGATCAAGGAACTTTAAGCAAAAATTCAAAGAATTCTGCAAAAAGCCTAATTCAATTTCAAAACTGAAACTTCCTCTGAGAAAATTGAAATTTCGGGATCACTGTTTAAACTTTGGGGAAAAGGTGTTTCTGTTTTTTAAAGACGAAATTTTGGAAAATTTTATTCAAAACGTTTGCAAAGAAAGTTAATATTTTAGGAAAAATATTTTTAAACATCGAATTTCAACACAAAAATTCGTGAAGGGGAGATTAAATCAGAAGCTTTGCAAAAAAAATTGTAAGAGATTTTTCACGACATTAAACAGCAAGAAAAAAATTATAAGTTTAAGCTTGGAATTTTGATAAAAACTGAAATATTCGACTTTTTGTTTAAAAACTTTAAACAATTGTTAAAGTCAAAATTTTTATAAAAATCAACCAATAATTCATTTTTTCAAAAACTGCCCACAAATTTAGACTTTTATATATACAGGGTGTTACAAAAGTCCGGGCCGCTACTTCAGGAGCATATTCTACACATTAAAATATGAAAAATGTTGAAATACATTTTTTTCTTTAAATTGCCTCCTAACGGAGATATGACCATTTAAAGATGGCGCCCCCAAAGTGGTTTTTTTACTACAAAAAATTAACGGTTAGTAGCAAAGTCATGAAATTGGGCAAGCAGTTAAAGAATTGAATTAGGCATATTCTCATGTAACATATTTTTTAAATAAGCAGTAGCGTGGTGTGTAGGGCGTTGCCCGCGATTATTTTTTGCCGTAACTTTTTTGTATTGCAATATTTCGACACAAAAGTACCATAATCGTAAAAAGCAACATTTTTTATACAAAAAAGGTACTCTTTCTCAAAGTAGCTAAAAGTAACCGTTTCCGAGAAAAAAGCGTTTAAACAAAATTGTTGCATTTATTAGAATTCGTTTTGCAAATTTCTAATTTATCCACTACTAACTGCATTGATATAAAAATAGTACAAAATTAAGAAAAAAAAAATCAAAGCAAGTGTTCGAAATTACTGCCCCCTGCAGCAATACATTGCTCGGCTCGTCTTCTAAGGGAACTCCGTACTCTTTCGCAAATGCCTGGTGTATTGTGAATCTGGTTGAACCCATTTTCAATTCGTTCACGAAGATCATTGATATTGTCAACTGGTGTGGAGAAAACGATCTGCTTTAGATGTCCCCATAAGTAGAAATCGAGTGGGTTGAGGTCAGGAGACCTAGCTGGCCATGGTATCGGACCTCCTCGACCTATCCATCGTTGATGATAGTTGTTATTCAAAAATTCCCTAGCAACTGCACTAAAATGGGCAGGTGCCCCATCGTGCATTATCCACATTCGCTGTCTTGTTATGAGTGGAACATTTTCTAGTAACACGGGTAACTCTGTTTGCAAAAAACGTCTATATGATGCTCCTGTTAACCTATGAGGTAAAAAAAACGGTCCAATTATAGAGTCCCCTATTATTCCTCCCCAAATGTTAAGTGAAAAATGTTGCTGATGTCTCGGGATTTTCAACTTGCCACTGATGCATGTTGTGAAAGTTAAGTATCCCGTTTCTGGTAAAACCCGCTTCGTCCGTAAATAATATGAGCGATGGAAAGTTCTCATTTTCAGCGATCCTATGCAATAGCCAGTTGCAAAATTCTATTCTTGGAGGATAATCAGCAGCAAGTAATCCTTGCACTCTTTGAAAATGATAGGGGTAAAATTGGTAAAATTTCAAAATTCGCCAGATAGTTACGTGATTTACTCCTTCGGCTAAAGCAAGTTGTCTAGTGCTGACACATGGATCTTCTTCAACTCGCTGAAGCACACGCTCCTCTAAATTAGCAACTTCTGCGTTTGGCCTTCCAACACGTTCGCCTTTGAAAACAAAATTTCCTGTTTCACATAAACGAGCATGAATTTTCTGGAACAATTTTTCTCCTGGTAGGTGTCTATTAGGAAAACGTTCAGCATAAAGCCGTCTTGCTTCAGCACGATTACAATTTGCAAGCCCGTACATTAAATGCATATCGGCCATTTCTTGATTTGAATAGTCCATTTTATCAAAATAATGAAAAGTTAAAAAACTACTACACTTACTATTGACAACAAAAACTGCTAAAGTTTACAGCTTACGACCAAATTTTATCAGTGACACAACGTCAATCTCTGGCAGATATTGTCAAGTACAATTGTTTTCTTTACGATCAGTTTGCATGACCAACTTATTTTTTCTTATACAAATTAGTTAGAATTTCGAAGACGGGATAGGATTATTTAAACGCCTTTTTCTTGGAAACGGTTACTTTTAGCGATTTTGAGAAAGAGTACCTTTTTTGTATAAAAAATGTTGCTTTTTACGATTATGGCACTTTTGTGTCGAAATATTGCAATACAAAAAAGTTACGGCAAAAAATATTCGCGGGCAACCCCCTACACACCACGCTACTGCTTATTTAAAAAATATGTTACATGAGAATATGCCTAATTTAATTCTTTAACTGCTTGCCCAATTTCATGACTTTGCTACTAACCGTTAACTTTTTGTAGTAAAAAAACCACTTTAGGGGCGCCATTTTTAAATGGTCATATCTCCGTTAGGAGGCAATTTAAAGAAAAAAATGTATTTTAACATTTTTCATATTTTAATGTGTAGAATATGCTCCTGAGCTACTTCAGGACTTTTGTAACACCCTGTATATATATATATATATATATATATATATATATATATATATATATATATAGTATATATATATATATATATATATATATATATATATATAAACTTTTTTATCTTAGAAAATGTTGCTCTTACAATTTTTTATACTTTTTTCGCAAAGCTTTTGGTTTAATCTCCTCTTCTCGAATGTTTGTGTTAAAATTCGATTTAATTTTTTTTTTTTTTAAATATTAACTTTCTTTGCAAACGTTCTGGATAAAATTTTCCAAAATTTCGTTCTTAAAAAACAGAAGAGATTCTCTGAAATTTAAACGGTGATCATCAAATTTTGCGCTAAAGCCTTAGACATTTGATAGGTCATCAGTATTTTAGTAATTTTGCCAGAAAGCATGCTCTTCTTGAAGAATCGTAGACAAACTAATGTTGAGTTAAAAATTTATGTGTACATCTGGTAATTGTTTTCCTATGAAATCACTAAAATACTTAAATGTTGAACATTTAGTAGCTCAACAGTATTTCAAATGTTTGGTCACAGAAAATAATCTGAAATTCACAAATGTGCTCGTACAGATCCGTAGACAAAATAATAGTATATTAAGAAGTTGGATATTTGGTAGATTATTAGTATCGCTGTTGTTTTTCCATAAAATCGTCTCTAAAATTCAAAAATAGTCTCATAGAGGAGCCCGATCAAAATAATTTGAGGTTAAAATTTTGGACATTTGGCAGTTCATCAGTATTTTAATTATTTTGCTACAAAACATTCTTGTTTTGAAGAATCATGTTTGACGGTACATCTGGTAATTGTTTTTTCATAAAATCTCTAAAATTTTCAAATGTTCTCGTAGAGGATCTAGATCAAAATAATTTTAAGCTAAACGTTGAGGATTTAGTAGTTCATCATTATTTTAATTGTTTGACATTCGCAAGTGTGCTCTTGGAGGTCAACGGGCTAAATAATACTATGTTAAAAAGTTGAGTATTTGGTAATTCATCAGTATTGCAATTGTTTTTCCACTGAAATCTTCTCTAAAATTTGAAAATGGTCCTATGAAGCAACCGAAGGAAAATAATTCTGGACTAAAACTTTGGACATTTGGTAGTTTATCACCATTTCAGTTGTTTTGCCACAAAATAAAATTCATAAATTTAAAATTTTAAATTCTTCTTCTTTCGAAATTTGAATTTAAGAAATCTTCTTTTTTAAGGTCTCCGATTTCTTTTCAAAATTTGACTTTTTTCTCAAATATGACGTTCTCCCCAAAATTACCAGATTTATTTCCAAAACTGCGATTTATCTCGAAATTTCGATTATTTTGTTAAAATGTGTTTTTTTTAACACTTTTCCGTTTCCCAAAATTTCACTTGTTTTAGAAATGTAGACTATTTACTTTTTTAAACACGATTTTTTGAATATATCGTTCCCTTGAAAATTATGACATTTTTTTTAAACTACGATTTTCTTCCAAACAAATTTTGACTTCTAGCATAAAATTCAATGGTCAGTATTCATCTTTTCAAATTTCGATTCCAAAAATCTCTATTTTTTAAATTTCGGTTTACATTTCATAATTGGACTTTTTTTCTTAAAATTACGAAATTTTTTTTTCAAAACGACAATTTTTCTCGAAATTGCGATTATTTTGTAAATATTTTTCTTTTTCGAAGCTTTTTCTTTTTTCAAAATGTCTCTTTTTCTAAAAATGTCGTCTTTTTTCTTTTTAAACACGACTTTCTGGAGAAATTGTTCTTTTGAAAAGTACGACATTTTTTTTTAAACTACGATTTTCCCCCAAATTTCAATTATTTTGTTAAAATTTCGCTTTTTCGAAATTTCTTCGTTTCTCAAAATTTCATTATTCCTAAAAATGTGGACTATTTACTTTTTTAAACACGAAAGAGTGTTAAAATAGCGACCCGCGAGTAACGTGTTTGTAGCGTTTTTCAATCTACGGTTTAATTATTCAGTGTCCAGTGTGATAAACTTTAAAAATTAAACACCTTTATCAATTTAGTTATGGCCTCTTCGAAGAAAGGCAAAAGGGCTAGTGAAACAGCTTCCCTTACCGCTAAAACTATCGCAACACGTGTAAATAAGCTAGAGGACACCTTAACCAAGGGCTTGCAAGATCTGAAGGAGAAAGTAAATAAAATCTATGCAAGTGATAAAACTAGATATGAGTCAGTTAGTGCGTCTTGAAAATCAAATTAAAAGTTTGAATCAGAACGAACTATCAAACTCTATCTTAATCCATGGAATACCGAAAGAACAGGAAAAAAATTTGTGTGAAAAAGTTCTAAACGTTTCGTTTTTAATGTCCAACTAGGAAAAAAGGTTACCGCTGATAATATCAACTACTGTTATCGCATTGGAAACAAACGTGTGTGGAAACAGACCGAGAGCGCTGCTCGTTAGCTTCGTGCAACGGTGAATTTGTGATGAGATATTTCTAACTAAAAAATTCTCTAAAAGGCAGTGGTGTATTTATTACAGAAATGGTAACAAACTCAAAATATAAATTATTTACCAAAGTGCGTAAACTTATTGGAAAAAAATCTTGTTATATGCCCATACATGTGGATTTAGATTTTAAGGTAAGGGAATCGCTTAAATAATTACTTTTTAAAATTAAAAAACAGCCTATTGCTTTTGGAGTTTTTTATCGTTCACCTCATACTTACATAAATTTTTTTATTAATGAATTTGAAATATTTTTCCATACATATACCCTACAGTGGATGAAATTATTTGTCTTGGGGATTTCAATGTTAACTTTTTAAATCGAGATAATCCTTTTAATCATTGCTTTGAGTCCTACAATTTTGTTCAGGTTTTAAAGAAACCTACAAGAAGTTCTCGTAATTGCAGCTAACTACTCAATCCAATTCTTGTTGCAAATAACAGTTTTGTTACTTAAGCTAGTACTATTTCTGTAGATAATATTTCTGATCATAAGTTAGTATTTTGTGACCTTAACCTAAAAAAACCGAAAACTGAGTCTGAAGTTATAAAGTATCATTGCTTTGATAATTTTAATCATAATTTGTTCTTACACGATCTAAATAATTACTCGTGGCACCATATCTTATACGAAAATAATATTGATAATGAAATTAGTTTGTTTAATGGATTTATCTTAGGTACATTTGATAAACATGCTCCCATTAAAAAAATTTAGGTGTCGAAATCTAAAGCTCCTTGGCTCACAAATGATTTAAAACTATTTATGAGGAAAAGAAATTTGGCTTTACAAAAATATAAAAAAACGAAATGTGAGCATGATTGGTTAGAGCAGGGATGAGCAAACTTTTTTTACAGCGGGCCAACTACAAGGTTAAAAATTTTGTGCGGGCCGCATGTGAGCAAAATATGAACGCTAGAATTATATTATTAACGCCAATTATTAAGTTTTTTTAACAAAACAAAAATAACAAAAGTAGGTACTATAAGAATTACCTAATTAAAATACGTAATACAAATAAAAAGAGGGAAATTATTACAGGAAAAAAATCCTAAACAAACTCTAATGAGAATTTTGAAGTTGCTTCTTTGCCAAATTTGCCAAAGAAACTCGCACAGAACTTTCCAGTCGTACGTTATTTAGTTTGGACCTGTGGTCCCTTTTAATTATTTCCATTATGCAAACATAAGTGCTTCCAAAATCATAGGCGTAATAGGGCCCTATTCTGGTTCATGCGGCAAACTAAAAATTTATATGTATTCAATTGGGGGACTTTCCAATTTTTCAGAAATCATCCTTTCCTTGAAACATTTTTTTGAAATTTCTATCTTTTTCTCAATTTTTTTTTACAAAATTTGCCTTTTTCTTTTAACATTTCGCCATTTTTCTAAATTTACTTTTCTGAAAATTTCAACTTTTTTAATTCCGAAAATTTCAACTTGTTTATTAAAATTTGCCTTTTCATCAAAATCTGGTCGATCTCCTGATAAAAAAGTGTATTTTCTGAAATTTATGTGAAAGGACAAAAATTACAAAGAAAATTTTTTTGTAAAATTCAACTCTTTTTTAATCCAAATTTCTGGAAGTTTCAAATTATTTGTCGAAATTTCGATGTATATCACAATATTTGACATTTTCTGACGCCCGTTAAGGTAAGGTCTGTAAGGCCTGTCTTCCTGTGGCTTGAGGAGGCAAATAAAAATAAATATTCAATTTTTTTCTTAAAATTTGCTTTTTCTAAATTTCAATGAAATCTTATTCTTTGTGGTAATTTCGAAATTTCACTAAGATTAAACCTTTTTTTTTCAGAATTTAGATCTTTTTCTTAAAATTTCTCGTTTTTTCTCGGCGTTTTGGCTTTTTTTTAAAATTTCGACTTGTTTTTAAATTTCAATTTCCTTGCAAAATTTTTGGTCCATTTTAAATTTTTATCGAAATGTCGCTTTTTTTTCAAAATCCAATATTTTTCTTAACATTTAGCTAATAATATCAATCTTTTAAATTTTGATTTTATTAGAAACTTTGACTGGTTTCCTAAAGTTTGCTTTTTTCAGGAAATCGTGATTTTTGCCTCAATATCCGATATTTAATATTTCCATAAGTTTTTTCTTGTTCCTGGATATTCGTCTTTTTTTTCAAAATTATGAATTTTTTTAAAATAATTCACCTGTACCTCAAAATTTGTTTTTTTTTGAATTTTCGATTTTATTTTCAAAATATTTGTCTTTTTCAACAAATTACGATTTTTAGTTCAAATGGTTTAATGGTTCTGAAAATGTTCGCTTTCCCTCTAAATTACATCGAAAATTTAATAAAAATATTGCAAAAAAATTTTTTTGAGGATTTTCAGAAAAACATTTCTTATAAATCCAACATCTTTACTAATTATAAATTTTGATAGCAATGTTTTGGAGAATTGCGATTTTCTTTCTCAAAATTCGACTTTTTCTAAAAATTGCATCTTTTCACAAAAATAGAACTTTAAAAATTTTGACTTTTTCGAATTATAAACATTTCTCGAGTTTTTGAGAAAGGTTAGGTTTTATTTTTAATATGATTCATTGAAAATTCCAACTTTTTCAATTTCCCTTTTAAAATTGGACATTCTTTTGGAAATTTGAAATATTTTCTAGAAAGTTTGATATTTTTCTGGAAATTTCAATGTAATTTTTAAATACTACGATTTTCTTTCGAAGTCTTTGTTTTTCTGTATTTGTTTTAAATTTGATTTCCGCTTATTTTAACTTGTCCGAATATCATCTTATTTTCCAAAATTTGACTTTTACCTCAAAATTTAAATCTGTTTTCGGATGTTTCCATATAAAATTGAACTTTTCCTGAAGATTTAGACTTTTTCACAAAATTCGTTAATTTTTTAAAAATTGGATCGAAATTTTAATAGAAATCTAAAAATCTTAAAACAATATTTTTAGGAAATTTTGAGAAAAAGATGTTTTGAAAACATTCAAGAATATGTCAAAATTAAAATAAAATAAAAATTCTGAGAGAATATTTTTAAAAGTTGCAATTGTTTTTTTACCTTAGAGAAAATTACCACTTTTTAGCAAAAATTGACTTTTGGAAATTTCGTTTTTTGCGTTTCCACTTTCTCGAAATTTTGACATTTCTTAAAGTTCTTAGAAAGCTTTTTTCCTAAGATCAGGCTTTTTCGACATTTCTACTTTAATCTGAAAATGTGATCTCCCCAGACCAAGAAAATATACGAAAACTACGAGCAATTTCTTCTGATCGAAATATTTTAAAGCTCGATTCAAATTGGTTTATTAAATTTTGAATTTCCTGGCCATCTATCTGAAGGAGTTTGTTTTCTCAAGCATAGAAAATCTTTTGCGTTTTTTGACAATAAATGTCCAGTTGTACATCTCATGAAATATCGATGCTTCTTTCCACATTTTGGGGAAACCTTTTGAAGCAGTGGCAACTTGCAGCTACCACTCCTTCTAGACGGCTTTGGTTCCTAGCTCCCACGGCGTAGATGTTTCGAATAAACAGTGCAGTGTTGTCAGCTCAAAAAAGCTACTGCAAAGCAGCTTGGAGATTTGTATTATTATATCCAAGCGTGCTGTCTATGCTAAAAATCGGGTAGTGATGGTACTAATGGCGTTTATGTCTCGCTATGCGCAGCGGCGTTGACTGAATTCAGTCAACGACAGCGGACATCTAACGGTCTAAAAACTTTTTGCTACGATTACTACCGGTAAACTATCTTAAAAATTAAAACACGCACCTTTTTAAATGCCATAAATACAATCAAACTTTCGAGATTTATAGTCCAAGTGTCAAGATGAAATTAGAAAATCTGATAAGAGCAAAAGTTTTGAGTTTTGATTTAAAATTCCATTGTGATTTTTCTAGCTTTATGTATATCAAAATTTTGACATTAAAAAAATCCAAATCAAAGTTAAATCTTCAAATTTTTAATGTTTCTTAATATTGTTAAAATAATGATAGATACATTATTAGTTCACACATTTTAAGTGTAACCTCGAGGGTTTAAAATTCTCGGAATTTTAAATCTAATCTCAAAATATCCACGTTAATCTCGATATTTCGACTTTATGTTTTGGAAAAAATTGTAATTTTGAGTTTGAAGCTAACAATTTAAAAAAAAATCTTTAATTCTAAAACAATATTTTAGGGAATTCAAATCTAATGATTTTTCTGGACTTAAAGTTGAAATTAGCAAAATGAAAATTTAATATTTGTGGTATGTGGTTGACTTATTTTTTATTTGTTAGTATAAGTGAGATTTGGGCTCTCTAATTTAATGTGCGAGAGGGGTTGAACTAAAAACGTACGCGGTGTATTAGTTTACTCGTTCAAACCAAAACATCTATATAGCAAATATGTCAACTTATTTTTACTCATAAACCACTTACTAATCTCATAATTTGGATACCCCTGGTAAAAGAAACTACTAAACAGATATTAAAATTCTGAATTTGGTTTCTCGAAGAATGAGAAAAGAAATAGTAGTAAATGTAAAAAACCCACGACTTATTAATCTTTGATTTGCATAGAAAAAGTGAATTAAAAAAAAATTTAATTTAGAAAAATAAATTGACATTATTATGTCAGTTATTTGGAGTGTTTAGAGTTTGCGGTGTAAAAAAAGTGAATTAGGTGGCAACAGTGCCTTGTATTTGGAGTTATATTTTGTTATTTTAATTATTTGTGTTTTCGATCGTGCTTGCTCAAGCTAATTACACCTATTTTTCAGCCACGGTCTGAAAATCCGAAAGTGCAGTTATGGATCTTAGATATTTCCAATTTGACCGAATTGCAAAGTCTACCCATCAGCCCCTCAAAGGCCTTATTAGGACCGTAAGTACTTTAATTAAATCTGTGATTATGTCGATGATTTATCTGTGATTTTTCAATGTCTTTTAATTCTTAACTTTCTTATTTTTTCACATGTGGATTTTATGTTCAAAAAATTTTCAAATTTAGGGAATTTTTTTAAGTCGAAACATTTACTTACTCTCTTTTCTATCACATCGAGTCTGAACTCAAAAATGATTTAAAAATTTTCAAAATTTTCTTAATAACGATATTAAAATTTCTAGTTTTACTTCTTGTCTAAAATTTTAACTGATTTTAAATTTCAGATTTTCCTCAATATTTCGGAGACATCTTTTTACATATTTCGAGTTTGTTTGGTCTAAATTTTGAATAATTTTCAGTGTTTCAGTTTTTTACTACTTTTTAATGGAATTTGGCCTAAATTACGGGATTTTTTTCTAAATTCAAAACTCTTACATACTCGTTTTCTACCATTTTCAGTCTGAACTCTAAAATGATATTAAAATTTACAAATTTTTCCCAATTACGCTCTCAGAAATTCCAATTTTACTTTTTATTTAAAATTTTTACTGCCTCAAAATCCCTCATTTTCCTCAAAATGCTTAACTTAACTAGAATAATTTTTTTACAAAATTCGAGTATTTTGGTTGAAATTTTGATTGTTTTTTTAGGGTTTCAGTTTTTTACTTTTTTCCTACAATTTGGCTCAAATTGGAGGATTTGTTTTAAAGTCTAAACTTTTAAATACTCGTTTTCTACCATTACGAATCTCAACTCTAAAATGATATCAAAATTTCCAAATTTTTCGTGATTACGATCTTGGAATTTTCAATTTCACTTTTTTGTCCAAAATTTTAACTGAATCTAAATCCACCATTTTGCTTAAAATGCCTGACTTAACTAGAATATTTTTTTTACAAATTTCGAATTTTTGGTCAAAATTTTGTTATGTGCAAGAGGTTTATTAAATAGAATAATTAGGAACAAATTATTCGTCTTTCTACTTGTAAGGTGTAATTCAACCCAACAATTCCTCGATTACTTAGATTTCTTTACGTAATATGTAATTGTTTAAAACTTAATAAACTCTCATTACCTTTACGGAATTTGCTAAGCTCAACAGAATTAATTGTCGACGCGATGAACGAGCCAGCGACCGCCAACTAGTATACATTGTCCACATATACACGTATTAAAATTGTTTTGCACACTTATGGAATATCACTGCTTTAGTTTCTTATAGTTTCTAAGTTAAAAGTAAGCCTTAAAGCCTAATTAAAGTATTGAGTAAACCTTTGCTCAGTTCAAAAGTGTGAGTGAATTAATTTTCTCAAGAACAATTCTCAAATAAAACATCAACATCATGTTTTTATCAGGTAATTGCCAATAGTTTTAATTCTTACGTGGTGGAATTGTTCGATATTTATTAGCTGATAATTTAAACTATTGCAAAATATTCGTATTAATTCATTTTGAATCCGTTTTAAAAATTTTTACTTTTTTTAGAAAGGGCAGGGGCGGGTTTAGGATATTTTGGGGCCCCCACACTAATAGGTGGTTTTCTGTTTTTAAGCATCCAGTACACAACAAAAGTCTATTTAACAAAAAACAGAAAATTTGAGAATAACGCAAAAATTTTAAAAAAGTTTCAAAATTTCAAAAGATTCATTTCAACATTCGTTAATAAAAATTCGAATATTTTCAAATTGGGTCGCAGAAATGTTAAATCGAATTAATAAACATAATGTTTTCGACCAATAAGAGTCTACCATGAAAAATAAACTTTCAAAGAAGAGAAGAAGAAGAAAAGAGAATTTTGGAAAAAAGTCAATATTGGGATAGTCCAAATGTTAAGTCACTTTTTTAAAAAAAGTTGAAGATTTGACTGGAATTTAAAACTATACCGGGTCTTTTTTTTAGTTGGGAGGTTACCTTTATATGGAATACTACTTATTTTAAAGGCAAACTGATTTTGTCGATGGGACTAATCGGGGTTAAACTATCTTCTAAAAATATTTCCAACTTCCCCCCACTACCGATTATACCGGAAGTAGACATCAACTTTCTTATTTTAAATGGCAACCCACAAATTTTATGTTTCATTTAGATTTTACGTAAAAAAATAAGGTGAGTTTATGTATACATGTTTATCGCTACTTTTGATTGTTTTAAAGATATTTCAATTTTTCGAAAAAAAATGACAGAAAAGAGGGTTATTTTGACTCTTTGTATCCTTTTTATTATTTGCAGTAAAAACATGAAATTTGGGTTGAAGTCAGGAAATATTAGAAAGACTATAATAACGTAAACAGATTTTACATTTATTATACAGAGTGATGGAAAATTTATAATCTTTGCTGTTTTTGTTTTATTCAAAAAAACTCTGTTTTTTTAAATAGGAACTATATGTTTTTTAATCATTTTTGAATTCTTCATATAAAAAGAAGAAAAAAGTTATATTACTTATTTTTTAAAATTTTGTGCCGTTACAGAGGTATTTTACATAAATCTCAAAATAAAAAAAATCAAACATTTCTTGTTTGTTCAAGTAGGAAATTAACTGTGTGCAATAAAAGCTTAAAGAATTAATCATAATAAGTAATAGGAAACAAAAATAATTGACAAAAAATTTATATCAAGAACAACAAGGGCGATATTCTCTTTCAATACATTTAAAGACATATTTTAAGATTTCGAATCGAGTAACGTTTTTAAGCACATCCGATTGTTCCTAGCAATATGCTTGTCATGCAGTAGTCGTAAAAAATTGCTAAAAAATTTCCATTTTAATTTTCATTGTAAAATTTAACGCTTAAAAATACTGAGTTCTAATCTAACAGCATAACAGTTAAAGGACAAATTTTCTTGAATATTTGTTGTTGATTTTGATTACTCCAAAAATGCGAAGTGTGTTTAACAAACCATTTTTACATTCATGGCTACCTAAACATTTTTCAGTAAGTATTCTAACAATTAGCCAAAAACTTATTCGTCTTGTGCGGTTATCTTTTAAATGTTATTTAGCCTAAAATTTTTAAGCCTTGTGGTTGTGTTTTTTTTAAAAAATTTTGTTGACTACTACCAAGTTGCTACTAAAAAAAAGATATATTTTTCTTTTTCATTTTGCATTATATCTCCGTAAAGGTGCAGAATTTTAAAAAATTAGTCATATAACTTTTTTCTTCTTTTTACGTGAGGAATTCAAAAATGTTTAAAAAACACATAGTTCCCATTTAAAAAAACAGAGTTTTTTTGAATAAAACAAAAACAATAAAGATCACAAAATTTCCATCACCCTGTGTAATAAATGTAAAACTTGATTACGTTATTACAGTCTCCATAATATTTCATGACTTCAATTCAAATTTCATGTTTTTATTGCAAATAATAAAAAAGATACAAAGAGTCAAAATAACCCTCTTTTCTGTCAGTTTTTTCCGAAAAATTGAAATATCTTAAAAACTACCAAAGATAGCAATAAACATGTATACATAAACTCCTCTTATTTTTCTACGTAAAATCCAAATAAAATATAAAATTTGGGGGTTGCTATTTAAAATAAGAAAGTTGATGTCTACTTCCAGTATAACCGGAAGTGGGAGGAAGTTGAAAATATTTTTGAAAGATAGTTTAGTTCCGATTAGCCATATCGACAAAATCAGTTTACCTTTATAATGAGTGATACTCCATATAAAGGTAACCTCCCAACTAAAAAAAACACCCGGTATATTTATAGGTAAAAAAAGTCATGTTTTTAAAAAAGTTAAAATATTGAAAAAAATATTGTCGACGCTTTGAACAGAAGTCAAAATTTTGAGAATTAGTCGAAAATTTAATAAAAATTTCAAGAAATGCCCGATTAAAAAAAATCCAAATTTTCAAATAATGGATTCAAAGTATGCAAAAATGTCGAAATTTTAGAAATAGTTGAAATAAAAAAAATAGTTCAAATATTTTATAATTTTCAAAAAATTTTAAATTAAGTGAAATTTAAAACAAATGTCGAAGATTTGAAAAAAGTCCACATTTAAAAAATGATTGAAATTTTGGAAATTTGACGACATATATAACAAAAAACATTCAAAAAATTTCAACATTTTGAAAAAGAAGAAGAAGACAAAGTCGAAATTTTGAAGCCTAAATCGAAAACATAACAAAACTTTGAAAAGGTCGACACATTCAAAAGGTTTAACAATTATGAAAAAATTGGATAAGTTTTCAAAATAATTCGAAAGTTAGAAAAAGTTGAAATATTGAAAAATTCCGAAATTTTTAGTCGAATTTTCGATAAAATATTGAAAATAAAAGCGAAAATTATCAGATGGATGGAAATTTTCAAAAGTCGAAATACTGAAAAGTTAAAATTTTGGAAAAAGTTGAAATTTTTAATAGTTATAATTTTGAAACAAAGTGGAACATTTTTTTTAAAAAGTTGAAATTTTAGGTCAAATATTTCAAAAAAATTTAAATTTTGAAATAATGTCGAAATTTTCATAGGTCAAGTTTTTCAAAACTAAATCGAAATTTTGAAAGAAACTCGAAAATTAAAAAAAAATACATTTTTAGAAAAAAATCCTAAAATAGCCGAAAATTTCAAGAATAAAAATATCACGATAAAAAAATTGAAACTGTAAAAAAAGTTGAAATATTGATAAATTTAATAAAACATTTAAAAAATATTCAAACTTATTAAGAATCCAAGTTTTCAATAAAAACCGTTCTAATTTTCAAAAAACAAATTGTAAAAGCGGTGAAATTTTGAAAAAATTTGAAAATTTAAAAAGTCAAAACTTGTAAAAAAGTCCAACCTTATAAAATTCTATATTTTCAGAAGAGGTAAAAATTTTTAAATGGTGGAAATTCGGAAAACTTCTCCATCTTTTTAAAAAGATTTACAGAAAAACCAAAACACCAAAAAGTCGAAATTTTTACGAAAATATAAAAATTTTCAATACCGCATACACAGCTCTTTGGAAAAATAACGTGAAAATTCAAGATTTTGAGTAAAAAAGTCTAAATTTCGCAGTCGAGTCGAAATTTGCAAAACCAAACCTATTAAAAAAAGTAATGCTTAACAAAAATTTTGATTGTCAGGTTTTTAAAGAGAGAAAATTTTCATAAAGTAACATTTACGAAAATGTCAAAATTATCAGAAAAGTCGAAATTTTTAATCAAAATTTTGAAAAATCTAAATTTTGAATAAAGTTTAAATGTTGAAAATATCAAAATTCGATCATCACAAAATGTCGAAATTTCTAAAATTTTAAATTTTGGAAAAATGGAGATTAAAAGAAACAGAAATTTTCGAAAGATGGGATCGAAAAAAAAAACAAAATTTTCGGTAACGGAGAAATTTTCAAAATAAAGCTGAACTGTTGAAACAGGAAGAAACGAAGCGTGAAAGGGCGAATATTTAAAAAAATATATTAAAGTTTTGGAAAGATGCTCGGGTACATATCAGCCAATTAATAGCGAGAGACCGGATTTGAGGTAAAATCCTATAATCCTGCCTTTTCGCCCTTTTCATCTTTTTTCATGCGTTATTGTCTAAATTTCTATTTCGCTTGGTATTTTGCCTTTTTATACATGACTTGAACCTATCTTGAAAAAGTTTTATGCCTGTTTATCCTTTTGTATGGGTTTTCCCCATAAATTTACACTTCTGAAGAATTTAGGCAGAAATATGTAAGTACTTAACAAAATAAAGCAATAAAATAGAAATTTAATTTATCATAATAATCTAAGAAGCTTCAAACATTTCAGAGAAAGATAATTTAACAACAATTACATGTATGACCCATCCAATCCCCTTAAAGTTTTGCCACAAGAATAAGGAACAATTTTAATTATTTATCTAATAATTTAAATATTGTCCCATCTAAGCTTGTTAAGCTAAAATAACATCTTTGAAATTTAATGTCACAATTTCAACCTTTTTTGGAAATGTCAAATTTGTATTAGATTTTCTGTTTAATTCGAAGTATTTCTATATACTATATTTTACTTTTTTTAAAAAATCCAGAGTTTCAAATTTTGGTTTTTACTTTAAAGTTACTTTCTTAAAACTTTGGCTCTTTTCATAAATATGGAAGTTTAGCGAAAGTTTTTGTAAAAAATTTCATATGAAAATTCTGAATTCCAATTTGGAATTTTACTTTGAAATTTTCCAAAAAGTCTACATTTAGAGTGTACGAAGATGTATTAGAAAAAGTTCAATAACGAATGAGTTTAAATTAAGAAAAACAACAAACTGAATTCATTAATAAACGTTTCTCAAAATATGAACTTTTTTAGAAATATTTAACTTTTGAAGGTAAAATCCTTGGTCTTTTAAAATTGACATTCAAGAAATACTTCGACATTTAATAATATTATCTTTATCTCGAGAAAAAAGAAACCATAATTTCTGGAAAGAAGGGTTATAAACAAACCTTTCGAAAAAAAAACCATAAAAATTGCAACGGAAGTTTATGTACGAGTTTTCAAAAAAGTCTCTAAAAAAAAATAAATATCTATTAACAAAAAGTATCAAAATTCAACATTTTCGTCTGGAGCAAAATTTAGAGAAAAAACTTTGAGGTTTATTGTCAGCATTTTAATTTACGTGTATCGTCGATGACGCTCAAAGAATTGAATTTTTGATAAGTATCGGGTGTTCAGATGAAAAAGTCACCAAGTTGATTGTGTAACTTCTTATTTTTTTTAACTTGTACCTTCAGTAGACTATAAGCAATTGACAACTGTAAGGTTTGAACTACTATTCCAACTGACGAAGGAATTTCAGGGCATTAGACTCTTAGATTATTTTATGAATTTGTGTATCTCGTTAATTCAAATCGTACTTCGTCAAAGAAAATAACTTTCTAAAGGATTTTTTTGCGTTACAGAGTTCTGAACTTCTGACACCTTTACTGCTTTCTTAAAATCCAAAATGAAAATTTGTTAAAAAAGGTTTACATGTCGAGAGAGAAAAGTCAATATATTTTAAAGAAGTTCGATTTCTGAGCCAATGCCAATGTGAATATTTTTAAAGAAAAAACTAAAGTTATTAAACCATTTTTATTTCAAAGTTTCGATCTTAGTCTTGGCATTTTTAAACCTGTAAAATTTCAAAAAAAATTTGTAAATCAAGTCTTTTGCAAAATATGAGTTTAAAGTATTGTAGAAATGTCGTGATTTAAAGTAGAAATTTACCAACTAAAGTGGAAATTTGGTAACTAACTTCCAAAGTTTTTACCTGGAGTTCTAAATTTTGAGATGAAAATTCGAATTTTTGGAATCGAAATCGAAATAGAAAAAACATAAACTTAATTATAAAAAAAATTTGATACTTTTTATTATAAGGTCAAAATTTTACAAAAAAATTAAATTTTTACTTAAACTGGTTTAAGCTATAAAAAAATTCTGAATTTTTCAGGTTAAACATTTTTAGATCTTGTATAAAACTCATACTATTTTTTGGACAAAATTTCCAGAAGCAATTTTTAGAATTTTTTTTTTGTTTTCCCAAATAATGGCTTTATAAGAGATTTTGAATTGTTAGTAAAGAGTTAAAATTTTATTCAAATAATTTAAACTTTAAATTATTATTTTAGAAAATTCGAAAAATATTATCACAAAATTCAAGTATTTCTATAAATTTCGTAATAAACAATCGTTTATAAAAATTTCGAGTTTTTCTAAAAATTAAAATATTTTGGTTTATTTTGAAATTACATTTTTCCTCAGAATGAGAGTTTAAGCTTAAATTTTGAAACTGCAAAATTCTACATTGTTTTTATAAAACTTAATACGTAATATCCAAATTTCAAATTAAATAGAAGACATTTCAGGAAAAACTTAGATTATTTAAAATAAATTTTCAAAAATTTAAGCCTAATGGATTTTTTCTTGAATTTTCGACTTTGTTTGAAAATTTTAATTTTTTTAGTAAGTGTACGTTTTAAATGAAATCTAAGATTAAGTAATCGACATTTTAGAAAAAAATTCAAATACTTGAGTTTAAAGTAAAAATGTTAAGGTTTTTGGTGACAATTCGAAAATAAACTCGACATTTTAAATATTTATTCATTTCGAAATATTATACTTCTTCTGCATATTCCAAGTATATATATATATTCCACCTAAAATTTAATTTTATTTGAAATTTCTTGTGAAAACTTCTTAATTTTGGCACGGTTTTTTAAAATTATGACGTAGAAAAGAAAAATTTGGAATCTTACTTGTAATTTTGTCCTTTTAAGGTCAAAAGTTTTTCTTTAGTCATAGAATGTTGACATTTAATTTGTAGTTACGAATAAAATAATGTTTAAAATGGCCAAGAAATGCTTTTCTTGTTAATTGGTGGTTTGACTTTCTAATTCCTTTTTTAGAGCATTTTACCCTTCTAGTGCCTTTTTAAGCCCTTTGTTTTTGCCTAATTTGACATTTGGCTCGCCTTTTTACCTTATTTAATTGTGCCTAAAGTCCGCTCTCTATAAATAATATTTTCTTAAAGTTTCAAATGCAATAAGCGGTTTTTTAAACTTCAGATTTATTTAAAAATATCAGACTCTTAAAAGAAAATCTAATTTCCAAGTTTTTACAAAAAAATCCCAACTTTAACTTATATAAATTTTAAAATCTTTAGGCTCGATTTCAAATTCTAAATTCGAGAAAGACGATAAAACTGAGATATTATATCAGAGAAAACTGACAAATTCTAAGAAAGTTCAGTTTCAAGGAGATAAGGCTTTGAAAAAAAAACAAACGATTTAAATCGACATGTTAACGTTTGGAGAAAAATTTGGAGAGGAAATTTTAATTTAAAAATATCTACATTTTGGGCCAAAGTGAAAACCTTAAATTACATATATATTATTTAAATTTCATCTCTTAGAAATTTTTATCAAAAACTGGAATATTGAAATTCTAAGAAAATTTCCAGTTTAAACTTGCTTTTATAATTAAAATAATTTTTTTTAAATAAAAGTTTTTCTCGGATTTAATTTTTTTTCATCGAAATTCGAACTTTTTCTGAAAATCCGGAAGTTAAGCTATTTTGTAAATATTAATGTTAAAGTTTAAATTGGGATAAAAAACGTCAAAATGATGGAATAGTTTCTGCCATTTTTAACAAGGTGTTTTATGCAGGAATCGTTCCGACTACCTGGAGAACATCTAGGACGATCTTCATAACAATATGGTAACAGAAGGATGAAAATAGAAAAAAATTCAGCAAATTGGAGGCCGATTACCATTGGATCATCTCTTATGCGGCTTCATCAAGTACTTCGGGTTAACAGCATTCGTTTCTCTAAACCCTAGTCAGCTACGTGTTACCAACATCGATAGTCAACTGCCTCATCCTCGAGGCTTACTTTCAGACTCGACGATCCCAGAGCTAATCCTATTCCGCCATTGCCCCAAACTACTCTGATGGTGTGTCACACTTCAACCTAGTTATGGATGAGTTACTAAAAACTCTGGAAAGGAACAGATACATCGTAGGATGGTTAGCGCTGGAGTCCAAAGTACTAGCCTTAGCGTTCGCTGATGATTTTATCTTACTAGAAAATTCGGAGGCTAAGCTCTCTTTAACTTAAACAATATTTATACAGCCTTTTACGTAGAGTACAGCTACGTAGTTAATTTTTTTCCGAAAAAAATAATTTTTTCAGAAATGTCCATCTATTTGCGACATCACTAAAAATTGTACAAGTTAGTGTCCTTGAGCATAAGCTCTCGGTTCTTTCAGAGATACCGGTGCAGGACCTAGTAGAACAATATATTTAATTACCTACAAACATCACCTACTAAATATCTATGAGTATAAGCTTTTCACATCGTAAACGATATAGGTAAAGGACTCTTAAGTAGGCACAACATTTGCCGCTCTTTGACCCTGGATTTCCATTTTGATTGTTGTATGATGGTGCTAATGCTAAACTATCCTTACGTTGATTGCATGATTGGAAGCATTTTTGTTAGACATCTCTCGAAAGGGCTTTGAGCTGCTCCGTCGTGGGCCTCTCTATGTCAACAATGGTGTCGAAACGTTTTTCTTTTAGAACAGTTTATATTTTAGGGAAAATCCAGAATTTATATTGTGCCAAATCCAAAGAGTAAGCCGAATGTGGACAGACAGGAACTTTTTTTTCGGCCAAAAATCAGAAACGAATTGTGGCATTTTGCATTGTCGTGATAAAGGTGGAAGCCATTAGCCCGTTTTTCTAGTATTTTTTTCCGTTTGCAGCACACCCTCGTAAGATTAGAAGTTTACAGTTGGAAACAAACCCTAATTGCACTATGCCTTTACTATCAAAAAACAACGACCATGACTTTTACGTTCAATTTTACCTGACGAGCTTTCTTAGGACGAGAAGAGCCATTCGTTTTCGATTGGGAACTCTGGGTGGTCTTAGAGAGTCGTAACAATATACCCAACTTTCATCTCCTGTTATAATTTTGTTCATGAAGACATCAAATTTTTAACAAAATGCTGAAATTGTCAAATTTCCAATTAAAACTCTAAATCTTGAGGGCAAAGTTTAATTAGTAGGAGGTAGTATACTAAAGCCTTTAGTCTTTTGAGGTAGTACCACGTCACGTGTCACTAGAGGCGCTCAAATGATGCTTAAATCACGTATAGACACGTAAGTCGGTTCCTGTTATTCTTCTTTTCTCATCCTGTCCATTTTCTTATTTTCATTTTTCATCTCCTCTGCTTTTTCTTGAAATTATTAATTACAAAGATGATGGACTCTCTTCGTGCGAAAAATTTTGGACGTAAACTGCCCTCCTCTTGGGATGTCCGGATGGAGAGGTGTGCCAAAGAATTCAAAGTCGACAGAAAATTCTAAAGTGTTAAAAGCTAAGTCTTTCAAATAATTCATTTAAAATTTAGTTCTGTAATATTCGGGAGTTACACCCAAATTTATACTCGGTTCATGAACACCTTTAAAATCAAAGACCCCCTGTACTGTCTCTAACAGACACTTAAGTCTCCCCATGCATCAATACGGTCCATATACTTGGCCCTAATTACAACCTGCACACAGTTTCGACCTGTCTAGTCAACAAAAACCAGCACTGGAAACTTGTTGATTTCCATCAAAATCGAGCCCCTCCCAAGAGACTTGGACGTCGGCTGTTACTGTGGTGGAAGAGTCTTTGTGAATTGCCAGATCCTGCTTATAGAGTTTGCCGTCCGGATGTCTGACATGCGGCTCATCCTCGCCCTGCCACTTGTTGTTCTTACAGTGGGTGGAAATCTTGTTCACTATTCCATTTTGTCTGCAAATCCTATCCCAGTGAGAAAATAGTTTAGTAAAATTTGGAAAAATATCTGCAGTACCAATTGATATCAGCGTTTTCAATTTTAGCCACCAACAAATATACACTTTTTGACTTTTCTTGGTTAATTTTTTTCTTATCTGGAGTAAAATTGTAGAATGGCCATTCTGTTATTGGTTTAAAAAGCCACTCTGGTCCCGCCCAGAATTTTGCCTCCAGAAGCTTCTTTGGTAAACAGCCTCTGCTATGTTAATCTGCTGGATTTAGATATCCTGACTATGTCTCCATGAGGTAGGCATTGTTAAACGACGTATTTCTTCCACCCTATTTCTTACAAATACCGATTACTAATCCCTTCTTTAAATCCATGAAATCACTATCGACGAATCACTTCAGAAATACTTTTTAACTTCTGTCCCTGTTAGATCATTAGTTGTTGATTTTGCTTATCATTAAAGCAACCAATAGTTATAAACGCAGAATGATCATAGATTAAGTGAGGGCAATTCTTGATTTTGCCAATTAAACATTTGAACATGTATGTTGTCTTTGTATTTAACTCTCAGAGAGACTATCAAAACTTCTGCTTTGCTGGCATAACAAAAAATGTGAATACTTAATTTACACTCTTTAAATATTGCTTTTCTTGGTTATCACACTTTGTAGTGTCGTTGTCAAAAGATGTGCAATTACAGCTCCCAATAGAAATGGACTACAGCATACTTCAAAAACTACTCGAGTATGACGAAAAGTCTTTAACTCACCGGCTTCGCTAACCCATGAAAACTGCAAAAAAATGTTATCATTTACTTGAAGACTAATTTAAAGAAATGCCCTTCTGATATCTGTACCTACCTCTATTTTATGCAGTCTAAGACAAAATAGAATTGAAGAAATTAGTTTGGTCAAATAAGTCCCTTTATTTAAACAGCAGTTAAGAAAAGGTAATCCTTTTTCTCTTGCAAAAACATAATCTGCTTTGAGCTAATTTAAAATTAGTACGTAACGGAGAATGATCTTCTTACCATGGCATTTTTACTTCGTTGGCTGTTTGATTCAAATGTTCTTGAGCGCCCATTTCTAATTGTTTATTTTTCCTTTCTACAAGATCTTGTTTACCCAACACATCAAGAGTCCATAAATCACTCACTTTTGCATCTTTACAAAACAAAGTGGTTATAGCCATTCTCGTAGAGTTAGATGGAATAATTATAAAACTTTTGCCTGTCAAAGTCCACCTTAAAAATGTTTTTAATGCGACCATGCCGCAGTACAGTACAAAACGGTAACTGACTAGTCAATAATTTTTACATTATGTCTGCTCCAATCAGTATCTCAGTTGGTCCATCCTGATTGTCATTAATCTGAATGCCTTTTGCTTTTAGTTTATTAATTCATGGACCTGTGTGCACTGGTGAGACCCTACAAATAACTAACTGATCTAATGCCTCAAAATTGATTACATGACAACTTATTGTAAATGTTTTTAAACCTTACCCGATAATGATTGTGCATTATGGGACTTGACTGGCTTTCCCCAAATAAAGCATGAATACCACTTTCTTCTCAGAGTGATGAATAACCCATATAATCAGCTAGATTCTTTGTTAAAACCGCTGAAAGCCTGTATCAAGCAACACGCGTGTGTAACAATCAATGTTATCTCAACGTATCTATACTTATAAAGTTTGCAATTCTACCTCAGCATAAGTATTATTGAATAGTGTTTTCTCAATAGATACCTGGTTATTTTATTTAGTGGTTGCAGAGGGACTGGGTCGATCATTATGATTCTGATTTTCTAGTTTGGGACACACAACCACTATAAGTTTTTTATTACAAATCAAGCAACTGACATTATGTTAACAATTCTTGTAAATGTGTCCTGGACTAAGGCAAAACGAAATCTAAAGAGATTGGTTATTCATTTTCAACTTTCCTACGCAAAAACAATATTAAATTTTTAAGCTGATCTTGAAGATCGGTACTTCTATTACATACAGAACTTTGCTGCAACACTCGGAAAATTTCTTCCGGAAAACATAACTCTACAAATAGATATAGCATTGCTGACGATTTAAGAACTCTTAACTGCTCCTCTAATTTGTCGTATAACATAGAGAAGCTAACTTTATGATTCATATTTTGTAATATTAACTTCAGTTATTCTCGCACATAATTTTTCACCAGCAAATCATCGCTTCCAAAGCACGCCTTTAAACTATCAATGGCTGTAGAAAAATTATCGCTTGCGAGTGAAAAGCTTTCACCCGACAAGCGAACCCGCGAAACTGGCACAGTAGCCTGGATAAGGTATTGAAATTTGTCTTCATCCACAATATCATCAACATTTTCAATTTTCTGGAACTGTGCACAAAAGGGTTGCCATTCTTTTACATCATCTCCAAAGCTTTTCAATTCAGTGGTAGGCAGCTTAAACCCTTTCTTACTGTTAACGTCCTGAGCAGAATTTGCAGATATAACAGATATATTTAACTGGTTCATCAAAAACTTCTGTTTTTATTTTTAACCTTTCAAAATTCTGTGAATATTCATCCCTTACATTGATTTTCTGCTTGTAATTCTGTTCCATTGCGGTTTACGCCTTCAAGACCTAAATCATAAATCTTTTCATTTAATTCATTTAATGATTTATTTTTGTCCTTTAGTTTAAACTAAAACATGCCTTAATTTTATCTGCTCCAGGTGGCTCTATTAATAATTCAGCGAGTTAAGAATTTTTGTGAACGATATCCTAATCGTGGCTTTATTTTTTTTTAATTTATTTATATTAGTTGCGGTCCTGTCACAGTCGCCAGATGTTGAAACCCAACGGATCAATAAATATATTAAAAAATAAAATTCGCAGTTCACAAAGATATCATATATTGTTCACAAATACATAAAGGCAAATTATATAAACTAGAAGAAATAATCAATTTAAAAAATACCAAAACGTTAAAACAACCTATTGTAACGCAATGTAAATAGAAGGAATAGAATTCAGAATACAATTGTAGAATTAGGTAAATAAAAAAAGTTTCTAGAAGGATCTGATAAGGGGAAAACGGCCGCGATAACAAAACAAATGGCAGATAAGTGTTTCAGAAATTTCGGCAAATGATAAGCCTTATCTGTCGAAAAGTTCTAGAAGCCATGGGCCAAAACTATAAAAGGCGGTCAGCTTTCGCTCGAGTCAGTCAGTTAGAGTCAGTGTAATTAGTGAGTTAGTATAAGTCAATAATAAGTGAGTTAATTTTCAATTGTGGTGATCCAGGTTGAGTTCAATAATAAAGTGGGTGTAGTCCAGCACGTGTAATCAATTCGAACCGATAAGCCCGTATTCTTATTGCTAAGCAATAGAAAATAGTTAAATGAAATAAGGAAAGTTTTTTCAACAATATTGCAGTATGAACGATCCTTATCATTAGCAACCAGACCTGTCAAATTATTGACCAACAGTCCGGTCAGGTTGGTGGATGACCAGATCTGGTTTAAATAGTGAGCCGCACATGGGGTTATAAATCGGTGTTCCACCCCTTGTGCCTGCAGTATCCCTTAAGTTTTTTGACTATTTCGTTATGCCGGGGGATCCTGGGGTAATGCGTCACAGAACATCCCTCCAGAACGTGGCAGATCGTCTCTGACTTGTTGCACCCAGCGCGGCACTTACGCAATTTCGGGGAAATAGATGGCAGCGCAGCTGTAGATAGGTTGTTCTTGCAGAGCTGCACTGCACGAACGTAATCCTTTTCAGTCCAGCCTTTCGGTTTTAGCTGAATCCAGCTTCAACTTGCGGTGTCGCCACGAGCTTGCTGAAGTCTTTTACTGTAGGACGAGCTGACAATCTTCTCCCTCCCAAATTGGTCCACGGGGCCGACCAATTTGGCAATTCTCGTGATGGACTGGTCAATATACTGAGTCCGAAGCGCATACTGCAGCTTAAGATTGTGTGCTGCAGTTTTTAGGTTGTTAATCCGTTTCATCATTATTGTCGGTATGGCACGCCGAAGGTCAGTGAGTCCTTATCCTTCATCTCGAATAGAGGCGACAGATATTGATCTGGTGTATGTTTGGAGAGATGCAAATGGGGATTGCAAATTATACAAACACATATGCTGACTCGTACCTTTTACGCCTTTTGGCGCAGCTGGACACACGAAGCTTTTTCACTTCTTTATGATTTTGCGATTTGGTGAACTTTGGAGCCTTACGGCACGAAGGGCACATCATGTTGTGAAACGAAGCCTCCCTGACATTGGCTAATATTCCCAAAAACATGGTCTTGCTATCGAGAACTGTAGAATTGGAACTTACTTTGTAAATAAACAAATAGAATATCTTGAGTTCCTTGTTAAGTCAAAGACCACTATTTCCATATTCTTCTATTAGCACTTGTTTAATAAATTGCTTTCAGCCACGAGTGGCAAGGTTTCAATGTATTCCGCGTTTCTTGAATAAAGCTTCTTGTCTTGTGATATTGCAGATTTTAGATGTTGTTGTATTCCGCGTTCATTGAGTAAAGCTTCTAATGATAGTGCAGACTTTAGTTGTTTGTCGATGTATTAGTGCACTTGCATTTATGTACCCTCTTTTAACTCGTAATCTCCTGATATCTTTGCTATGTTTAAGGCCTTATAACTCTTGATTGACAGCTATCAGCTTGCTGTAATTTTTACATCCGCCTTGTGGCCCTCTGATTAGTCGATGGGGGCACCTTTCCAGTTGATGTACCAAAAGGGGAACTATGCCTTTAATGATACATATGTGAGAACGAAATGCGACGACCACCGTGACGATCGCGCGAACGATCACCGACGGAAAGACGCCGGCTCAAAGTCTGGTACGCCACTCTGCGCGCTTGGCTCGAGAACACCGTGACAGCCGCCGCCACATGGGCGAACGGCGCACGCGTTCCGCCACCCCGAGTAAGTAAAAAAACGATGAAAGTAGTGGTATTTTACTGTCGATGTTGCCATCTTTCACTAATGCTACACCTCTCATGTCTCCTTACAGTGCCAGACTAGAGTCAAGCTCAACAGGGTCTTCTTTCCCCGCTAATTTTTTCAAGCTCGTTCCCTTGGCAGTGGTTTTGCCAGATAGGAGGTAGGGACAGTCGGGAATCTCGTTAATCCATTTATGAGCGTCACTAATTAGATGACGAGAAATTTGGCTACTCAGACACCACGACTTATCTACTCCTACTTCTATTGCTGCAGAAAACCTGCAGCAACATGCACTTTCCCCACCATAGGGACGGGGTCACCTTACAACTCACGGGTCCCGGCGAATGGCCCCTGCTGAAGTTGGAACTTGAGACCATTCCGCTTTGCCAAGAACCCGTAGCCTCTGTCTAACCAATCTCTCGCCACTACTATCTAGCACTCTTGGCCTGAGCCCCGCAGGGGAAACCGAGTTACTTGTTGCCAAGGGATTTCAGCGTACGGGAGGAAAAATTATTAACAGAGTCCTCTTAACGTGAGGAACGGAACTTAGCAAGGAAACTACGGCGCACTACTGCCTCAGTCCCTTCCGCGAGGGGCCACGTGGAGGCGTCCGCCCGGGCATACGGGACACCATCATATGCCCGTGCTCCGCGTCAGAGAGACAATCTACCCGATTCAATCTCCCCGACTCGCACCGCTGGTAGCAGCGGCCACCCAGCTGCAAGGCCACATTAAAATATATAAATTAAGACAAGACTTACATGTATGATAAAATATATAAATATAAATGTGTTTTAAATTCTGGGCGTAGGGATGTAGAGGGGCCCTACGCCCTGGGTGCAATAGGCAGTGTAGATAGCTGCCTAATGCAAACGGACACCATATAATACACAAAGAACACATCATAAAAACAGATTACCAGCGGGCTAATGGCCAAGAGTTTTTTCTATGCGGGTGGTGCCGCATAGGTCGAGGGCGGGCGTCGTAGTCCATAAACGTGTGATATATGTTTACGGAACTACGCAACGCTATTAACGATATTGTCAATAACGTTGAACGGTCCTTTATGCCAAGCTTGGCGAGAGAACTGACCGTCTCCTTGGGCATCGCCCCCCTCGTGCCTACCACTATCGGTAGGACCGATCCTGATGAAGCTCCCATATTTACCAGGAGATCAGATAGCAAAGGTATATATTTGTCAATTTTGCTTTGACGTCCCTGGGCGAGATAGTCCCCATCTTCGTGGCGGACTGTGACGTTGACCACTAAGACCCTTCCTTGGCTCTTTAACACCAGGTCAGGTTTAAGATTTTTGCCGTTTGGAAGCCTGATAGCCGGCTCCCTTACGACCGCTACCTGATTGTCCCTTTTTATTACTTCGTTCATGACGAGATCCTTTATCTCGTCATGTCGGCGGATTCTTAGGCCTTTAGTTGCCACACACTGTCCTAGGATGTGGCCCAGTGTCTCAGGCTGGGCCTTACATCTTCGGCACAGTATGTCCGCCTGTGGGATCGCTCTGTTTAACGTCACCTTATTCCCTGCTGTGTTGGTTCGCATTTTGAGGGCCGTGATAAAACTGCTTGGCTTTAGGAGCTTTGGATGTGCTAGCCAAGCATTGGCAATTTTGTCGTCGGATAAGGAACGAACCGACTTGCCTTGCGAAACCTGCGTTGCCCACCTTGCAAGCTCTTGTTTCCTGGCCCTGATCTTGTATTGATCCACTTCTCGCGGGCTACGAATGGGCCAAGTTAGCACGCGTGTGGCGTTGGCCAGGCGTTTGAGACGGTTTTCCATACCCGTGCCCAACGCCAGAGCTTGCATTACGGGGTCCGCGCTATGTAAAATATCGGATCCCCGTCTTCAAACTGGAAGTGGTGACGATGACTTCCAGTTTGGGTATACCTAGTCCCCCGTCTCTCTTGGCGCAATATATAAGTCCGTCCGTGGTGGACTCCGCCAAGTGGTAAATTTTCTTAATCACTCCCTTTAGCTCCTGGTCTAACTCCCTGATCAGCGTTACTGGTGGAACTGCAACCACCAGTGCATAAAGGAAGTGCGGGACTAGGTATGTGGAGATGAGATCGACTTTTTGCTGGGGTTTTAGAGACAATCGCTTGACCCTATGAAGCGTGTCTCTGAATTGTTCTGTTAGGCCCTCTAAAGATATTCCAGCCCAAGGAGATATTTTCATACCTAAGTAGTCGATCTTAGAATCCGCGGTCGCAACCGGGATTCTTTCTCCACTCGTAAGCGCCATAGCCGGGGTCTGCTAAGTACCAGGAGTCTTTCGTCGGAATGATACTGAAGCTGCAGCACTTTGCTGCTGATAATTTCATTCCTAGTCCGCGTAGGAATGCTTCAGTATCTCTTAGCAGGGTCGTTGCCTGTGGTACGTTATTCGCCAAAAGTATTAGGTCATCTGCGAAGGCCAACGTGGAGACGCTCGCAAGCTCACCTATACCGTACCCCGGCCGGCTCTCCAGCTGCAGTAAAAGGGGTTCCAAAACTGCGTTAAAAATAAAAGGGGAAAGCGGGTCTCCCTGCTTTACCCCTCGCTGGAGTTGCATAGGTACTTCGCCTGTACCTTGCTTGATGACTGTTTTCACATCCTTATATCGAGTCTACCACAAGCCGCACCACTTGCTCTGGTAGACCCTTCTTACGTAGTGCAGGCCCAATCATTTCATGGGGAATCGTGTCGAAGGCTTTAGACACGTCCAGCTGCACTACGACCAGGTTGTTTTTGTTGCCCTTTGAGTGCCGCAGCAACTCGTTAAGGATGTGAATGTTGTTGAAACATCCCGCCTCGCTGACGAACCCCTTTTGACGGGATGTGAACCGCACATGCTCTCTTAATTTCTGGTTGACCAAACCCCAGTAGAGTCGACTCAGAAGAGAGGCAATGGTGATGGGCCGATAATTCTCGGCCCGTTTAGGGTCTTTTCCCTCCTTTAAAAGGAAGGATGTGCGGTTCGTCCTCCATTGTGTTGGCTGTGGCCCGCAGCACAACACGTAGTTAAATAGCAAGTGGAGGACTTCAACTGCCTGCCAGTGGTTTACGTGTTTACGCGTAACACCATCTGGACCGGCTGCACTACTTGGTTTAGTGTGGGAGACCCTCTTCTTGACCTCCTTGGGGTTTATGGCGGATAACACATTCCCAAGGTGCACTGGTTGGTCAGGGTCTCCTAGGTGGGGCAGCTGTACCTCCGGCTTTGTTCCCCATAGTCCCTGGTACAGCTCTTTAACATCGGCTGGCGCTAACTGCTCCAGAGAGTCGTCGCACCAGTCGATTTTGTCCCTCACCATCTGGGCCAGTTTACCTGGATTCTTTTTGTATAAGTCCTGAGTCTGGGCACTCGCCGGCGAGTTCTTCTATTGGCCGGACCCTTTTGCTTCGAGCGACTCGCCCCTGTCGCCCTTTGACCTACCCTGAACGTTAGGTTGTCCACTACGCTTTGGCACACATCATCAATGTGTGCCTGGGAAACTCGTCCATCGAGCTCATAACATTCGCGTAGTGCGTCTTGCAGCATCTGGACACATGCTGCGGATTCTTGGGGGAGCGCCTTCTGCGGACGGTGAGCCAGAGCCGTGGCTACCAGTCCCCCTCTCCATGCGGTTTCCTCTATGGAGCTAGAATCCGAGGCGTTTAAAGTCCTTAGATCCGGGACTTGATGCCGCTCACTCTCGAGCTCATCGTCGGAAATAAGGACTATGTCTTGTGGAGGATAAATCGGATCTCCCTTGTTCCTCAGGGAGCTGTGGAAACTTCGGGGTTATCCTCGTCGGAAGGTATCTCGTCCTCGTTTCGAGATCCTTCTGCGGGGGGACGATGTGTCGCAACATAATCGTCCCGCATCCGCTTGTACGCAACCATATTTCTCTTATCCCTTATCTGTTTGTTGGTCTTACCAGGGAAATACGGCTGCATACAGTGGGCGACGCACCGCTCGTTAAGAAACCTCACTTCTAGCTCGAGCATTAGCTGGATTTCCTCCTGGCTAAATGCCCGGCCAGGACGAGGAAGGGGTGCCCTCCTCACCCCTGCGGCTTCTTCGGCTCTGGCTGCATTACGCACGAGCGGATGCCTGTGGCGCTCATGCTGAGTGAGCCCACGTTGCGTCGTGTACCTTTTCCCACAGGTTTCGCATGCAAAGGCGGCTGCACTGGCCTCTTCTGCGTCGCCCTCCTGTGGAAGGTTCTGCCCTGGTGCATCTGGGCAGGTGGCACTGTAAGGCATGCTTCGTGCGGGTGACCTTTTGGCAGTTTTTGCACCTATATATTACCCGCACTTCTCTATGGTAATTCAGAAGCATGCCTTATTTCGTCGTTGACGCTCAGTGCCAAAAAGTTGCCCCTGCCGCGGTTGAGACATACCCGGCATGACCGATTTTCAAAGGGCAACTCTATCGCGTAGTCCTCATTCATCGCAGGGCCGCTATCATTACCCCTTTGTTGGGGATCGTCAATGACCCCCTGGCGGCGTCGAGGAGGAGCGGGATCGTACTCCTCCAAGTCCGAGGCTTCGCTTACTCGTACTCGTAGCCCTAGTAAACCCTCCCTGGGTTGCTAGCCCATATTGGGAGGGCCTCTTCCCCTGCCAGGATTCCGCACCGTTGCCATCACGGCCTGCCTTCCGGAAGTTGTTCTTCCACCTGGTTCCACCGCTATGGGTGTGTGAGGTCAGGGTACTCTCACCAGAAGTGCTAGTCAGCGCCAGAATAGACTTCCAACGCTGGGACCGCTGCCGATTAGTTCACCGTCAGGTTGCTACTCTGACGGCTATCCAACTCTCGCCACGAGGAGGCTCGACAATACGATCACTTGGTTGATAATCTATTACCATGTCCAACACAGCGATCATCACTTCTTCCCTGTGTTGGTTTGAAATTATCAACCCATTAACCAGGAGTTTGCAAGACTCGCCAGTTAAGAGAGTCATAGTTACTTCCGTCGTTTACCCGCGCTTGCTTGAATTTCTTTACGTTGACATTCAGAGCACTGGGCAGAAATCACATTGCGTCAATACCCTCTGGGGCCATCGCAATGCTTTGTTTTAATTAGACAGTCGGATACCCCCGGTCCGTGCCAGTTCTGAGCTGACTGTTGAATGGCGGCCGAAGAGAACACCTGGGCGCCCTTGCGAGCGATTCCAGGGTCTCGCAGCTAGACGGTTCCGCGGAAGGCTAAGGCACGGGACCGGGCTCGAATCCGACGCCGCGAACAATGCTTCACCTCGCCCAGGCCCGGCACGTCAGCCGCGACCCGCTTTCTTGCCAAGCCCGACACGTCCCGATTCTCAGAGCCAATCTATATCATAAAGTTACGGATCCAATTTGCCGAATTTCCTTACTTACATTATTCTATCGACTAGAGGTTCTTCACCTTAAAGACCTGCCATGGATATGAGTACGAGCCGGCGCGACGCCTTCACGTGGCCCTCTCCCGGATTTTTAAGGTTCAAGGGGAAGATCCTCTTCGCATTCCAAATTATATCTCCCTACTAGCCGAGTCTTTTTTAAAAAATTCATTTAAAATTCACTTCTTAGACATTCAGAAGCCAAACTCAAATCTAAACTCAGTTTATCAACGCCTTTAAAATAAAAGACCCCATGTGCTGCCTCTGACAGAAAGCCAAGTCTTCTCGTTCTTTAATACAGCCATTTGCTTTGCCCTAATTAAGGATTGCACTCAAAGTTTCGACACAAGCAAGGACTTTGTGCTTTTAGGCAAAGCAACCTGTATTATCAACGAAAAGAAGCATTTTAAACTGCTGATCATGATGTTAATTGATGAAATATGGATCCAAACAAAATAATATTCATTTGTTTACTTTATCTCTCTCCAAACGACCCCTCATACAGGCAGCTCTTTTCTTATCTCTCCGCAACCTCTTATCACTCACAGACGAATTATTCAAAAGCTAAGGTTATCTTTGTCGGTGACTTCGAAGTACACAATATCCCCTGGTTAAGGTTTTCTTTCCAAACACACTATGCAAAAAGGATGGCAGAGGTTTTCCCCATTATTTATGGATTATTCTAATTGGTTAAAAAACCGACAAGAATTCCTGATGTAGATACCCATCAACCTAATCCACTCGATTTTTTTCCTTACAAATTCTTCAAATTCGTATAAAATCACTGTGACATTACCACTTGATAATTCCGTCCCTCGCTAGATTTATATACTACGTTTCTCTCTAACACAGCTCCGTAAGGTTTGGCACTTTAACTGCAAAAACTAAGAAGAATTAGGAACTTCTTTGCATCTTTCTCATGGCAAGAAATCTGCTTTAACTCAGACAACCCTTCCTTAGTGGCCAAATCCATCACTGAAACTATCCTAGTTGGTATGGAATGCTCAATTCCCCATTCTTTAAAGAAGTTAATCTTAATTCAGTAAAAATAACCCCTCACTCGAGACTCTGGTCACCTTTGAAGATGCACGAAATTTTTGTAAGCAGGTTATTGAGGCAAATTCAGGAGACAGAAGACAAATTCCCTTGAAACAGTAAGGCACAGGCGGATGGTTGATGACTTATTTCTCTTTTACAAGTACTTTGATGCGAGATGCTTGCACGAACTAATAGGATTGATCCCTTTAGTGGTAAGACTTTTAAGGCATACAAAAATTACAGCCTATTCTTCTTTAAGAAGGCGTTTCATCGTCATCTATCTCTGTTTGCGCATCCTACTTGCGGTGCTTTGAAAGCTTAATAGGATTGCCTTTGCAAGTGAATTAAACTTAAACAAAGAGAAAATAAAAGTTTCTTAAATAACTTTAAAATCGGATGTGTTTGTTAATTTGTAGATCTGGGACATTATTTCTCAAATTTTGGTGATTAGGGATATTTTAAGATTTAACGTCGAATGAAAAGAGAAAAAAGTATAATAATATAGGAAAAATATATTTTGAAAAATATTCACTTTTTCTCAAGATTGAGTACTTCTCCAAAAACTCCGAATTTGACTCTTTCAAGAATTGGAAAATATATATTGTATTTTAAAAATTTGGACATTTTATTTTTTTTAAATTTTAACAAACTTTTTCTAAAATCTTCTCTTTTTCGTGAAATTGTGACCTAGTTGAAAATTTAGATATTTTTTTTTGGAATTTGCTTTGAAAATTTCGACGTTTTTCCCGAAATCTATATAGGCTTTGAAATTTTGACTTTTTTGCTAATTTTTATCCAAAAAATTTGGCCTTCTTCAAAAATTTGACCTAGGAATTCGAAGGTATTTTAAGGATTTGAGTTTTTTAAAATGTTGACGTTTTTGAAAATTTTAAAATTTTGATTTTGACTCTTTTTTTAAAGCAGTGCAATGACTCTTTCGTGAGATACGAGTGCCCTCAATGAGCAATTAAACAGATTAAGTCAGGACAGTCATAAAATTATTGCCACGCAAAGTTTCCATTAAAAATACATTTACAGTTATTTTTCAGCATTTATTTTTGCGTTTCTATTAACGGTTTTGTTGGAATATTTCCATAGTTAAAGGGTTAGAAGTTTAAGTTTTTTTCAAGAATTTTACTTTTTAACAATTTGGAGTTATTTTAAACATTTTGATTTTATGAAAATTGAAATTTGTCTAAAATTTCGACATTTTTGAAAATTTCAACAACCTTTCTTTAAAATCTCAACGTTTTCGTAATATTTCACTTTTTTTCGAAAATTTCGACTTTATTTTTTTAATTTTTACTTTATTTTGGATATTGGTCTTATTTATTTCAGAATTTGAACATCTTAAATGTTTGATTTTTTCCTGAAAACGCCGAATGTTTTCATTCTTTTGACTCCCGAAATTTAGATTTTTCTTCAAATTTTTGACTCTTGCTAATTTCGATTGTTTTTTAAATTTTAGCTTTATCCTAATTTAGACTTTTTCCCGCCATTGCTTTTTTTTAGTAGAAAATTTCAGTTTTTTTCGGAATTAATGACTTTTTAAAATGTTATTGAATACATTTCATGTTTTTCAGCAATAATTTTGTTTTAAATATTTCATTATTTAAGTGTATGTTGATTTTTTTAAGTTTCAAATTTTGTCTTAAGAGAAACCTAAAATGATCCTAAAATGTCCACTTTTTTTAGACTCTTTTTCAAATTTTGTCCTAAAGAAAGATTTTCCGAATTTTGAGTTTTTATCTAAATGTTTACTTTTTTAAACATCTTGCCATAAAATTGAGAATTTTCACTTTTCGACTTTTTTAAATATTTTGATTCCTAACATTTCTACCATTTTAAACACTAAATCTTTTTGTTAAATTCCACTTAGCTGAAAATTTTGAAAATTTCGATTAAATTTAAATTTCTACCTTTTTAAAAATTTTGACTTTTTAAAAATTTGGACTTATGCTTTCATAGGGTCGTTTTTCTCTTCAAATTTATACTTGTTTTGAACAAAAAATTATTTTTTTTATCTTTTTTTTTGTGGAACAGACTCGTTCTTGGTTTTTTTAAAAATAGATATACAAATCTTGTCCCCTGAAACCAAGAAAGATTAAAAAACACAACAGTTGCTCTAAAGCTTTTTAATAGCTAAGCTATCGAAACAGAGATGCGCGTATCTCTCTGAAGATAAACAAGCTTTGTTTAATTGTAACAACATTATTTTGATAAATAGTAACTTCATGAATTGATTAAATTAGAAAATTTATTTTAAATATCTTGATGTGGCGTGTACATTATCGTTTACACAAGAGTGCGGTCAAATACCCGACACTGCAGGTCTAAGAAAAATATTGTATATGAGATTTGAGGTCCCCAGTGACCCACGAACTCCGAGGTTTTGTCTAATAGGAGTTGAAAGTCCGAGTCCTCCAGAATTACTGTTATCAGCGAAGGCCAACGTTGCATATTTGATACCTTGTTCAATTGACCCACCCGTCTGGCCATCATCCAGTGAGTCTAGATGTTCCTCTCAACGAGAACAGATTTGGAGCAAATATGTCCACCTAAGTTAATATATTTCTCAAAAAACACCATAGCATGAATTATATTATATATTCTAGATAGGTTGGTACTCCTCAAGCCATCAGCTTCTGGTTTCTAAAAGTTCTACGTTTTCGGACCCAGTAAAGGATTCGGCAGGTAACCTATCGAAAGTTCCAAGAGAACGCACATCGTACAATGCCTTGTGAAAGCAGAGGATGCTATTGCATTTGTCAATCGAACCTATATTGGATGTGTCTGGAAAAAAACCCAGTCCTTCCCATGCAATAAGTGCCAAGTTCACAACAGCGGGGAAATTTCGTGAGTAATTTTACGTCCGAGAACAAATCTGTCCATTCTGTGAAACAAAGAAAACAATTTCTAAATTTTTATTCTGCGATTTAATAAATTAGCTTTTTTAAAAAAGCTCTGTTGGGCGTAGATAGTGAATATCGCAGTAACATTTTAAAGAAATTAATGATGGCAAATTAGGTTGAGATTTATGAGCCGAGACCTGTTAAAGACACCTCTTCCAGGGTACAGATCTGATAAAGAAGTTTATTGATATCAAAAGTACAAATACTAGCTAATCCCTGGTACCTGGCAGTATACTAATACCCGCTTCTTCACTTTTAACCTGCTAAAAGAGAAATTCGTCAAAGACCCTGCAATAATGACTTTTATAAATACGCTAAATTAAGTTAGAAACATTCTGCGAAAATAATGCCGTATTATTTCAGCAAGAAAGATCATCAAAATGATGATATGCTAACAGACAGCTACAAAATAAAATTGTTGAAAAATATACACAGGAATCTACTCAATAGTAAAACTGTCACTGTAAAACCTCAAAACTTTTTTCATAACAAAATAATAATAAAAATATTAAAAAATCTGATATTGATATAAAAAAACTCCCACCTTTTGACATGAAACGGCTAATCCAATAATCTCGCCAGGAGCAGAATATATTAAAGTCAGTAATATGACAATTCTACAATACAAAAAACTAATAACTCAACTTAATTAAAACTAGTAAATTTAAGTAAACGTTACAAGGTTATCACATAATTTGTAATCAACAAAAGCAAAGAAAAATCACTCCTTTTGCTAACTTTGGGACACACTGAGATTTAAGTAAATCGAAAGGCTCGAAGAAAAAAATGTAACTAACTATTTTCCCGCAAATTTACTAATTTTATGAGCCCAGTCTTTTTCACCTTCTTGACTATCCAGCCTTATGGCTAAATCTTTTAAACAAAGAAAATCTATTTTCCTCAAACTATTGCTATCCGAAGTATCCGTTCTCCGGTCGAGTAGCATCCCTGACCGGATCTTTACCAACTCTATTTGCCGCCTTATCATTAGATAACATCTCTGGAACCCAATTTCTTAAAAGTATTTATTTTGTTCGTTATGATACCCCCTCGTAAATCAGACAGATATTTTATAATTTATGGCAACCCTTTCACACTTTTCTTTGTACTTATAACGTTCGTCCATTAGCAAGAAAAAAAAATGTTTGGCAATCTCATAACGTTATAAATACATCTAGTTGGGATGGTCATTAAAATGATGGGCAATAGATATTTCCTAGAAACTAATACAATGGACCTTGAACATTTCTTTACATTTTTATGCTCTAGCATATTAAATTTAAAAAAATATATTAGAATGACTTACCAGAGTACTTTACTTTTCTTTCCATTATTCGCGAAAAAATGCGCCATTCATCGGAGCAGTTACGACACTAGTAGTTGTTTTACTTTCTTGTTTGCCGTTCATACAATAGGCATAAACAGGTCTTTAATCACTATTTCGGTTATAGTCACTTCTTGGTGTGAAAAGGTTACCTTTGTTTCTGTTAGTATTACTTGAATTTTCTTCGTAAAATAATTAAAACCATTGCCTTGTCTACATCCAGTAGCTAAAGAATTTGTTGAAAATCTACCGGAATCTTTAAAATTTTGATAACTACCATTGATGGTTACCATGAAATTTTGTTATAAAAATCTGAGCGACAGCGCAAGTGAAGTACCCGATTGTGCATCTGACTTTCTTCATCTTTTACGCCTTAAATACCCTCACCTAAAGTTTTATAGTTTTGAGCTTTTATTTCAGTTAGTTGTTTATTACATCTTAAGTCGTTGACAAAAGAGGTGACTGGAAAATTTTTATTTATTAAAATTATTCTTATTGGTGAAAAATTTTTTGAGCCTGGTCATCATTATCATTAGCTTAAGGTAGCAAAGCTGAAAATATTGTGCTTCTTTCCTATAATTTGTGTTTTTCTCTATTGCTTGTAACGCAGTCAACTCGTAGACTTCTAAGGATGCTGACACTCGCGTAGTTTATTGCTTGTACATTGCTACGGGCTTTATCGGTCCGATTGATTACACGTGATGGATTATACCACTTTATTACCTAATTAACTCGGCACACTTCAACTGAATAGTAACTCACTACTTATTTACTAATTGCTTACCCACTAACTACACTGACTTCTAACTGACCGACTCGAGTGAAAGCTGACCGCCTTTTATAGTTTTGGCCCCCGGCTTCTGGAACTTTTTGGCAGATAAGGCTTATCGTTTGCCAAAATTTCTGGAACGCTTATCTGCCATTTATCAGATCCTTTTCGAAAAAGTTTGTTTCATTTACTAAATTATACAATTCTATTCTAAATCCTATTTTATCTATTTACATTGCATTACACTGCCCCCCCCCTTGGGAATGATCGTCTCGATCAGTTCCAATCAGTCACTTCGCCACTATATTTGCATAGTCTGTTCAGGTGTACCACTTTCATTTTACTCCTGGAGCTACGCTGGATCCTGCATACAAAGTCGTTGATCCTCTTCAGCACTTTGTACGGCCCTTTCCAAAATGGCGTAAACTTTAGCGAAACTCTTCTCTTTCGCTGAGGGTTGTATAGCCATACCAATTCGCCCTCACTGAAACCACCATAATTGGCATTCACGTCATACCTGGCCTTCATCCGGTCCGTCGTCAAGTTGATCTTCGTCCGCACCAAAGCATGCGTCTCCAATATCGCTTCCCTTAAGTCATCTACGAACCCCATCGTTTCCCTGGGGATCTCCCTTGGTGATCCAAACACCAAGTCACACGGAAGCCGCAGTTCCCTCCCGAAGATCACTTTTGCCGGAGTCTGACTTGTAGTTTCATGAGTTGCCGCTTGATAAGTCATCAAAAACAGTGATAGATGTCGATCCCAGTCTGTCTGATGTTTGAAAACGACCTTCGAAAGATGTTTCTCTCCACCATTCCGTCAGACTGTGGATGAAGAGGTGTTGTTTGAGTTTTGCTTATTCCAAGAAGACGACACACCTCTTGGATTCAAAGTTCCTTCCCTGGTCCGAGTGTAGTTCCAAGGGAACACCAAATTGACAGATGAAGTTGTCCACAAGAACCCTAGCGACTGTGGTGGCTTTCTGGTTCGGGATGGCATAAGCTTCAGACCATTTACTGAAATAATCCATGGCCACCAGGATGTACTTGTTTTCATCGTCTGAAGCTGGGAATGGTCCTGCTATATCGATTGCAATTCTTTCAAATGGAGCTCCCACATTATATTGCTTCAGGGCTCCTTTGGTTCTTGTACGAGGACCCTTAAATGCAGCACAGGTGACACATTTCCGACACCACCGCTCGACATCCTCCCTGCAGTTAACCTAGTAGAATAATAGAACCGTTTCCGAACCTTCTCCAGGGTCTTGTTCCTCCCTAGATGTCCACCAGAGTTCCCATTGTGCACCTTCCACGAGACCTGTGGAATCTTCTTCTGAGGCACCACCAACTGCAAGTTGACGCGCTTTTCATTTGCGCTTTCCCATGCTCTCTTTAGCACCCCGTCCTCTACCTGGAGGGATTTCCATTGGGCCCACAAATTCTTAAGAGTTGGACTTCTGTCGAAAACCTCTTGCCGTTCCGCTCTGTCTCCAGCTTCTTTCCATTCCAATATGGGTCCAATATCAGCGTCGCTCCTCTGTAGCTTCCGAAGACCTTCAACAGTCCATTCGTCTTCTGGCTGGACAGAAGTGACCCTTATATCCACCATGTTCTCAACTCGTCTGCAGTGTTTGCAATCCCCACAAGGTCTTCTGGACAAAGTGTCAGCATTGTTATGCTGTCGTCCCGGTCGATGATGCACCTTGAAGTGATACTGCTGAAGCCTTTTCTAACCATCTAGCCGTCTGCCCCTCTGCGTTCTTCATTCCAAGTAACCAAGAAAGTGCCGGATGGTCTGTTCTGACGAGAAATTCTTGCCCATACAAGTACTTGTGGAAGTGTTCCACGGCCCTCACTATCGCAAGAAGTTACTTCCTGGTAGTGCAATAGTTCCTATCTGGCTTGGTCAGGATCTTGCTGAAATATTCGATAACTCTTTTTTTATCGCCTTTAACTAGGGACAGCACAGCCCCAATGGCGACGTTGCTGGCAACAGCGTCCAACACGAACGACTCATCTCGCAGAGGATAAGCCAAGATAGGTCTTGTACACAAGGCGGACTTCAGTTTTCGGAAAGCAGTATTACAATCGGGTGTCCAGACATAAGGCATTCTTTCTTCAGTAAGTCGGTGTAACGGCGCAGCGATGTTGGCGAAACCTTTCACAAATCTCCTGTAATAGGTACATAACCCAAGAAACTTCCTCAACTCCTGTTTATCTTTGGGTCTTGGCCAGTCACGGATTGCTTGAGTATCACGTGCCACAGTAACCTTGACTCCTGGGTTCACTGTTGCCTGAACATTTCTTCTATCCCCGTCGGCTTTGGCCACCAAACTCTCCTTGGTTCTTTTTACCTGTTTGATTAGAAGGGTTTTGGCATTAGCTAGTGAGTTCTTTTTCTCGACGTGTTGTTTTCTTACTGCGGGGCTTGTGGGCTTCTTGGAGGTTGATCTGCAGTCCTTCTTGAGGTGCCCCGGTTTGCCACGGCTGTAACATGTTGTGCTTTTATTGTTGGGTCTACATTTAAGAGCTTCCAGCAGTTCTTTGATGCTCGCGTTCACATCTTTCATGCTAGCGATCATGTTCGCCTTTATTTTCTCCATGTTAGCACGTATGTTCGCGTTCGTCTCCTATATGTTAGCGCTCATGTTCGCAAGATCAGGGTTATTTGCAACCCCCTCGATGTTGGCCTTCCTCATTCTCCGTGACGCCTCTGGCTCCGAAACCTTGTAAGCAGCTTCTACCTCCAAGGCTCCAATCAGTGCCTCCCTTGATGTTTGAAAGCTTGACAAGCGCATTACTCCCTGGACTTCTGAGTCTCGTATTCCTTCCATGAAAATTCTAGCTGTGTAAAGTTCTAAAAATTTAGTTGGTGGTGTTGAATAAGCGTCATGAGGCAGTCTTTTTACGTCAGCCTCGAATTCTTGCAGCGTTTCATCACTTTTCTGCTTTCTTTCTAGTAGTTGTGACTGGGCCACTTGTGGCAAATGATGGTCTCCAAATCTCAGCTCTAAAGCCCTAACTAAATCTTCATAGTTAGCTAGTTTGTGGTCAGATAGAGCTCGGAGTAATTCCAGAGCTTCTCGGCGTAGGAAAACTACCAATGAGGTCGCCTTTTTGTCTTGCGTCCATTAATTGGCTCTAGCAGCAGTTTCGAACTGTATTCTGTAGGCCTGGAACGATGTTTTTCCATCATAGGTCGAAGGTTTTACCTTTTAAAAAGAAATAGCGGGTACACTTTCGAATTCATGTTGTGTGGCTTGTCCACTTAGCAACTTCTTTACGTCATTTTCGATGTTGCTAATCTGCTTCTGTGTTGCATTTTTCAAATCAAGGAGCTCGCTGTTGAATTCTTCTTTGACTTCGTCAATCTTTTCTTGCATTTCTTTTCTCATTCCTGTAATTTGTTCTTTTACTTCTTCCCTCATTCCTAATGCATTAAAATAAAAGTCTTTAAATGATAATTAAGTTAACATTTCCAATCGAAAATTCACCAACTCTTTGATATTTAAAATATCTTCAACATCTTGAAGTGAAATATACAAGGTGTCAACTTTATTAGTTATCATAAGGAACTTAAAATTCCGAAAGGTCAGGCTTTGCATATGAATATTTTCTACTTTTAGAGAAACATCCATTTGTACGTCTGCAGTAAAGAAGTATTGCTTGGCGATACGTAGATTTCGTAAAAACTTTGACCATTCTTCTTTGGTAAGGATGAAGTTGTTGAGCATTACTCTCGATTCGTAGAAAAGGGTCAAAAATCCAGTGAAAACGCTTAAAGAAGCATCAATAACGTGTTCCATTTTGTAAAATGAAGCTTCGTTTTCATTCACGCTTATTCCACTATCTTGCTCTATTTTGCTTGGTCTTCTTGGATATGTTAAAAAATGCGTGCGCTGTCAGCAACAGTTTAAGATGCAGGTCTTTTATATACTGAATTTGGTTTAGGAAATTAGACAATAAATATCCCTGACATATGATTTTTTATCAAAGAGAGTATTTAATAGTTTCGGAAATTTTGATCCTTCTGGAGTTTTATGTTTAGCGCAAAATAGATAATCTTCATGTAAATCGTGTAAGTGATCAGGATATTCTAAATCTACGTCTAAAAAGTAACCTATAGGTCCATCGTTAGGTATGGTAGTCACATCAAAATTGTTTAAATCCTTAACCCATTCAAAACCACCATAAGGTAAGGGTTGACACATTGCCCAACCGTACAAATTATTTACGTCACAATACATTAGATACTTTGATGGTTTTAAAGGGTCATAATTTGGCATGTATTTATTGATAGCTTCCAAATAACGATTACAGCACATATTGATCCCCCCTCTAAGGCCCCTCTCGATAAACATGATCATATCAACGTCATTCAAAATTTGTAGCTCGCACTCCGTATATTTGAGCATAGCGGTCCACGTATAACCTGGCATAGTATACGACCATGCTGGGTCTAGTCCGTAAGTTTCATGCAATATATCTCTTAAATTTTTGAAAACATCTGCCAAAAGTAAAATATCGGTCTTTAAATACAAATCTGAATATTGCCCTAAATTTTCCATTCCAAAATTAACCCAAACTTTTCGTGCATGCTCATAGTTTTCCTCGGTAATATTACAGTAATTTAATTTATTATAAAATGTTTGAATATGTAGTCTTGTCATTTAGTCTCTCCGTCGAGTCTATATAATCATAACAGAAAACGCCTTTTCTACATAATAACTTAAATTTTCCGTCGTCAAGTTCCTTAAATTCATTTTTTTAAATTTTCAAATCCTTTTCGTTTTGTGTTGAAACAAGTTCATCAAGAGAGGCCCCCATAAATTGGAAACTATCGATATATCTAAATTTAATTTCATTGTCGTTATTATATTGCGTAAACGAAATATATTTCTCTTTGTTTATAGGCAGTAAAGCAATTCTCCCCAATTTTAATAAATCCCGAATTATAAAATGACTATCATATCCTGATAAGTTATGAAAGACTATAGGTACAACAAACAATTTTTGATAGTTTAGATTGCATGCTTGATGTGCCCAGCCGCGAAACTGTCCCGTAAAATGGCTATGGTCTGCTACGACAATATCTTTTTCCATGAATTCTTTTTTACAGATAAGACATGTCGTAGCACCAATTACACTCGGTTTTCCAGTCATAGGCTAAATATCCAAAATTTTGCTTTTAATAAATTTAGACAATTCTAGCATTTCATTGGCGAACCATTGCATGCAGTTTTCCCCTCTGTAGCTCTTGAAATGAGAAAGATTATTATCATAACTGCATTTGAAATAAAAACTTGCACTGAAAACCATGTGCTTTTGGTATTTTGACGTTTTAATTTCTTCAGACACTATACCTTGGAACGGCATTAGTAAGGATTCAATGTCTGCATATATGACAAATGGGGCCTTTTCCTTATAAACAAAATTTTTAAATTTTACTGTTAAACCCTTCGCAAAGGACACCCGGCATTCATTCATTTGCTCGCAAAATACCAAATGTTCCCTTAATTTAAATCCTGAGTTAAAATAGTTGAGACATCGGTTGCAAATGTATTTTTTATTACAGTTCTTATTCACTTGCCGTCCGACCAACCTAAAAAGATTTTTTATCCACACATAGTGGTACCTTATATCGACATGAATTGGTTCATCATTTGGTGGAAGCGGGTAGAAGTCTTGCGGTTTAGCGAAATATTTGTTTTGAACCAAAAATAAATTTACACGTGTTACTAATTTGGATTTAGTTAAACGAACCGGCATAGTTTAAAAGTAACTTGAATTTTCTGTGCAAATTTACTCCAGCGCGTACACGTTAACCGAAATTGGAATTTGATGTTCAAATTTCGAAATATTCTTTAATGATATCGATACCTCAATCCCTTTCACATTAGGAATTTCAGTATAATGAGGATACGAAGAAACTCTATCGCAATGATTATTTACAGGATAAAGAGCACTGACTATGCTCCAAAAGAAACACGCATTATCTTTATTTTTCACAAATACACAAGCATGCTTTCGAACAATATCTTCAGGAAGTCTAAGGTAGAAAGACCCTTCCGTTCCCATTTCAAATTTATTAATATTTATTTCCAAACTTATAATTTTGCTCAACGCCCACCCTGAAATTTACTCAGTTTGTTTAAAATTTTGTTCGCGACGAAATCCATAAACCAAATTTTAAGATCTGTTCCCTTACCTCATTCTTTGTATTAAAATATTTTATTTCAGTAGTTTCTTTTTCGTTACCCTGTTTAATAAATTCGCCACCAAACATCGTATTAACCTATAACATGGGAAACTGTTTTAAAACATTATTTATTCTTCTCTTAAACATTAAAAAACAATCCACGAAAAATAACCCCAAGTACCTATGCACTAGATTGATGATAATACTTGTCCTCACCCTTGATTGAAACGCAGATTTGACATCTTCCCACTGAACGCGATCTCTTAGGTTATTTTTAACAGCAATAGATCCCCCAACATGAAAATTGTTCAACTTTTTTTTTAAATTGGCCAAGTTACTCTGCAATTTATTTACTAAACCAAGTTTAGTAAGTAGTTGTGTAAGACGGATTTCCGTGCGGATGTGACGTCACAGCTCGGATGGCATGTCTGCGAAGAAGTACCAGAGGCGTGAATGGGTGCGTCATCTGGCGGCCAGTGGACAAATTTACAACTATGGAAGTGTAGAGAACTGTAATAATGTGGGGTGGGTAAAGTAGAGGGGTAATAGGCATCCTCAAACAGGTATTCGCGCCACAATTCAACTTGCGGCGCATGCGCGAGTTTCGACCAATGACGAGCGACTTTGGGTCAGTTAATGACCTTTAAGAGAGGGGGTTAATGAACTTTTAGGTAATGTGACACTTTAAAGGTTAATACCACTAATGGTAAAGTAATACTTTCAAGGTCAATACCAAGATTCCTAGAATATGAAGTCATAGAACTTTAAGGTAATAAGATACTTTCAAGGTTAACTCATGTCAATATATAATATGTAGGTCGAATCAAAGAACTTTAACATTCCTAGAATATGGATTCACAGAACTTTAAGGCAATATGAAACTTTCAAGGTTAACTCTTAGGGAGGTAATGAACTTAAATTGTTATTTATACAAATGATTCACAGAGGGGGTTAATGAACTTTTAGGTCACGTGACACTTTAAAGGTTAATACCACTGAAGGTAACATGATATTTTCAAGATGAACACCAAGATTCCTAGAATATGAAGTCATAGAACTTTAAGGTAATAAGATATTTTCAAGGTTAACTCATGTCGATATATAATATGTAGGTCGAGTCAAAGAACTTTTACATTCCTAGAATATGGAGTCACAGAACTTTAAGGCAATATGAAACTTTCAAGGTTATCTCTTAGGGAAGTAATGAACTCAAATAGTTATTTATACAAATGATTCACCGAGGCTAATGGACTCAGATAATTATTTTTAAATCACATTACCATCAGAGGTCAAATATCTATTTATAAACCATGACTCATATTTATTCAGTCAAATGGTTAATTTTAAACTTTTAAATTACATTCCCATTTACCTGAATACACTGTTTAACTTGGAACTGTGAAGATATTACAAGTAATCCAAGTCGCTAAGTGCTTGTACCGCACTCTTTGGCTACAACACCTTAGAAAAGGTATAGTGTAAATTATCAGCAGCTTAAAATTCGGTACTGGGTCGCAACCCACCACTTGGAAAACGCTGTCCTAATGCATCGTCTTCAAGAGTAATAATATATGCAACATAATATCGTTAATTTCTATTTGACATATACGAGGTGAAGTAGCAAAAAACATTGCATTAGAATGTCATGCGTCTATAGAATTAAACGGGGACATAAACGCTAATATCGTTTGTAATCTACATTAAAAGTATACGAATTATTTTACTCAAGGACTCGCGGAATTTAGGAACTCTAAAGCATTGTACCAATGAACTTTGAGATTTGTAGATCTTTAGATAGTTGCAAGTTGCAACAGTTATTGTTTCCTGGAGTATGAAATGAATGCTTTGAGGGTTAATGGCATCTATAATATTGACTAAAGCTATTTGAGATATTTATACATTCCTAGACGACTTTAACTCGGTAAATTTAATTTATTCTTAAATATGACTCGGCTTAGACTTAATTACAATTTCCAAAATTGTTTTAAGTCGAAGTATTCATTCGAAGCTAAATAATTAAAGATTTCTGGAATATAAAATTGATTCATTAAAAGTTAATAACAAGTCAATTAAGGTTATTCGCATCCTGTTGCTTCAGACCTACAGTGGGCTAAACATTCTGTATAACATGTTTATTTTTGTATAGATAATTTTTGAGGCATACGAGATGAAATAGTGAAAAGCTTATCCGTTCAGTTCATTGAAACCGATCGGTTAGAGGTGATATGTTAAAACTTATTGTTTTAAAAACGAATCTCTAATAATCGATCAGATGGGTGTAAACTATTGCTTATAGCTTTGTTTTCTTAAAACACACTGTGTAGATCAGGGTTTTCTTATTTAGGATCCATGGTCATGGCTTACTTATCTAACATCATTTATGAAGGTTATTTATGCAAATTCTTATCTAATAAAAATGTATTTGTAAATTACATGTCTTCTTGTTAAATCATTCTTCGAAAGAAGTCCTTAGGAATTTTTAAAATGTTAATAGAAAAAGTTTAAGACATCCTTGTGTGGATGCTTATGAGAATTTGGGGATATTAATTTAAGTTCGGTTTTAACCATATTTTAACTTGACACAATCCAAATAATTAAATTATAAAAACGAACAAAGTGACCCGTGTTGCTTGCAGTCTAGTTATTATAGTTTTTAGACTCATAATCTGCTTAGCTTCCTGTATGTCACATTTAGTTTCTTAGAAATTTTATTTCGAAGCATGCCAACTATCATAGCAAATATCTCCTCTGTCTAGTCGTTTATGCGGCAAATACTTATTCAAAGAATTAATATAATGCGCCGTCTTTAAGCGTGTAGTAATAATATGAAACACAATATTGCTAATTTCTATTTCAGATATACGAGGTAAAGTAGCGAAAACTCGTAAATAAACTGGGTTAGATATGATGCGCCTACAGATTTATGCATTAATTAGCACACGGTCAAAGCTTTCCAGATAATGAAATTCATGTCTCCTGGAGAAGGAAATTGATATATTAAAGGCTATACGACATTGCATTGCTGCGGATAAAAATGTCTTACATGAACAAATGGATTAGATTTTCTCTCTTTTAACTCGTATGCCTCGAAAATTATCTATAGAAAGACAGATATGTTATATAGGATGTTTAGCCCACTATGGGTCTGAAGATAGACTGTCAAGCAACAGGATAAAAATAATCTTAATTGTCTTAGCATTAGCTTTTAATGTATCAATTTTATATTCCAGAAATATTGAATTATTTAGCTACAAATAAATACCTCGATTCAAGACAGATTTGGGGAATTTAAAGTTCATAATTTGACACCGAAAATGACGTCCAATTACAACAAAAAAGTGTAATTTGAGAGGTAATTCGATCTGTAATCTGACACCGGAAATGGTGTTGAAATTCGATTCATAATCTGAACCGGAAATGGTGTCCAATTACACTAAAAAGGAATCATTTGAGACGTAATTTATTCCTTAATCTGGCACCGGATATTGTATGAAATTCGTTTTGTAATCTGACACCGGAAAGGGTGTCCAATTACACTAAAAAATATAATTTGAAATGAAAGGTAATTTGATTTGTAATCTGATACAGGAAATGGTGTAAAATTTGATTTATAATTTGATACCGGAAATTGTGTTCAATTGCAGTTAACACAAACGTAAGTAATGAACTTAAATAGTTATTTATAAATATCAGTCAGACCTGTCTCGAATTTCACTTTTCCTGAAGGTCAAACAGTTAAATGACACTCACCGAAGATGATGTAATTAAACAGTTATTTTTAAACGGGGTTTATGTAATTTAAAGGATGCACCGCGAATTTGTTACACCCGATATATTATTTTGATAACATTAAGTTTTACTTGATGAAAATATTTGGGATGTGATTCACAACAGATCGCATAACGGAAACAACTTGCTTAAAAAAGACATGTTGAAAGCGATCGGTTAAAAACGGTTCCTTGAAACCGATTGATTAAAGGTAACATGTTAAAACTTATTATTTTAAAACGAATCTCTAATAAACGAATAAGTGGGGGTAAATAAAATCAAAGGTCAAATATTTATCTATAAAGGAATTGTTACTTTTAAACTTTCAAATTACATTCGCATCTGTTCGAATACCCTGCATAACCTAACAATCTGAAATAGAGAAGAATTTTATTTGAAGAAAGAACAAGTAATCTGAGGCAGATAGGAAATAAGACAAAATCCTAGCGCGATGTAATATGATGATTCTAAGCAGGATGACCTTTTTTGTTTGTTACACCTGAATATGTGGAATATGGTACACATCAATCGATCACATTACGGAAACAGCTTGACTAAAAACGATCTGTTAAAAACGGTTCATTGAAATTAATTGGTTAAAGGTGACATGTTGCAGCTTATTATTTTAAAACCAATCTCTAATAAGCATTCAGATTGGGGTAAACTGTTGCTTAACCCTTTTTTTCTTAAAATGCGCTGTGTAGATTAGGTGTTCCTAACTCTAAATAAAAACTATTTAAAATACAAAAGTTATTCAATAATTGGTTCTAAAGTATGATTCTATATACTTCAGATTATGTGTTTAATTATGAAATTATATGAGCTATAGCTGGGTTGCACATTTTTTTAAATGAAATTAATTTTTTGCAAGTTTTCATAGATCTTTTTATTCTCTTTCTAATTATATAAATTGAATGTGCCTTTGGGTGAAAATTGTTAAGAAAGGTGCATTTTATTCATCAAATAATCTGTACTTTTGTGTATTGTGTGTTTTTGTTTTTAATAATAGCTTTCAATGTTTTCGATACTGAAAATATGATGCGAATAAATTCGCTTTGGTGTGGGGTTCCTTGAGGATTCCATCACCAATTTCGCCACGAATTTTTCGTTACAGATCCGTTGCGAATAAATCGTATTGGTTTGGGGGAACCTTAAAGGTGACATGTTTGGTGTGGGGTTCCTTGAGGATTTCATCACGAATTTCGCCACGAATTTTTCGTTACGGATCCTTTGTGAACAATTTTTCGTTACGGATCCGTTGCGAATAAATCGCATTGGTTTGAAGGAACCTTAAAAATGACATGTTGGTGTGGGGCTCCTTGAGGATTCTATCACGAATTTCACCAAGAATTTGTTAGAACATGTTAGAACTTATTATTTTTAAACGAATCTTTAATAAGCAATCAATTGGGGGTAAACTGTTGCTTACGGCTTTGTTTTTTTAAAAACACAGTGTATAGATCAGGGTTTTCTTAATCCGGGTTTGCATGGTCATAACTTACTTACCTAACATCATTTATTAAGGTAATTTTACAAATTAATGCAATCCTGTCTTATAAAAAGTATTTCGAACTGAAATAGTAACATGTATGTAAAATTCGTTCATGTAACACATTTCTATTCGAAGAAATGGTGTAATGGGATGTCTTTAAGTGTAATAATATATAAAACATAATATCGCTAACTTCTATTTGAGATATGCAAGGTGAAGTAGAGAAAACACGCTGCATTAGATGTGTTGCGCCAATAGATTTCTGAATTAATTAACACATAGATGATCTAATTCAAATCGTCTAAGGCTTTCCAAATAATGAAACGCATATTTCAAAGACTAATGATTCAATCTTTGATCAGTAATTAAACCTTTCAACTATAGGTGTTCAAACTAAAATAGTTAACGTCTCCTGAAGAACGAAATGGATACTTTAAAGGTTAGTGTCATTCGTAATCTATTAAAAGTATATAAACTCTAAAAAAAATTGCTATATTTTTTCCATACTGAATATTAAGAATTATAAAATTCCCTTGTTAAAATACTTACTTACACTTTACAGATATATTAATTACTTTAAATCTTTTAATTTTTATTTAAACACATCATCACTGTGGATAATTTTAATCATTGAATATTTTTAAATGAAAATTAAATATATAGAAAATTAATAAACTTCATTATACCACAAATTATTTGAGGGGGTAAAAAAGAATCATATAAAATTATCTGAGTTTATTTAAAACATGGGCCATACACGGCTTTAGCTTCCATTTTGAAAGCTTCTGCTGCTTTTTCCATTTTCAGAATTTGCCTTTCAATATTTCTCCCATGTTGACGCCTTTCCTGGCAACTCCTCTCAAACTGCTCCCGTAGCGGTGACACCATTGATGTCAACATGACCACTGAAGCTACGGGAGCCTTTTTCACATTCTTCGGCAGCTCTTCCACATATTCCATCTGATAAGAGGGTCCGTCATCATCAGACAGCAGGCTGATGATGTCATCCAGGTCTAAATCTTCAAGCTGACTAGACTCAGACATCTGGGACTCCTGAGGTTGCATGGGCTGCTGCTGTGCCTGAAGCTCTTGCGGCACCTGGAGCTGTTGTTGCCTCTTGGACACCTCGAGCTGCTGTAGTTGCTGCTGCTGGTGTGTCACTATAATATCCTGCAGGATATTAATTTTTTTGTGCGGCAGCGACGGCGGCACTGCACTCTTTCTTTTAGCGGCAGTTTAGTGAAACTGTTCATGGCTGATCATAAACTAATTGCATTAATAACGTAAATGTGCTTTTATTAGATATTCATTTTGGCTTAATTTGTGTTTTTGACAAAGTTGGAAGTTGGAAGGGAAAATGGTCCCGTGGGAAATGCAATATCAGCATAGAGTTCAATACAAACGATTTGAATTAGATCAACCGTGTGTTAATTAATGCATAAATCTATTCGCGCATCACATCTAATGCAGCTTGTTTACATGTTTTCGCTACTTCACCTCGTATATCTCAAATAAAAATTAACGATATTATATTTCACATTATTATTACGCTGGGAAACAACGTATTATGAAAGAGTTTCCCAAATGATGAGTCGCTATTCGAGAATTCAATCCCGGTCCTTATTTCTAATCCAAGGATTTCGGGATTATATTTAGTCAATCCCAGTCCATCCCAGGATCCCCGGATTATTTCGGTATTGAGGGTTACAAATAAAAGATAAAAGTTTACAACAATCAAAATCAAAATGTAGACAAAAATCAAGATATTTGACGGTGTACATGCAGCTAATTTAATCACCCTAAGTTTTCAGAATTAGGGACTTAAATCACTCACTCTTCATGTTAAAGTTTTAGCTACTTTTTCAAAAATCAATAAGAGCTCTTAAATTTACATGAATTAAAAAATCTTTTATTAAACAAACTATGCAAATAGTCTGAAAATTAACAAAAATATTCCGCTAAATTGACTAAATAGATGAGTTTTATGTAACATAACACCCTGAGATGCAGCTAGTAAAGCAAATAGTATTAATCAGTCTCTCGTTTCGCTTAAATATAAAGAAAACTAATCTGATAGAAACATCCTAATTTGAATTGCGCAACTATGATCTGAGAAATAACATCGCCTCCAGTTTCTCATCACCAAGTTTTTCGCTTTACAATACAAGAATTTTATTTCAAACAACCACAGCAACCCCGCTGAGTTAATTAGCGTTGCTTGTTTGGAATATAACTTATTGCATTTTACATTAAAATGAGAGACAAGTAATTTTATTGAGAGGCACTGACACTGAATATTTCGTTCGGTGAAGTCTTATTTACAATTTTTTTTGAAGTGATGTTAATCCCAAAAATCCCGGGATCAGGGACTAAAAGCCAGTCGGAATCCTTGGATCTCAAAATCTGGATTTCGGGATCAAATCCTCTAGTCGTGGTCCGTACCGGGTCAATATGATCAATATTTATACTCCAAAATAGTTAAAAGATCTTGTTGCGAAGAGGAATTTTATTAAAAAGAACCAGGTAACAAGGTAAAAAAAAAATCTGGGAAATGTTGCATTATGATATTTCTTTAAATAAGCATGTGTTAAATGAACAAATTTTACGTACATTTTGCTATTTCAGTTCGCATGCCACGAAAAAAAAAATCGAGGGAAATAAATATACACAGGGTGGACCATAAGTAATGGTACATAGAGCCACAGTAATTTTTTCGTATAAAAATAACGCGATTTAGCTACATTTACCTTTTACCAAAAGTTGATATTAAAAGAGATACAGGGTCTCAAAGTTGAAAAAAAAATTGTAATTTTTTCGCATAACTAATGAACACATTTCACTATAGACAAGAAATTTGGCATAGGGGGCATAGGGGTTTTTTTGGTCAAGATTTTCTACTTTGCTAACAGATTGCCAGTAACTCATAGGGGGCGCCACCTGCGCTACTTTGTATTATTCTAAAGCATCATAACATTTTCATTTTAAATGGATATTTTTATTTACCTACATGTTTTATGTTAAAAAGGTATTTCTTCTAAATGTTGATACAAGCAACCGTTTTCAAGATATTTGCCTTCAAAGTTTGCCGTACGTTTATTTTAAGTTATGCAAATGTGAATTTTTTGCAGTAGATTTCAAAATAAAAGTAATAAAACTGCCTCCAAAATAGTTTATATCAAATATTATTCTACTAAAATTATTATTACAATTCATTTCATAATTATACGAAAAAATGGATTTTTTTTTTTCAACTTTGACACCCTGTATCTTTGTTAATATCAACTTTTGGTAAAAGGTAAATGTAGCTAAATCACATTATTTTTATTCGAAAAATCCACCATTGCTCTGTGCACCATTACTTATGGTCCACCCTGTATATAAAGAGGCTGTTAAACAAATTATGATTCTAAAAACAATAATAACTAGACTGCAGGCAACATCATATTCTAGCCATTTCTCTTGTACTGCCGGGAAAGCAACAAAGGTATTTCTCCCTGTTGTCCCATCCCGCCAGTGAGCCTGCCATTTAGTCATGGCTTCGTCGCGCGCAGTACGCTTCAAGAGGGTACCCGCGGTGCTGATGGAAATCTCGACCGCGGGCCCTCCACGAGATGCGACCCGCGCAAGGCGGCTAGTATGCTGTAGGCCCCCGAGACGGCGGCCAGAGTGCCACAGTTTTACGACAATATCTCTTTCCGCCTCTAACATCACAAATGTAATGGTTGATCAAGTGATTAATTACATCTCCATTTTTGTAAGTTATAGCTATTTGCATTATGTGATACCGCGCGCGCTCACGCATGTTAAATTGTTTTGTCATTATAGTTCCAAATATAAATTGACTTTTGCTAGGAAATAAGGCTGTAGGGGATAATGCCAAACTAGTATGGTCCAAATGAAACCTATTTTTGGGCTCAAACCCTTAAATATAATATTATCGGAAATTTAGTTCCCTAATTCGTACAATAATTTGGCCTTTGTATTTGGCTAAATTTTTTGTTTATAGGTTAAAGCAATGCATGATTTGTCATTTAATTTTATTAACAAATATACAAAGATACCATATTTCATCATAGAACCAAAAAAGGTTAATAAATAACATTATTTATAGATGCGGTCTCTGAGACCGCGCGTGCCCCTTCGTGTTACAAAGTATAGCGCGCCCACTCTAGGGTTAAGAATTTCAGTGTAATGAGGATACGAAGAAACTCTATCGCAATGATTATTTACAGGATAAAGAGCACTGACTATGCTCCAAAAGAAACACGCATTATCTTTATTTTTCACATTTATACAAGCATGCTTTCGAACAATATCTTCAGGAAGTCTAAGGTAGAAAGACCCTTCCGTTCCCATTTCAAATTTATTAATATTTATTTCCAAACTTATAATTTTGCTCAACGCCCACCCTGAAATTCACTCAGTTTGTTTAAAATTTTGTCCGCGACGAAATCCATAAACCAAGTTTTAAGATCTGTTCCCTTGTCAATAACCTCATTCTTTGTATTAAAATATTTTATTTTAGTAGTTTCTTTTTCGTTACCCTGTTTAATAAATTCGCCACCAAACATCGTATTAACCTATAACATGGGAAACTGTTTTAAAACATTATTTATTCTTCTCTTAAACATTAAAAAACAATCCACGAAAAATAACCCCAAGTACCTATGCACTAGATTGATGATAATACTTGTCCTCACCCTTGATTGAAACGCAGATTTGACATCTTCCCACTGAACGCGATCTCTTAGGTTATTTTTAACAGCAATAGATCCCCCAACATGAAAATTGTTCAACTTTTTTTTAAATTGGCCAAGTTACTCTGCAATTTATTTACTAAACCAAGTTTAGTAAGTAGTTGTGTAAGACGGATTTCCGTGCGGATGTGACGTCACAGCTCGGATGGCATGTCTGCGAAGAAGTACCAGAGGCGTGAATGGGTGCGCCATCTGGCGGCCAGTGGACAAATTTACAGCTATGGAAGTGTAGAGAACTGTAATAATGTGGGGTGGGTAAAGTAGAGGGGTAATAGGCATCCTGAAACAGGTATTCGCGCCACAATTCAACTTGCGGCGCATGAGCGAGTTTCGACCAATGACGAGCGACTTTGGGTCAGTTAATGACCTTTAAGAGAGAGGGTTAATAAACTTTTAGGTAATGTGACACTTTAAAGGTTAATACCACTAATGGTAAAGTAATACTTTCAAGGTCAATACCAAGATTCCTAGAATATGAAGTCATAGAACTTTAAGGTAATAAGATACTTTCAGGGTTAACTCATGTCAATATATAATATGTAGGTCGAGTCAAAGAACTTTAACATTCCTAGAATATGGATTCACAGAACTTTAAGGCAATATGAAACTTTCAAGGTTAACTCTTAGGGAGGTAATGAACTTAAATAGTTATTTATACAAATGATTCACAGAGGGGATTAATGAACTTTTAGGTCACGTGACACTTTAAAGGTTAATACCACTGAAGGTAACATGATATTTTCAAGATGAACACCAAGATTCCTAGAATATGAAGTCATAGAACTTTTAAGGTAATAAGATACTTTCAAGGTTAACTCATGTCGATATATAATATGTAGGTCGAGTCAAAGAACTTTAACATTCCTAGAATATGGAGTTACAGAACTTTAAGGCAATATGAAACTTTCAAGGTTAACTCTTAGAGAAGTAATGAACTCAAATAGTTATTTATACAAATGATTCACCGAGGCTAATGGACTCAAATAATTATTTTTAAATCACATTACCATCAGAGGTCAAATATCTATTTATAAACCATGACTCATATTTATGCAGTCAAATAGTTATTTTTAAACTTTCAAATTACATTTCCATTTACCTGAATACACTGTATAACTTGGAACTGTGAAGATATTACAAGTAATCCAAGTCGCTAAGTGCTTGTACCGCACTCTTTGGCTACAACACCTTAGAAAAGATATAGTTTAAATTATCAGCAGCTTAAAATTCGGTACCGGATTGCAACCCACCACTTGGGAAACGCTGTCCTAATGCATTGTCTTCAAGAGTAATAATATATGCAACATAATATCGTTAATTTCTATTTGAGATATACGAGGTGAAGTAGCAAAAAACATTGCATTAGAATGTCATGCGTCTATAGAATTAAACGGGGACATAAACGCTAATATCGTTTGTAATCTACATTAAAAGTATACGAATTATTTTACTCCAGGACTCGCGGAATTTAGGAACTCTAACGCATTGTACCAATGAACTTTGAGATTTGTAGATCTTTAGATAGTTGCAAGTTGCAACAGTTATTGTTTCCTGGAGTATGAAATGAATGCTTTGAGGGTTAATGGCATCTATAATATTGACTAAAGGTATTTGAGATATTTATACATTCCTAGACGACTTTAACTTGGTAAATTTAAGTTATTCTTAAATATGACTCGGCTTAGACTTAATTACAATTTCCAAAATTGTTTTAAGTCGAAGTATTCATTCGAAGCTAAATAATTAATGATTTCTGGAATATAAAATTGATTCATTAAAAGTTAATAACAAGTCAATTAAGGTTATTCGCATCCTGTTGCTTCAGACCTACAGTGGACTAAACATTCTGTATAACATGTTTATTTTTGTATAGATAATTTTTGAGGCATACGAGATGAAATAGTGAAAAGCTTATCCGTTCAGTTCATTGAAACCGATCGGTTAGAGGTGATATGTTAAAACTTATTTTTTTAAAAACGAATCTCTAATAATCGATCAGATGGGTGTAAACTGTTGCTTATAGCTTTGTTTTCTTAAAACACACTGTATAGATCAGGGTTTCCCAATTTAGGATCCATGGTCATGGCTTACTTATCTAACATCATTTATGAAGGTAATTTATGCAAATTCTTATCTAATAAAAATGTATTTTTAAATTCCATGTCTTCTTGTTAAATCATTCTTCGAAAGAAGTCCTTAGGAATTTTTAAAATGTTAATAGATAAAGTTTAAGACATCCTTGTGTAGATGCTTATGATAATTTGGGGATATTAATTTAACTTCGGTCTTAACCATATTTTAACTTGACAAAATCCAAATAATTAAATTATAAAAACGAACAAAGTGACCCGTGTTGCTTGCAGCCTAAGTTATTATAGTTTTTAGACTCATAATCTGCTTAGCTTCCTGTATGTCACATTTAGTTTCCTAGAAATTTTATTCCGAAGCATGCCAACTATCATAGCAAATATCTCCTCTGTCTAGTCGTTTATGCGGCAAATACTTATTCAAAGAATTAATATAATGCGCCGTCTTTAAGCGTGTAGTAATTTCTATTTCAGATATACGAGGTAAAGTAGCGAAAACTCGTAAATAAACTGGGTTAGATATGATGCGCCAACAGATTTATGCATTAATTAGCAAATGACCAATTAAATGTTCCGTAATTAAACAGTTAAACGTGCTTAAAATTGAAAATATGTACAACCGCAACCATAGACTAGTTTCGGCCTTCCTTGGCCTCGTCAGCATGGTACGGTGGTTGTACACACTTCCAATTTAAAGCCGTTAGTCAGTCGTATAAGTACCCAAGAGAGCAAACCTCCATCGGGTGACTTGTAACTGACTTTTAACTGTTTATCACGCAAACATTTTCGCTACATGCTAATTGAAGCATTACTCTCTGCTGAGATAATAAGCCTTGTATATACGAATATATACAAGTTTATTACGATGCAATTGAAATCTAATTTCATTAGAATCTAATGAAAATTAGACTGCAATTGCAAAGTTCACGAAGGTGAGGCGGCTTTAAATTGGAAGTGTGTACAACCACCGTACCATGCTGACGAGGCCAAGGAAGGCCGAAACTAGTCTATGGTTGCGGTTGTACATATTTTCAATTTTAAGCACGTTTAACTGTTTAATTACGGAACATTTAATTGGTCATTTGTCAAAACTAGATGAAAGTAAAGTCACGCCGAGGACGTTTGTATCTATGGATGTTGCGATGCAACCCGTGATACAAGCTTTGCCTCACCTTCGTGAACTTTGCAATTGCAGTCTAATTTTCATTAGATTCTAATGAAATTAGATTTCAATTGCATCGTAATAAACTTGTATATATTCGTATATACAAGGCTTATTATCTCAGCAGAGAGTAATGCTTCAATTAGCATGTAGCGAAAATGTTTGCGTGATAAACAGTTAAAAGTCAGTTACAAGTCACCCGATGGAGGTTTGCTCTCTTGGGTACTTATACGACTGACTAACGGCTTTAAATTGGAAGTGTGTACAACCACCGTACCATGCTGACGAGGCCAAGGAAGGCCGAAACTAGTCTATGGTTGCGGTTGTACATATTTTCAATTTTAAGCACGTTTAACTGTTTAATTACGGAACATTTAATTGGTCATTTGTCAAAACTAGATGAAAGTAAAGTCACGCCGAGGACGTTTGTATCTATGGATGTTGGGATGCAACCCGTCATACAAGCTTTGCCTCATCTACGTGAACTTTGCAATTGCAATCTAGTTTTCATTAGATTCTAATGAAATTAGATTTCAATTGCATCGTAATAAACTTGTATATATTCGTATATACAAGGCTTATTATCTCATTAATTAGCACACGGTCAAAGCTTTCCAGATAATGAAATTCTTGTCTCCTGGAGAATAAAATTGATATATTAAAGGCTATACGACATTGCATTGCTGCGGATAAAAATGTCTTACATGAACAAATGGATTAGATTTTCTCTCTTTTAACTCGTATGCCTCGAAAATTATCTATAGAAAGACAGATATGTTATATAGGATGTTTAGCCCACTATGGGTCTGAAGATAGACTGTCAAGCAACAGGATAAAAATAATCTTAATTGTCTTAGCATTAGCTTTTAATGTATCAATTTTATATTCCAGAAATATTGAATTATTTAGCTACAAATAAATACCTCGATTCAAGACAGATTTGGGGAATTTAAAGTTCATAATTTGACACCGAAAATGACGTCCAATTACAACAAAAAAGTGTAATTTGAGACGTAATTTGATCTGTAATCTGACACCGGAAATGGTGTTGAAATTCGATTCATAATCTGAACCGGAAATGGTGTCCAATTACACTAAAAAGGCATCATTTGAGACGTAATTTAATCCTTAATCTGGCACCGGATATTGTATGAAATTCGTTTCGTAATCTGACACCGGAAAGGGTGTCCAATTACACTAAAAAATATAACTTGAAATGAAAGGTAATTTGATCTGTAATCTGATACCGGAAATGGTGTAAAATTTGATTCGTAATTTGATACCGGAAATTGTGTTCAATTGCAGTTAACACAAATGTAAGTAATGAACTTAAATAGTTATTTATAAATATCAGTCAGACCTGTCTCGAATTTCACTTTTCCTGAAGGTCAAACAGTTAAATGACACTCGCCGAAGATGATGTAATTAAACAGTTATTTTTAAACGGGGTTTATGTAATTTAAAGGATGCACCGCGAATTTGTTACACCCTATATATTATTTTGATAACATTAAGTTTTACTTGATGAAAATATTTGGGATGTGATTCACAACAGATCGCATAACGGAAACAGCTTGCTTAAAAACGACATGTTGAAAGCGATCGGTTAAAAACGGTTCCTTGAAACCGATTGATTAAAGGTGACATGTTAAAACTTATTATTTTAAAACGAATCTCTAATAAACGAATAAGTGGGGGTAAATAAAATCGAAGGTCAAATATTTATCTATAAACGAATTGTTACTTTTAAACTTTCAAATTACATTCGCATCTGTTCGAATACCCTGCATAACCTAACAATCTGAAATAGAGAAGAATTTTATTTGAAGAAAGAACAAGTAATCTGAGGCAGATATGAAACAATACAAAATCCTAGCGCGATGTAATATGATGATTCTAAGCAGGAATGACCTTTTTGTTTGTTACACCTGAATATGTGGAATATGGTACACATCAATTGATCACATTACGGAAACAGCTTGACTAAAAGCGATCTGTTAAAAACGGTTCATTGAAATTAATTGGTTAAAGGTGACATGTTGCAGCTTATTATTTTAAAACCAATCTCTAATAAGCAATCAGATTGGGGTAAACTGTTGCTTAACCCTTTTTTTCTTAAAATGCGCTGTGTAGATTAGGTGTTCCTAACTCTAAATAAAAACTATTTAAAATACAAAAGTTATTCAATAATTGGTTCTAAAGTATGATTCTATATACTTCAGATTATGTATTTAATTATGAAATTATATGAGCTGTAGCTGGGTTGCACATTTTTTTAAATGAAATTAATTTTTTGCAAGTTTTCATAGATCTTTTTATTCTCTTTCCTAATTATATAAATTGAATGTGCCTTTGGGTGAAAATTTTTAAGAAAGGTGCATTTTATTCATCAAATAATCTGTACTTTTGTGTATTGTGTGTTTTTGTTTTTAATAATAGCTTTCAATGTTTTCGATACTGAAAATATGATGCGATTAAATTCGCTTTGGTGTGGGGTTCCTTGAGGATTCCATCACCAATTTCGCCACGAATTTTTCGTTACAGATGCGTTGCGAATAAATCGCATTGGTTTGGGGGAACTTAAAGGTGACATGTTTGGGGTGGGGTTCCTTGAGGATTCCATCACGAATTTCGCCACGAATTTTTCGTTACGGATCCGTTGTTAACGAATTTTTCGTTACGGATCCGTTGCGAATAAATTGCATTGGTTTGGAGGAACCTTAAAGATGACATGTTGGTGTGGGGTTCCTTGAGGATTCTATCACGAATTTCACCACGAATTTTTCGTTACGGATCCGTTGTGAATAAATCGCATTGGTTAAAGGTGACATGTTAGAACTTATTATTTTAAAACGAATCTTTAATAAGCAATCAATTGGGGGTAAACTGTTGCTTACGGCTTTGTTTTGTTCAAAACACAGTGTATAGATCAGGGGTTTCTTAATCCGGGTTTCCATGGTCATGGCTTACTTACCTAACATCATTTATTAAGGTAATTTTACAAATTAATGCAATCCTATCTTATAAAAAGTATTTCGAACTGAAATAGTAACATGTATGTAAAATTCGTTCATGTAACACATTTCTATTCGTAGAAATGGTGTAATGGGATGTCTTCAAGTGTAATAATATATAAAACATAATATCGCTAACTTCTATTTGAGATATACAAGGTGAAGTAGAGAAAACACGCTGCATTAGATGTGTTGCGCCAATAGATTTCTGAATTAATTAACACATAGATGATCTAATTCAAATCGTCTAAGGCTTTCCAGATAATGAAACGCATATTTCAAAGACTAATGATTCAATCTTTGATCAATAATTAAACCTTTCAACTATAGGTGTTCAAACTAAAATAGTTAACGTCTCCTGGAGAACAAAATGGATAATTTAAAGGTTAGTGTCATTCGTAATCTATTAAAAGTATATCAACTCTAAAAAAAATTGCTATATTTTTTCCATACTGAATATTAAGAATTATAAAATTCCCTTGTTAAAATACTTACTTACACTTTACAGATATATTAATTACTTTAAATCTTTTAATTTTTATTTAAACACATCATCACTGTGGATAATTTTAATCATTGAATATTTTTAAATGAAAATTAAATATATAGAAAATTAATAAACTTCATTATACCACAAATTATTGAGGGGGTAAAAAAGAATCATATAAAATTATCTGAGTTTATTTAAAACATGAGCCATATATTTGCAATCATCATACACGGCTTTAGCTTCCATTTTTAAAGCTTCTGCTGCTTTTTCCATTTTCAGAATTTGCCTTTCAATATTTCTCCCATGTTGACGCCTTTCCTGGCAACTCCTCTCAAACTCCCGTAGCGGTGACACCATTGATGTCAACATGACCACTGAAGCTACGGGAGCCTTTTTCACATTCTTCGGCAGCTCTTCCACATGTTCCATCTGATAAGAGGGTCCGTCATCATCAGACAGCAGGCTGATTATGTCATCCAGGTCTAAATCTTCAAGCTGACTAGACTCAGACATCTGGGACTCCTGAGGTTGCATGGGCTGCTGCTGTGCCTGAAGCTCTTGCGGCACCTGGAGCTGTTGTTGCCTCTTGGACACCTCGAGCTGCTGTAGTTGCTGCTGCTGGTGTGTCACTATAATATCCTGCAGGATATTAATTTTTTCGTGCGGCAGCGACGGCGGCACTGCACTCTTTCTTTTTAGCGGCAGTTTAGTGAAACTGTTCATGGCTGATCATAAATTAATTGCATTAATAACGTAAATGTGCTTTTATTAGATATTCATTTTTGCTTAATTTGTGTTTTTGACAAAGTTGGAAGTTGGAAGGGAAAATGGTCCCGTGGGAAATGCAATATCAGCATAGAGTTCAATACAAACGATTTGAATTAGATCAACCGTGTGTTAATTAATGCATAAATCTATTCGCGCATCACATCTAATGCAGCTTGTTTACATGTTTTCGCTACTTCACCTCGTATATCTCAAATAAAAATTAACGATATTATATTTCACATTAATATTACGCTGGGAAACAACGTATTATGAAAGCGTTTCCCAAATGATGAGTCGCTATGCGAGAATTCAATCCCGGTCTTTATTTCTAATCCAAGGATTTCGGGATTATATTTAGTCAATCCCAGTCAATCCCAGGATCCCCGGATTATTTCGGTATTGAGGGTTACAAATAAAAGATAAAAGTTTACAACAATCAAAATCAAAATGTAGACAAAAATCAAGATATTTGACGGTGTACATGCAGCTAATTTAATCACCCTAAGTTTTCAGAATTAGGGACTTAAAATCACTCACTCTTCATGTTAAAGTTTTAGCTACTTTTTCAAAAATCAATAAGAGCTCTTAAATTTACATGAATTGAAAAATCTTTTATTAAACAAACTATGCAAATAGTCTGAAAATTAACAAAAATATTCCGCTAAATTGACTAAATAGATGAGTTTTATGTAACATAACACCCTGAGATGTAGCTAGTAAAGCAAATAGTATTAATCAGTCTCTCGTTTCGCTTAAATATAAAGAAAACTAATCTGATAGAAACATCCTAATTTGAATTGCGCAACTATGATCTGAGAAATAACATCGCGTCCAGTTTCTCATCATTTTTCGGTTTACAATACAAGAATTTTATTTCAAACAACCATAGCAACCCCGCTGAGTTAATTAGCGTTGCTTGTTTGGAATATAACTTATTGCATTTTACATTAAAATGATAGACAAGTAATTTTATTGAGAGGCACTGACACTGAATATTTCGTTAGGTGAAGTCTTATTTACAATTTTTTTGAAGTGATGTTAATCCCAAAAATCCCGGGATCAGAGACTAAAAGCCGGTCGGAATCCTTGGATCTCAAAATCGGGATCGCGGGATCAAATCCTCTAGTCGTGATCCGTACCGGGTCAATATGATCAATATTTATACTCTAAAATAGTTAAAAGATCTTGTTGCGAAGAGGAATTTTATTAAAAAGAACCAGGTAACAAGGTAAAAAAAAAATCTGGGAAATGCTGCATTATGATATTTCTTTAAATAAGCATGTGTTACATGAACGAATTTTACGTACATTTTGCTATTTCAGTTCGCATGCCTCGAAAAAAAAAATCGAGGGAAATAAATATATACAGGATGGACCATAAGTAATGGTACATAGAGCCACAGTAATCTTTTCGTATAAAAATAACGCGATTTAGCTACATTTACCTTTTACCAAAAGTTGATATTAAAAGAGATACAGGGTCTCAAAGTTGAAAAAAAAATTGTAATTTTTTCGCATAACTAATGAACACATTTCACTATAGACAAGAAATTTGGCATAGGGGGCATAGGGGTTTTTTTGGTCAAGATTTTCTACTTTGCTAACAGATTGCCAGTAACTCATAGGGGGCGCCACCTGCGCTACTTTGTATTATTCTAAAGCATCATAACATTTTCATTTTAAATGGATATTTTTATTTACCTACATGTTTTATGTTAAAAAGGTATTTCTTCTAAATGTTGATACAAGCAACCGTTTTCAAGATATTTGCCTTCAAAGTTTGCCGTACGTTTATTTTAAGTTATGCAAATGTGAATTTTTTGCAGTAGATTTCAAAATAAAAGTAATAAAACTGCCTCCAAAATAGTTTATATCAAATATTATTCTACTAAAATTATTATTACAATTCATTTCATAATTATACGAAAAAATGGAATTTTTTTTTTCAACTTTGACACCCTGTATCTTTGTTAATATCAACTTTTGGTAAAAGGTAAATGTAGCTAAATCACATTATTTTTATTCGAAAAATCCACCATTGCTCTGTGCACCATTACTTATGGTCCACCCTGTATATAAAGAGGCTGTTAAACAAATTATGATTCTAAAAACAATAATAACTAGACTGCAGGCAACATCATTTCTAGCCATTTCTCTTGTACTGCCGGGAAAGCAACAAAGGTATTTCTCCCTGTTGTCCCATCCCGCCAGTGAGCCTGCCATTTAGTCATGGCTTCGTCGCGCGCAGTACGCTTCAAGAGGGTACCCGCGGTGCTGATGGAAATCTCGACCGCGGGCCCTCCACGAGATGCGACCCGCGCAAGGCGGCTAGTATGCTGTAGGCCCCCGAGACGGCGGCCAGAGTGCCACAGTTTTACGACAATATCTCTTTCCGCCTCTAACATCACAAATGTGTGCTCGATGGCTTCTGATAGAGGGCCCCTTCTGTTCCTTATTTGATCCAAGACTACCTTGGACCTAGAAACAATATTTAGAGCTTGACACTCTTGTACAGCCAATTCAATGGCCCACAGTTGCACCCTACAATTTGTGGCGAAGGCTTGATACCTCCACGCTTGTGTTCGAATTTGCTCACCACCCCTATAAGCAGTCATTGCCAAAGCAGTGTTTTGGGGTCCGCATGAGACGCCTGTGTAGACCCATAGACCTTTGCGATTTATATCACGGTCCGGCTCCAGGTCATAGCAGCGGGTTCCCCTGGGTGCGTTCAAGCCCTGGGTTCAAGGTTGCTCTCGAACTCCGGAGTCTGCAATTGCTGCCAGATTTGGTGTCTGGCTCCAGCTTCCAGATGGATGAGCATACATCCTGCCAGTACTTGGATCGCTGCGTTTGGCGCCGTTCGATAGGCCAAGGGCGCGTCCCCCAGTCCTTACCAGCAATCATAGACGCTCTGTGGCCTGCTACCTCAACAGACCTATGAGTGTTAACTCTGTCTATAGCGGTAAACCAGTCCTTCATAATCAGGAGCCACAGGATCGGACCAAGGCACCAACCCTGCGGGCATCCTCTGTTTGTTCTAACCTGGGTTCCGCATGATTTTACCGTTCTGTTTGCTAAGAAGTCTGCTACTGTTTTTCCCAAGTCTCCTGGGCACCCGCATTCGGATACGAGCTCTACGAGGCGGGGATACCAAGCTGAGTTGAATGCGTTCTTTATGTCGAGCGCAACAACCATCGCGTGCATCCCTCTTATCTTTGCCCTTTTGAGAGTCTCAACGGCCCTCCCTAGGGTGTCCACGGTACTGCGTTCCTTTCGGAAGCCGTATTGCCTGTCGGACAAGCGCCCATTCCTCTCTAGAAAATAGGTGAGACGATCCGCTAGAACTTTATCGAGGGTCTTTCCAACTGTGGGTAGGAGGCATATGGGCCGTAGCCCGCCTCCCGGTTTTGGCAACCATGTTACCTCTGCCGTTTTTCATACGGTCGGGAAGACACCTTCCTGTAGACACTTGTTAAAGACCAGCGTCACCTTATCCCCAGCAAGGTTGATAAGATGCGCAAGCCCTCCGACCGGGAACCCATCCGGACCGGGTGCCTTTTTGTTTGACTTGCCTTTTCGAGTCATTTCCAGTTCTGCGACGGATACAGCCTTATCGCGCACAAAGTTCCATCGAGGGATTCTTTCCCTGATTTCCCTGTTTATGTCGCTATCCGGCTGCATCTCGTCGTTCGGAAAATATTTCTCTAATAAGGCAAATTAGGCATAAGAGGTTTGTTTATGACATTTCCTTCCTGGGGTTTTCTCTCCGCAAGCCGGCCGGCTAAGCCAAGCTCACCGTTGGCATCCCCTCTTTGAGATTTCGCTCGCAGGAATCTCAACGCCGTACGGTCAATAAGCATTCTGTATCCGTGGGTACAGAATATCCATCGTGGCGCTTTGGACCTTCATTGGAGATCCCACGAACCTTTTCCGGTATGTGGCCTTGCACAAGCTTGGCCGCTCCAGCGTTTTTGCTATAAAAGCTGGGCATGGATCCTCAATTTTCAGGCGGTCTTCTCGTTTAGTAGCCAGTTCCCAAGTATGAGGTGTTGATTCCTCGCGGATCCTTCCTCTGAGGGCGAACCTGCCTTCTTGTTTTGGTGTCCGCCTTACCTTTATTTGCAGTTCCAAAAATAAAATTTTTTGCATAAAAAAGGCCGACGAAGCAACTGCTGACAAGTCAGCTAGTATGCCCCGTCGGCCAAATAGTTTTACAAGCGGCCTCACCACTCACCCCTTCCGTGAATTCTTGGACTCCTAATAGAGAGGGGAACGCGTGTTGCCGCTCGCCCCTTTGCCTCAGCGTCTGTTCACGCAAGTTGTGCGCCAGTTTCTGCCCCGGGGCTCGTCGTGGCTTGCCGAGTGCAGGTCCGGTACTAATTTAGCCTACAGACATTGCTGTAAGGCGACAGGAGTAAGACTCTTCCCCCTCCCCCAGCGCGATAACGCAGAAGACGACATCCACGCTCGCACTCCGGGAAGAGAGGGAATCTCTGTGTAAGGGGTGGTCGGACATGTCAGGTCAAGTTCAGTAGGCAGCCGGCGTCCCTCATAATGGGGGACTTTCACAGTATACCTCTGTTCCCTCCTTCGTCCGTTCCAGCTCCGATTCAGTTTAGGTCTCGGAAGACACTGATAAGACACATCTGGGTTCCGAAATATCGCCCCGCGGCCGCCCTTCCCCTTAGTCGTACTGCGGTGTACTCGATTGGGCAACATTCGCGTTTCTTGTTGTTGCACAGCCTGCATCCTGCACCTGGAAGACTCGCGACAGTCATCTGCCGGGTCTCTCACGAATGTTTCAGATGTCGTCACTTTGTGCAAACGCTTGGAAACGCGCCGCCCCGTCTGTTCCGACTGTCGTCCGACATGTTGGGAAGCGGCCCAGCGGTTTGACATGCAAATGTCTCATACTATGAGCCATCGAATTAAATTTCTTTTGGACATACACCCTTTTGTTCTTCAATCCGACCAGTCGAAAGCGGGACCCGCGGGACGCCCGTCTCGGGTCACAACTCGTCGTGGCCAACACTCTTCTGCTGGGTTTGGGTTTGCACCCTCTCCCGTTAAGAAGTGGTTGAACCGTTGATAAGGAGCTGCTCCTTTGAGGGGCGTTAGAGTTCCAAATCACCTCTTGGACGTAAGAGGTGACCGTACTAAACTTTTTACCATCGGAAGACCCGCTTCCGGTCTGGTCTTAAACTCTGGGCTTTTGGCTACCCTAGCGGGCGCTCCTGGTTCTCCAGGGTTCTTACATCGTGGATAGGCCTTTTGAACCGGGCGTCTGCCGCCGTGGACACGTTAAGTCCCTGAAATTCGTACTCCATCTGCTTAGAAGTCACTAATTCTTAGCTCACTGGAGTTGTAGCATTTGGGCAGAAAACGAATGCTTCCTTTACAGTTTGCATTGCCTGTCCGCCTTCATACCACTCCATTCACCCATCTACCAGAGCATCTATTTTTTATCCGCCTAATTCTACTTAAAATTACTTAAAATTAGAATACCGGAGATTGATCGCCAAGGTCGTGCGGCGCGCTACGACTGGTGATATGTCCAATTTGGAGGGCGCTGGTCTTTCGGGCCGAAGCCTGCCTTGCCTCTAGACCACATGCACCGCATAAACGACCTGTGGATGGAACGCCTCCACTTGAGAACGCAAGCCACCACGCTCTTTCTAAGGTTGGAAGTAATAGCAAGGGAATCTACTGCCGAAGCATTACACCGAGGCCAAATGCCCCGGGCACCCACGATGATAGCGCCTCCGCGCTGCCTCCAGGAATTTAGGGTTGTTGTAGACCTCCTCCTTGTTTTGATATACAACCCCCATCGGAATGTTCCCTTAGCATCCTTAGCCTTCGCAACATCAACCCCCTGATCGAAACCATGACTGGCTCTGCGGTCTTAAGGCCAGTCAGTGGTGGAGGTCTAAAGGGGTCTCTTTTCGGGCGTTCGAATAGTGCCCGATAGTAATCAAGTATGGCTTGGTCCCCCGGGAGATCTTCTACAAGACCCATCTCCCTACCCTCAATAATGGCCCCTGCCAGCGCCGGTCAAGCTTTGCCATACAGATCTTGGGCTTTCTTGAAGGCGCTGGCGCAGGGTCCTTGGCCGGTGATGGTCTGGCCATAGTGCTTTGGAGGGTTTTTGGGGTTACCAACTCTTTTGTATTAAGGAGGGAGAAAGAACTTCCTTGACCCAAGCGTTCAGAAAATTTTAGGACGCATTGGGGTCTTCCTCCTAATAGCCTTCATCAGCAAAAGAAGGCGTGAGATTGTACTATCCTGGAGGTCGAAGAGGAGCCCGTCAATGGCCTCAAGGAATGAGTTTTGCCTATTCTCATCGGGCCGCTCCGGACGGAGGTCCGCAGCGGACAAGCTCCTCCTCGCTCTCCAGGAAGCAGCAGCTGAAATCTGCTCCGTAAAGTTGGTAACTTCTGGGGAGATGAGCCTTGCAGCCGATATCCAAGAGGGACCTGCCTCCTGGGAGAAATGGGCGCCCGGGCTGCAAGCAGGTTTCTTTGAAAGAAGTCGAACGCAGTCGGTGGGGGGTTCTAACGAGTGCGAACAGTCTAGCGCGGGGAAGGCTTCTGCCTCTTTAACCAACGCAGACACCACGGCACTATACGAGCGAAAAGGAACCTGGCGCGCACTCATGTCCGCCTTCTGGATGATGGTTGGTAGAATGGCGGTATGTTGGTGGATGTCTCTGGTCTGCCGTTGATGATCTAGGTGTTTGGCGGCGTCTTCAGTTGATTTGCTCCTGGTGCGCCTTGCAGGCCCTTCTAGCTCCAAAGGGTTTGGGAGCTTCTTAAAACCGGATTCGGATCCTCCTGGCGTTATTCTGGATGATAGCCTCTGCTGGGGAGCAGCCTTTTGGGGCTTTTAATGTGATTGGTGTTGTGCGGCCGTCTGCTCGATACTCCGACTGCGAGTAACTCTTGCAAGTATTGCGGTAGCCGCTTCAGGCTTGGCAACCGGCCTGACGGGACAGGTTACGGTGTAGGTGATGTTTGGTGAGGTCCTTTTGTTGTAGGGAAAAGGGGTCGGCTGTTGAGGTGTTAAAACCGGCCTGAAAAATTGGGACCTCTTTCTGAGGTCCTTGGCTTAGGCCAAGTACTTGGCGTACTCTGCCTTCTCCCGACGGTACCTTATTTGGTCCTTTGTCAGACCGGTTGCCTTTTCCATTTCACGTATAAATACGCCATTGATGGCTCTGGCCTTTATGAATGCCATCTTGGCGAATAAAGAGGACTCGGGTGCAGGTAGGCTGTTTTTAAGGGCCTTGTTGTACTCTGCAGGGTGAGCTCTACGTTCGTGCTGGCGTATGCCAGCAAAAGTCGGGAAAGTCACCCCGCAGAAGGCGCAACGCGAACGATTGCGTTTGTCGCAGACCGAATTGTGGAGATGTAGGGCCTCAGCGGTTGGGGGTGGAGGCACTGCTTAAGTCTGTACTTGACCAGTCTGTCGGCTTTCCGTAGAAGCTTGCCGCTCATCTTGGTGTTCTGAAGGCCGTAGAACATCTTCGGTGTGATGAATTCCCGGATAATGCTGGCCTTTTGATCCGGTTTTAGAGGTGAGCGGTCAAGCCTCTGGAGTCACATTGCCAAGTTGGCATTACTGGGCCGGAGGACACCTTGGCTGGAGTAGTGGTGCCCTAAGTACTTAAATAAGTCCATTATGGTAACATCCCTCAGGGGCTGTCCTTCAATTTTCAGTCCGTTTTTCGTCCGGATGGTGATCTTTTTGTCCTTGGCTATTGCCACCATGGCGGAGCATTTTGTGGGGCTTCAACGCCATTCCTCTTGCCTTACAAAAGGAGGAAACAGTGAGGATTGTGGTAGAAAGTTGCTGCTCGGAGTCTTCTAGCAGTATTAGGTCATCCGCGAAGGCCATAGCGGGGACTTTAACTCCCGGAGCAATGGGGTGGCACCAATTCTTGTGTTTCTTTCGAGGCTTGTAAGTAGCTCATCGGTAACCAGGTCGAATAGTAATGGGCTAAGTGGGTCTCCTTGCTTGACACCTCTCGCAAGGTTGATAGGGCGAGAGGTAAGTGTGCTCATTTTAATTACCGTAGAGGCTTGCGTGATGTTCCCCATGATGTAAGTGACAAGAGGGGTGGCAATTCTTTGACGTTGCAGCGCTCGCAAAATCTACCAGTGCGAGACACTGTAGAAGGCTTTCTTAATATCCAGGGCAATGATGGAGTGAGATTTGCCCTGGGACCTTCTGGAGTGGATGTAAGCCTCCAGGATAAGGCAGTTGGCCATAGTGCCGTCGGTGTTCGTGAACCCCCTTTGGCTGGAATTGAGGGTTGTGAACGCCGATATCCTGGAGGCTAAGGCTCGATGGAAGAGCCTCACCAAAGCGGAGCTGATGGTCAGTGGTCTCCAGTTGGATGGACTCATTCTGTCGCCGTCCTTAGGGATGAGGATGGTCCTTGCGGATTTCCATGAGGAGGGGACGACTTTCGAATAGATAATGGAATTAAAAATCCCAGCAAGGACGTGGTTGTTAAGGGCCTTGATTTGTGCCACAGGGTGCTCGTCAGGTCCAGGAGAGAAATTGGACCAGCCTGTTTTGGATAGGTGAACCTCTTCAGAGCTGAAAGGGATGAGGATCTGTTTCGTATCCGTTACATGTTTGACTGGTTCATTATCGAAAGCCGAAGGCTCTTCAAAAATTTCGCTGAAGTGGTTGACCACTTCCTCCATGGCTGGAGTAGTGTTGTTCTCCAACAGCTGCTCACCTCGTAGAATTTTGTCTACAAGGGTTGATTTTGACTTTTCGAAGAGGTCTTGAGTTTTCTTATACTCCAAAGCTTTTCTGGTTGAAGGAGCAGTGCGGCCGTAGTAAAGTTTCGGCGCTGCTCTATTTGTGGGCTTTGTCTTCTTCTTCGGAGCATCTTTCTCTCCTAGGGCTGTACTTATGGCATCGTCAATAGCCTTCAGAGTAGAGCTACTCACACCTTGCAGGGCTGTAGTGGCAAGGTTCTTGATGTACAAAGGTAGCTTGCTGTGTGTTGCCTCTAGAAGCCATTGACAAATGTGACAGAGGGGGTCCTGTTCGTCCTCAGGAAAGGCCGGGCTCGATGGGCCTGCAGATGGTGGGGGGCTAGGGCCTGGTGGCGTCGAGGGTGGAGATTGACGCCTTCAGGAGGGTCCAGGCTGCTGAGAAGAGTGCAGACCTGGGCTCGATAAGGAGGTGATGTTGTCTCCATTGGTGATGTGGTGGCCTGCGTTTGGAGGATCAGACGTCCTTTCTTTCAAAGCAACTGTAGGCAGGGGTTGTTGGAGGCCTAAGTCGCAAATGGTGGCTGCAGGGAATAGCGCTCTCGACGCTTGTGGAAGATTTTGCCTCAAGGGACTCACTTTGGCAGCTTTCTCCTCAGTCCTCCTTTGTGGAGGGGTGTGGTGAGTGTTGTTCGCACTGAGGGATATTCGGTTGACCAGAAAGGCGTCAGAGTTCGGGGGTGCGACATCACAGAGTGGGGCAGCAGCTTGAGTGGCAGCAGGGCTACCAAGTGGTGGGGAAGGGCTTTGTCGTACCTGGACAAGCTGTTGCTTAAAAAGCCGCAGATACTCCTTGTAGACTGGCTTATCTTGTCGGTGCCTAATTTGATGCTTCGTGAGACCTGTTGCCCTTGTCATTTCGCTCACGAAGTATTTCTTACTGGGAAGTAAGTTTGGCTTCGACTTCTGCAATAGTGCAGAGGATGTCCGCTTCAGACTTCCCGATTCTTCCCTCCAGCTCTTGGTTAAATTCGAGAGGATGCCTCCTCTTCTGATGGAGTCGCAAACCCGGGTACGTGTCGAATGCTGCGCTACAGTACTCGCACGTACTTTTAGGCCCATCATCGAGGGGCGCTTGTGAGGGTGGAAGAGCATTAGGGCATCTCCTGTGGTGGTTCTGGAGGCCCTTTAGACTGTTAAATTGCCGCCAACACGCACAAGAGTTGGGCGGCAAATTGTCATTCCTGGGTGGGGAGAGTGGAGATGGTGACCTCCTGGAATTGTTCTCAGACCCCGTGTTAGGGGGGGTGAACCCATCTTCCTGTGGCGCAGGGCCCAGTAGGGACTCTCTCATGGGCAGCTTGTGACGCTGAGTAAACGGGGAAGGTGTCTGTTACTGTGATGCAGTTTTCATCTTCACTGCTTGTCTGAGATGAATGTCTTCGGGATACTATCTTAGAGAAGATCTTCTTTACTCTCTTGGACATGGTTGTATCTCGGAATTGGCAAGTTGACTAAGGAATGCCTTTAGATGAGAGGCCTAGAGATTGCGGGGGGCTCTCAGTGCAGTTTGTGATGGTGTTATGCCAAAAGGGCGTAGTTGAGGCGGAAGGCTAGATCTATGAAGTGGGAGATAAAATAAGTAGGGAGGCGTAAGAGTTTACCTTACTTATTTATTCATGGAATAGCATCACGAAAGAATTCGCGGAGTTCGAGCAAGCTGACCTTGAACTTGAACTAGGCTATCATTCCTATCTCGACCAGATAAATCTGTGTTTGGCGGAACTATCTTGCGGGACTTACAGATGAATCTATAGGCATTCTTTTAGTGGATTTGGGGGACACTTTTGGGGATTGGAAGATGTCCTCTAATCGTATATGGACCAATGGACACTAAGAGATCTTTAGTTTATCTTAAGGATATCGCCAAAATTTTGGCTGGTGGAAGGGGCCTAATAGGGAAGTTGGCTGTCCGGTAAATTGCAGATCTTGGGTAAAGCCAGAAGGGCTTTAAATGGGCAATTTAGTGGTGTGAAGTATTAGGAGAATATAATAAGCGCGGAAGTAGTAGGATTTGTCGCACTTATGACAATATTAGTAGCTTCATGTATACCATATATGCAATGAAATTGCCAATGATAATACATGTGTTTCAAGCGAGCTTGAACTTCCTGCTACCTTCTGCTCTCCTAATACTTTAAATCGCTTTTAGGCCTTATAACACGGCTTAGACAGCTGCCATTGGGCTGAAATTTTCGTGATAGACTAGGGGCACATCAGTTAGCAATTGGGGCACCTTATACGTAAATACGCCAAAAGGGCACTATAATACGGATATTCACTGTTGGTGTATATGAAGGCCCTCATTTTAAATGTGGGTGCTTATTTATCATGCACATTGGCCGATTATTTGTAGGTTATAATCACTTTTATATATACGATTACTTGCCAAAGGGGCTCCTATGCTATGTTAACGGAGCACTAAGGTGTCTCGCAGAGGTGTATCAAAACGTGGATAGTCGACACGTCTATCTAAATTAAGGTGTGGTAGCCAACTTGTAGGTTATAATTTTCGTTTAGGGTCTTTATAGTACTACACTTAATGTTACCATTTAGATAATTTAACTCGCGTGTTCTAAGGCCTTTTTGGAACACTTTGACACAATTTTAAAAGTTTTCCCGTCGTTATTTCCGCGAAAACGGCACTATTCAGACGTCTGTATAAATACACACGTCCGTCTCATGTCACGCACGTTACTCAGACACCACGACTCATCTACGTTAGGCAGGCAGCCAAGTTGGATGATATTATACGGGTTTTTCATCACAGTACCGAAATGCCTCGTGATCATAAAGATGGTCGATTACAAAACGCGAGACCCCAAAGTAGTCTGGCTACCACTATCCTGCGCAAACCGCCGCGGTTCATTGCCCGGAGTTAAGGAAATTTTGGTCCCGGGTTACCGACGTTTGACTCCGTGAAAACCTCACTTGCAACCACCTTTATAACCACATGACCCCCTTACGCTGCGAACCGACGGGAAGTCATGCGATTGAACCTAAACCAGTTAAGATACGACCCGTGCAGCGCCATAGTTGTTATGCGGCGGAAAGTAGCGTCGCGAACTCCAAGTAATCCTCAGAGCTGCGACGGAAGCGGGACTCCAAATACCTTTGTAGGAGATGGTAAGGCTGGCAAAGTGAACCGAATCAGCCAGTCACATCCGCGTGTCTGCCCCTTGCGGCGTTCAATGTCTCGACAACCATCGGAGCAAGGCGAGCCTCGTCCCGATACTTGGAGACTTTGTTTCGGTGTGCTTGGTCAAGATTTGTGGCTCCTACGACTTGCGCATCTACTATCGCAGCGGAGATGCCGCGTCGAGCCGTAATGTCAGGCTTGCTTCGCCCGATTGCCGTGTCATATGATTGCTCAAATGACACGGTCCAATCCCTCCTTTTGAAGCGCCTGTCCGAAGTACTTTCACAATTGCGTCATGCCGTAAGATGCGCCGCGGTTTCGGTTTCCCTACAACCGGCTTGGCACATATAATTCTGGACCTGTCTCCTTTCTACACCGCGAGTGGTTCTTACGCGCGAAGGGAAGGGAATTTACGCGAACGTGATGGTAATGCACAAAGTCGCCGCCGGGAATTGCGGTAGATGGACACCGCACCCATTCAGTGCTAAACTGACATTTGTCAGCTTCTTTAAAATCTTTCCCGTCGACGGATTCGTGCAACATTTCAGTCCACGCCCTCTGAAGTACTCGAGGATCATTAAGATCCCCATGTATACTTGCCAGCTTCTGCCGACACCACCGAATCTCGCGATCGATGTTGTCGGTCCGAGTGCAGGCACGTACACACGGATCGGGCGACTGCTGAAGCTTCAACAGTCTCCTTAGCCGCAAAAGGGGGATTAGATGCTGCAATCGAGGAACACCCAATCCACCTGACTTTACCGGGCAATGGTAGTAGCCCAGGGGCACATCATGGGGCAGCCAAAGCCACTTTCTTATTGATCGGCGAATATGAACGTCCACCCTCTTAAGGTATTCAGAGGTTATCCGACCCAACGTCCATGAATACATGAAGCATGGGATCAGATAGGTCCTAAGCACATGAAGCCTCTGTTGAGGCTTCAGAGGGGCTTTCGTAAGACACGAGGAGAGATCGGATCCCACAGATGTTCGCGTGGTCCCTCACGAACGCCGATATTCGCCACTCCTCCACGTCCCTCAAATCTCTCACGTTCAAGAGCACGTGGCGGAGCAGCGAACACCCCCGCCCAGTATTGGAAGAATTGCTGAGGACAATTATCGCGCTTGTCCTAGTCAATCCGACGCCCCGTAAGTACGCATTCCGCGCACGCCTTCTGATTCCGCCGATGAAGTTGTTGAGTTAAACGGTATTCCTTACGCCGTTTATCGCGCCTACTCCTACTACTATTGCTGCAGAAAACCTGCAGCAACATGCACTTTCCCCGCCATAGGGACGGGGTCACCCTACAACTCACGGGTCCCGGCGAATGGCCCCTGCTGAAGTTGGAAATTGGGACCATCCCGCTTTGCCAAGAACCCGTAGCCTCAGTCTAACCAATCTCTCGCCACTACTATCTAGCACTTTTGGCCTGAGCCCCGCAGGGGAAACCGAGTTACTTGTTACCAAGGGATTTCAGCGTACGGGAGGAAAAATTATTAACGGAGTCCTCTTAACTTGAGGAACGGAACTGGGAAACTGCGGCGCACTACTGCCGCAGTCCCTCCCGCGAGGAGCCACGTGGAGGCGTCCGCCCGGGCATACGGGACACCATCATATGCCCGTGCTCCGCGCCAGAGAGACAATCTACCCGATTCAATCTCCTCGACTCGCACCGCTGGTATCAGTGGCCTTTCAGCTGCAAGGCCACATTAAAATATATAAGTTAGGACAAGTACTAACATATAATATAAAATACATAAATATATAAAATCGTGTTTAAAATCTGGGCGTAGGGATGTAGAGGGGCCCTACGCCCTGGGTGCAATAGGCAGTGTAAATCGCTGCCTAATGCCGACGGACAACGGAGAACACAAAAACACATCATAAAAACAGAATACCAGCGGGCTAATGGCCAAGAGTTTTTCCTATGCGGCTAATGCCGCATAGGTCGAGGGCGGGCGTCGTAGTCCATGAACGTGTGATAAATCTTCACGGAACTACGCAACGCTATTAACGATATTGTCAATAGCGTTAAACGGTCCTTTATGCCAAGCTTGGCGAAAGAACTGACCGTCTCCTTGGGCATCGCCCCCCTCGTGCCTACCACTATTGGTAGGACCGATCCTGATGACGCTCCCATGTTCACCAGGAGATCAGGTAGCAACGGTATGTATTTGTCAATTTTAGATTGACGTCCCTGGGCGAGATAGTCCCCATCTTCGTGGCGGACTGTGACGTCGACCACTAAGACCCTTCCCTGGCTCTTTAGCACCAGGTCAGGTTTGAGATTCCCGCCGTTCGGAAGCCTGATGGCCGGCTCCCTTACGACCGCTACCTGATTGTCCCTTTTGATAACTTCATTCATGACGAGATCCTTTATCTCGTCATGTCGGCGGATTCTTAGGCCTTTAGTTGCCACACACTGTCCTAGGATGTGGCCCAGTGTCTCAGGCTGGGCCTTACATCTTCGGCACAGTATGTCCGCCTGTGGGATCGCTCTATTTAACGTCACTCTATTACCTGCCGTGTTGGTTCGCATTTTGAGGGCCGTTATAAAACTGCTTGGCTTTAGGAGCTTTGGATGTGCTAGCCAAGCGTTGGCAATTTTATCGTCGGATAAGGAACGAACCGACTTGCTTTGCAAAACCTGCGATGCCCACCTTGCAAGCTCTTGTTTCTTGGCCCCGAAGTTAGCATGCGTGTGGCGTTGGCCAGGCGTTTGAGACGATTTTCCATACCCGTGTTCAACGCCAGAGCTTGCATTACGGGGTCCGCGCTATGTAAAAATCGGATCCCCGTCTTCAAACTAGAAGTGGTGACGATGACTTTCAGTTTGGGTATACCTAGTCCCCCGTCTCTCTTGGCGCAGTATATGAGCCCGTCCGTGGTGGACTCCGCCAAGTGAAAAATTTGCTTGATCACTCCCTTTAGCTCCTGGTCTAACTCCCTGATTAGCCAGCCCTGGTGGTCGGTCTTCCTTTCTTCCCTGATTTTGGGTGTTGGCCGGAAGTAGGGCTGGTGGTAGGGTCCTAGCGCAGGGATCGGAGCTCTTGTTGGTAGAGCCTGCGGAGGTTTGTTTTCTGTGGCCTTTGGAGGAAGGAGGCACGGCTACAGTGTTTCCTCTCCGATCTCTTTTGCTAGGTGGCGCCCTTTGTGCCGGAGAAAGCTGGTCAGCATTATGGTCTATTCGGTGTTGTGTTCTGTTGGTCGAACGCATGAAGTGCGAGTGTATTGATGAATCCCATTTCAATACACTATGCACCGTCGAGCATTTCAGTGGACCATTTATATTTAGGATGTTAGTCGTGTTAAGAGTAACCCGTGGGTGAATTCCGCGTGCCCCAAGGATGTAGGGGACAAACATAAACGATTTACCGGGCCACTTTCGGGAGGCTGCTGCCAGAAACTTCTCGCTGTTGTACACCTCTTGTTTGCGGGCGTATATGGTCTCCATGGGCAGATCGCCGTCCCATGAGACCTGTACGTCACAAACAATGGTCCTGTCAGGTTGGTGAATGACCAGGTCAGGCTTGAATAGCAAGCCGTCCAAATGGCGCACATGGGGTTCTACGTCGGTGTTCCATCCCATGTGCTTGCAGTGTCCCTCGAGTTTTTTCACTATCTCGTTATGCCGGGATATCCTGGGGTAGTGAGTCACAAGACATCCTTGCAGAACGTGACAGATCGTTTCTGTCTTGTTACATTTAGCGCGGCATTTTCTTAGTTCTGGGGGATTAGACGGCAGTGCAGCTGTGGGCAGGTTGTTGGTGCGCAGCTGCACTGCTCGAACATAGTCTTTCCCAGTCCAGCCTCTTGGTTTTAGCTGGATCCAGCTCCTACTGGCAGTATCGTCGCGAGCTTGCTCCAGTCCTTTGCTATAGGACGAGCTGACGATTTTCTCCCTCCAAAATCGTTCCGCGGGGACGGGGCCGGCCAGTTTGGCAATTCTCCGGACAGACTGGTCGATGTATTGTGTCCTAAGCGCATATTGTAATTTGAGGTCATGTGCAGCTGTTTTTAAATTGTTGATGCGCTTCACCATAATAGTTGGAATTGTACGCTTAAGGTCAGTAAGCCCTAATCCTCCATCTCTTATTGACGCGTACAGGTATTGGTCTAAAGTGTGTTTCGAGAGGTGGAGGCACTGCTTAATTCTGTACTTGACCAGTCTGTCGGCTTCTCTTGGAAGCTTGCCGCTCATCTTGGTGTTCTGGAGGCCATAGAACATCTTGGGCGTGATGAATTCCCGGATAATACTGGCCTTTTGATCCGGTTTTAAAGGTGAGCGGTCTAGCCTCTGGAGCCAAATTGCCAAGTTGGCATTACTGGGCCGGAGGACACCTTGGCTGGAGTAGTGATGCCCTAGGTATTTGAAAGAGTCCATTATGGTGACGTCTCTAAGGGGCTGACCATCGATTTTTAGTCCGTTTTTCGTCCTGATGGCTATCTTCCTGTCTTTGGCTATTGCCACCATGGCGGAGCATTTTGTGGGGCTCAACGCCATTCCTCTCGCCTTATAAAAGGAGGAAACTGTGAGGATTGTGGTAGGGAGTTGCTGCTGGGAGTCTTCTAGCAGTATGAGATCATCCGCGAAGGCCATAGCGAGAACTTTAACTTCAGGAGCAATGGTACCTCCAATCCTAGTGTTCCTTTCAAGGGTTGTAAGTAGCTCATCGGTAACCAAGTTGAATAGCAATGGGCTAAAGAGATCTTCTTGCTTGACTCCTCTCGCAAGGTTAATGGGGCGAGAGGTGAGTGTGCCCATTTTGATTACCGTTGAGAACTGTGTGATATTCCCCATGATGTAGGTGACGAGAGGGGTGGCAATTCTCTGACGTTGCAGCGCTCGCAAAATCGACCAGTGCGAGACACTGTCGAAGGCTTTCTTGGTATCCAGGGTAATGATGGCGTGGGATTTGCCCTAGGACTTTCTGGACTGGAAATAAGCCTCCAGGATAAGGCAGTTGGCCATGGTGCCGTCGGTGTTCGTGAACCCTCTTTGGCTGAAATTGAGGGTTGTGAACGCCGATATCCTGGAGGCTAAGGCTCGGTGGAAGAGCCTCATCAAAGCGGAGCTGATGGTCAGCGGTCTCCAGTTGGTTGGACTCATTCTGTCGCCGTCCTTGGGGATGAGGATAGTTCTTGCGGATTTCCATGAGGAGGGGACGACTCCCGAGTAAATAATGGTGTTGAAAATCCCAGCAAGGACGTGGTTGTTAAGGGCCTTGATTTGTGCCACGGGATGCCCGTCAGGTCCAGGAGAGGAGTTGGACCAGCCTGTTTTGGATAGGTGAACCTCATCGAGGCTGAAGGGGATGAGGATCTGTTTCGTATCCGTTACATGATCTACTGGTTCATTATCGAAAGCCGAAGGCTCTTCGAAAATCTGGCTGAAGTGGTCGACCACTTCCTCCATGGTTGGAGTAGTGTTGTTCTCCAACAGTTGCTCACCTCGCAAAATTTTATCTACAAGGGTCGACTTTGATTTTTCGAAGAGATCCTGGGCTTTCTTGTACTCCAAAGCTCTTTTACCGGTTAAAGGAGCAGTACGGCCGTAGTTAGGTTTCGGCGCTGCTTTATTTGTGGCTTTTGACTTCTTCTTCGGAGCATCTTTTCCTCCTAGGGCTGTACTTATGGCATCATCAATGGCCTTTAGAGTGGAGCTACTTACACCTTGGAGAGCTGTAGTGGCAAGGTTCCTAATATATAAGGGTAGCTCGCTGTGTGTTGCCTCTAGAAGCCATTGACGAATGTGGCAGAGGGGGTCCTGTTCGTCCTCAGGACAGGCCGGGCTCGATAAGCCTGCAGATGGTGGAAGGCTAGGGCTTGATGGCGTCAAAGGTGGAGATTGACGCCTTCGGGAGGGTCCAGGCTGCTGAGAAGAGTGCAGCCCTGGGCCCGATGAGGAGGTGATGTTGTTGACTCCGTCGGTGATGTTGGGGTCTGCGTTTGAAGGGGCGGACGTCCTTTCTTCCGAAACGACTGTAGGCGGGAGATGTTGGAGGCCTAAGTTGCTAATGGTGGCTGCAGGGGATGGCGCACTTGAGGCTTGGGAAGGATTTTGCCTCAAGGGGCTCGCTTTGGCAGCTTTCTCCTCAGTCCTTCTTTGTGGAGGGGTGCGGTGAGTGTCGTCCGCACTGAGGGATATCCGCTTGACCAGAAAGTCGTCAGAGTTCGGGGGTGCGACATCAGATGGTGGGGCAACAGCTTAAGTGGCGGCAGGGCTGCCAGGTGGTGAGGAAGGGCTTTGCCGTATTTGGACGAGCTGTTGCTTAAAAAGCCGAAGATACTCCTTGTAGACCGGCTTATCTCTTTGGTGCCTAATTTGGTGCTTCGTCTGCCCAGTTGCCCTTGTCATTTCGCTCACGAAGTACTTCTTGCTAGGAGTGAGTTTGGCTTTAATTTCTGCTATCGTGCAGAGGATGTCGGCTTCGGATTTCCCGATTCTTTCCTCTAGCTCTCGATTAAATTCGAGAGGATGCCTCCTCTTCCGGTGGAGTCGCAGACCCGGGTACGTGTCGAATGCTGCGCTACAGTACTCGCACGTACTTTTAGGCCCATCATCGAGGGGCGCTTGTGAGGATGGGGGAGCATTGGGGCATCTCCTGTGGTGGTTCTGGAACCCCTTCAGACTGTTAAATTGCCGCCCACACGCACAAGAGTTGGGCGGCAAATTGTCATTCCTCGGTGGGGGGGGTTGGAGATGGTGACCTCCTGGAATTGTTCTCAGGGGCCGTGTTAGGGGGGAGTGAACCCAACTCCCTGTGGCGCAGGGCGTATCGCCCTGTAGGGACTCTCTCATGGGCAGCTTGTGACGCTGAGTGAACGGGGAAGGTGTCTGCTACTGTGATGCAGTTTTCATCTTCACTGCTTGTCTGAGATGAATGTCTTCGGGATACTATCTTAGAGAAGATCTTCTTTACTCTCTTGGACATGGTTGTATCTCGGAATTGGCAAGTTGACTAAGGAATGCCTTTAGATGAGAGGCCTAGAGATTGCGGGGGGCTGTCAGTGCAGATTGTGATGGTGTTATGCCAAAAGGGCGTAGTTGAGGCGGAAGGCTAGATCTATGAAGTGGAAGATAAAATAAGTAGGGAGGCGTAAGAGTTTACCTTACTTATTTATTCATGGAATAGCATCACGAAAGAATTCGCGGAGTTCGAGCAAGCTGACCTTGAACTTGAACTAGGCTATCATTCCTATCTCGACCAGATAAATTTGTGTTTGGCGTGTGAAGTATTAGAAGAATATAATAAGCGCGGAAGTAGTAGGATTTGTCGCACTTATTACAATATTAGTAGCTTCATGTATACCATATATGCAATGAAATTGCCAATGATAATACATGTGTTTCAAGCGAGCTTGAACTTCCTGCTACCTTCTGCTCTCCTAATACTTTAAATCGCTTTTAGGCCTTATAACTCGGCTTAGACAGCTGTCATTGGGCTGAAATTTTGTGATAGACGTGGGGGCACATCAGTTAGCAATTGGGGCACCTTATACGTAAATACGCCAAAAGAACACTATCCTACGGATATTCACTGTTGGTGTATATGGGGGCCCTCATTTTAGATGTGGGTGCTTATTTATCATGCACATTGGCCGATTATTTGTAGGTTATAATCACTTTTATATATACGATTACTTGCCAAAGGGGCTCCTATGCTATGTTAACGGAGCACTAAGGTGTCTCGCAGAGGTGTATCGAAACGTGGAAGTCGACACATCTATCTAAATTAAGGTGTGGTAGCCAACTTGTAGGTTATAATTTTCGTTTAGGGTCTTTATAGTACTACACTTAATGTTACCATTTGGATAATTTAACTCGCGTGTTCTAAGGTCTTTTTGGAACACTTTGACACAATTTTAAAAGTTTTCCCGTCGTTATTTCCGCGAAAACGGCACTATTTAGACGTCTGTATAAATACACACGTCCGTCTCATGTCACGCACGTTACCTTAAGAGAGGCATAGTTACGACCGCCACCGGGGGGCTTGGGAGGCTGGATAAGCCCCCTAAGACACACGCCGGGAGGTGTGGCTACGTTCGACGCTTGGATTATAACTATATGGACTCAGGACATTGCGCCTCTTTGCGTTGGCGGCACGCCTGAACTTGCATAATGGATCCAACTCAGTTTTGGTCTCAGCTATGCAGGTCCGACACCTCAAACGTTGACCGGCAGCCATCAAGCCGAAGCGACGCGGCATGGCAGGTTCAACTCGGATACTAGCTTCTACATAGCCTTGACCGTCCCCTTAAACATTTTCACCACTTAGTGCATCTGCTCGAATACTAGCCTAGAACATCGGCTCCGACACCTCAAACGTTGACTCCCCATCAGCGAGCTAAGTTGCTAGCGTTTACTCGCGCTTGCTTGAATTTCCTCACGTTGACATTCAGAGCACTGGGCAGAAATCACATTGCGTCAACACCCGCTGGGGCCATCGCAATGCTTTGTTTTAATTAGACAGTCGGATTCCCCCGGTCCGTGCCAGTTCTGAGCTGACCGTTGAATGGCGGCCGAAGAGAACACCTGGGCGCCCTTGCAAGCGATTCCAGGGTCTCGCAGCTAGACAATTCCGCGGGAGGCTAAGGCACGGGACCGGGCTCGGATCCGACGCCGCGAACGCTGATAAGTCGAGCCGCCACGAAGGGTCAGCTATTCCAGTTGGCTCCTCGCGTATGCAGGTCGCGGATGACCGCTACTGGTTGAGCCATGTGCCTATCTCCGCACGCTACTGATTTCGGTCAGTCGCCTAGGAGAGGCGTGCATGTACGACGATTGCAAGCAACCGCGTAGGCTCGCTCATCCCCCGCCCAGCATACGGGCAACCACATGCCCCTACGAGGCCTACCTCAATTTGGTCGATGGGACTATTTGGAAAAATAGCGGGATTGCTTTACGCTCGTTCAAATTCGACCACCCGTAGTGCTCATGTTAAATAGGTCATAGAGTTGAAACACCTGACGTGAATCATGACAGATACTCAACTATACGGTGGCGTTCGTTTTCGCTCTTTATAGCGTACGAATTTTCGCGCATCGTAAGTGCATTGTTATCGTAATCCACTGCTCACTTTTGATCCCTGCATGATCCTGGCCTGAGCGAGGTCATCTGCGCTAACGGCAGTCATGGTGCGCCAAGCATGAGGCCTTGGCCTCTGCAGGGCGCACCGGTGACCGATGACTACCGCATGTTTGTTTGCATTGCCGACCAGGTCGGTTAATGCCGGAAGAGGAGGCGGAATGCGCAGGACTTCCACTGTTGGAAGGCTGTGCATGTCTTACGTGCGCCTTTCCTACACCAGTCCCCGGAAGTTCAAAGTTGGGCATGCGTCACCCATCTCTTTCGAGTCTAGGTGCCACCCTTCCCTTCACCAGCCGGTTTGACCGAGTGCAGGTGGATAACGCCAAGGGAGGAGGAAGTTCCTCTCGTTTTAATGACGGGTCTCTACTCCTCATTGTCAGGGATAAGACGCTCAGCCATCTCATTGAAAATCTCGACCTCCTCCGCCGTAGTGTTTCTGGTAACCATAAATGGATACCGTTGTTCAAGTGCACGCTGTTGGTTGATAAACCAATCACGTGCATTTTGCCTACTTACAAGTGGGCAATTGTTCAAAACATGAGAGGCCGTTTCTTGCGTCCCGACCTGACACTCGCAATCGCCATTTGTCTCTCCAAGTCGAAACCTGGCTAGATAGGCGTTATCCGTTTTCCCGTCCGACCTTAGGCATAGGAGGTTTGTTTACGAAGTTTCCTTCCTGAGGTTGTCTCCCCGTAAGCCGGCCGGCTAAGGCAAGCTCACCGTTGGCGTCCCCACTCCGGAATTTCTTCCGTAGGACTCTTAACGCCGTACGGTCAGTGGATTTTCTGCACTCGAAGATACAGAGCATCCACCGTGGCCCTTAGAGTCTCCATTGGAGGCCCCAGGAACCTTTTCCGGCAAGTGGTCTTGCCCAGGCTCGACCACTCCAGCATTCTGCTATAAGGGCTGGGCATGGACCCCAGACCTCCTGGCGGTCTTCTCGTTCAGCGGTCGGCTCCCGAGCATGAGGTGTTGATTCCTCGCTCCGCAGAACTTTCCTCTGAGGGCGAACCTGCCTTTTGTTCCGGGTATCCACCATATCCCCTATTGCAGTTCCAAAAATAATTTTGGCATAAAAAAGGCCGACGAGGCAATAGCTGATAAGTCAGCTAGTATACCTCGTCGGCCGAGTAATTTTGCAAGCTGCTTTACTGCCTGTTTCCCCAAGTCCTAGGACCATTATAGGAGAGTGAGCATGTGTTGCAGCTCGCCCCCTCGCCCCATCGTCTGTACACGCAGGTTATGCGCTAGCTCCTGCCCCGGGGCTCGTCGTGGCTTGCCGAGTGCAGGTCCAGCACTAATTTAGCGCTCAGACATTGTTGTGGAGCGATGAGGTGAGACTCTCTCCCACCCCTTGACGCGATAACGCAGAAGACGACATCCGCGCTCGCGCCCCGGGGGGAGAGAGAGTCCCTGTATAATGAGTGATCGGACATGTCGGGCCGAGTCCAATGGGCACCCGGTGTTCCCCATAGTGGAGACGTGTACCAGGCGCCCCGTTCTCTCCTTCGTCCTCTCTATCTCATTATTCGGTCCCGAAAGACCGCTGTGACACTATCGGATTCCAAAATATCGCCCCGTGGCCGTCCTCCGCCTGGTCGCACTACGGTGTGCTCGATCGGGCGACATGCGTATCTCATGTTGTCGCATTGTCTGCATCCTGTACCAGGAAGACTCGCGACAGTCGTCTGTCGGGTCTCTCACGGGTGTTTCAGATGTCGTGACTAGTGCGAACGCTTGGAGATACGCAGTTCCGTCGGTTCCGATTGGCGTCCAATCAGCATGAGAGACGGGCTCGACGGTTTGATATGCAAATGCCTCGTACCATGAGTCAGCAGATTAAATCTCTTTTGGACATACACCCTTTTGTTATCCAATCCGACCATTCGAGAGCGGGGCCCGCGGGACGCCCGTCTTAGGTCGCAACTTTTATGGTCAACACCCTTCCGACGGGTTTGGGTTACACCCTCCCCCGTCAGGAAGTGGTAGAATCGTTGACAGAGGGCTGCTCCTTTGAGGGGCGCAAGTGTTCCACATCACCTCTTGGGCGTAAGAGGAGACCGTACTTCGCTTTTTACCATCGGAAGACCCGCTAACGATACTGGTCTTAAACTCTGGGCTTTTGGCTGTCCTGGTGGACGCACCCAGTTCTCCAGGGTTCTCCCATCTTGGATAGGCCTTTTAAACCGGGCATCTGCCGCCGTGGACACATCAAGTCCCTGAAATTCGAACTCCATATGTTTTGGAGTCACTAATCTTCGACTCATTGGAGTTGTGGCAGACAGCAAGTGCTTCCTTTGCGGCTTTTACCCCACTAGCGTCGTCTGTCAGCCCTCGTACCACCCCATTCACCCATCTGCCAAAGCATCAGGCGACCTCATCCGACGGAGGCAAGCCACCGCCTTTTGAGGCGCCATACTGAAGCTTACTTTCTTCTCGGCTTCACATGCCTTGTTCGGCTTTCTCGATGTGCCACAGCACTGATGTTAATTGTCACTTTGCGTCCTGAGATTAACCCTGGGTTACGCTATGCCAGGTTTCCCTGAAGGCGTCCTTTCCAGCCATTGGCTGGGCAGGCTGACCCGACAGGGATAAAAGATAGGTGTGTCAGCCTTCGCTCGAGCCAGATCAGCACGGGAGTCAGCTCTGTCTAGTGTGTGTTGGAACTGAGCGATCGGGCGATACACAAGCAAGCGGCCCTTAGATCATTGGCACCCGCCCAAGCCCAGTTCGGTCGATGTTTAGTCGACAAGGCTTAATGAGCGCAGAGGTCCGGATCTCCGGGGGCGCCTACCGGGCTCGGTCTAGCTCCTCTACTTTTGCATAAGATGAACGGGATTAGGAGTCTGCAAACACATCTCGGCCGGCGTCGTTTTAATTGCGCCCATGTCCTTGGCTGGGTATGCGCTTGATTTAGGCGCACCATACCGCGGAGAGGGCGCATATGTCGACGTATACACAAGCCGAGAGCGGAGTTCTTCCGTCCCGTCCTGGCTAGTAGGGTTCCGCAACACAAAGAGTCGTCCCGCCCGAAATGACGAACAGATATCGCTGTACACAACCTCTTCAGCGAGTTCGCCTTTCTTGTCGATAGGGGTTGTCGCAAAATGCCATTTGACTGAGCTTAGCCGCTGTCATAGAAATTTCTTCACATTGACGTCTCTTTAGCGTGTCCCACTCTCACCTCTAGGAGGTGCTCAGCAAACATCATATATTTATGATGCTAGTCGGGGCGTGTAAGTTGCTTTATTGCAACGTTACACGTGGCAGCCCCCGACGAGAGCAGTAGGTAGGGACAGTTGGGAATCTCGTTAATCCATTTATGCGCGTCACTAATTAGATGACGAGGCATTTGGCTAGTTAGAATATTTATTTAATAAATACATGTACAAAATATGTTAATAATGAGCAAGTATGCAGCCCATCTATTGCCCGCTCAATTCTACTTACAGATACTTAAAAAGAACAACAGATACTTATAGCTAGGGTCGTGCGGCGCGCTGCGACCGATGGAATGTTGCGTTTGGTGGGCGCTGGTTGTTCGGGCCGAAGCCTGTCCCGCCTCTAGACCACACGCATCGCATGAACGACCTGTGGATGGAAGGCCCTTACTTGAGGACGCAAGCCACCACGTTCTTCCTAAGGTTGGAGGTAATAGCAAGGGAATCTACTGCCGGAGCATTACACCGAGGCCAAATGCCCCGGGCACCCACGATGATAGGGGTGAAAGTGAATGATTTCCCCGGCCATCGCCTCCGCGCTGCCTCCAGAAATTTAGGGTTGTTGTAGACCTCCTCCTTGTTTTGGTATATAACTTCCTATCGGAATGTTCCCGTCCCACGATACCTGGACGTCAGCTATGATGACGTAGGACGTGCCCTTATGGATGGCTAAATCTGGCCTCAACAATGCGCCATCCGTTTGACGTACATGCGGTTCATCCTCTACCACCCACTTCTTGCTCTTACAGTGGGCAGCAATCTTAGAGACGACCCCGTTATGCCTGCGAATCCTCTCCCAGTGAGTTACTGGGCAGGACTGCAGGACATGCGAGACCGTCTCCTGCTTGCTGCAACTTCCTCTGCATCTTCGCGCCTCAATAGGATTGGAGAAAATTGATGCACTAGGCAGGTTGTTGGTACGAAGATAAACCGCCTGCACGTAGTCACGTCCAGACCACCCAGGTGGTCGGGTGGTCAGCCAGTCTCTACTGGCTACGTCCTCATTCGCTAAGTCCAAGCCTCGTGAAAAGGGGCATTCGCGAAGTTAATCCCTCCAGAATTGCTGGGAGGGTTTTTCTCCAGCCAGAGTCTGAAGACGCGCAAAGATGTTCCGCGCGTCCTCTGTCTGGAGCGTGTATAGCAAAACAGGGTCGTTGGAAGCCGCCAACAAACCCGTCAGTCTTCCTAGGAGGGTGCGTGGGACTTCATTTCTTAAGTTGGGGACGCCCAGTCTACCGTCTCGCACCGCTGCCGCCGTAGATGAACACGTCAGGGGTCGTGCGCGCAAGATAGAGGGTGCGCTTTACAAAGAAGCGGATCATCTTGTCGGCCTCTTTCAAAATCCTCGATGTAACCTTCTTGACCTGCAACCCGTACTGCACCCGAGGGACAAGGTAGGTCTTCAGGATGAAGAGCCTCTGATCGGGTTTTAGGAGGGCCCTAGTAAGCCTCGAGAGCCACAAGCTCAAGTCCGTGAGAAAGGGCTTCTGGACACCGCTGTGGCTAAAGTCATTGCCCAGATATTTAACTGTGTTTATCGCGGAGACGGCAGGGATCTTATTGCCGTCTATAGCGTAGATGGCCTTAGAGACGACGCTAGTCCTCTTATGGAGTGTCCTGGTACTCAGACTATAGGACTTCTTGGCGTTGATCTGGAGTCCCCGGTTACCCAGAAACTCCGAGATTCGGTCCAAAAAGATTGGAACTTTCAGCTTTGAGTTCTCCAAGAGCACCACGTCGTCCGCAAAGGCCATCGCAGCACATTTAATACCTGGGCCTATAGACCCACTCGTCTGGCCATTGTTCAGTGTGTCCAGCAGCATATCCATGACGAAGTTGAACAATATCGGGCTCATAGGGTCCCTCTGCTTGATGCCCCTTTGCATGGATATTGGTCCAATGGTAGACCGCGGGGTTTTGATGGTAGTGGTAGAGGCATCAAGCATATTCTTTACATACGCGATCAGAGACTCCTCAACCCCTTGTCTCCTCATTGCCCACAGGATGACACTATGGGGCACTGAGTCGAACGCCTTACTAAGATCCAACGAGATCACGCAGTACGGTCTCCCCTCCGCCCTTCTGGAACAGATAAAGTGGTCCAGAATGTATGTGTTTGCGAGTGTTCCATCGATTTTCGTGAAGCCTCTTTGATGAGCGTTGAGGCTCGTGGCATTACTAAGCATAGCCGCGAGAATCCGATGAAACAACCGCAAAGCCGCAGGGGCGATAGAAATGGGGCGGTAGTTGGAGACCGTACGCCTGTCCCCGTCTTTATGAATAAGGACCGTCTTTAGCCCCCTCCAATCAGTGGGGATGATGTTGCGTGCCAGGATGTAGTTGAAAAGGATCGCCAAAACGGCGTTATCCATGGCCTTGACGGTCTCCGTTAGGACACCGTCAGGGCCGGGGGCGGCTCTTCGCCACCCATCCTTGACCTTCGCAACATCATCCCCCCTGATCGGGACCATGACTGGCTCTGCGGTCTTAAGGCCAGTCAATGGTGGAGGTCTGAAGGGGTCTCCTTTCGGGCGTTCAAATAGTGCCCGATAGTAATCATATATAGCTTGGTCCTCCGGGAGATCTTCCACAAGACCCATCTCCCTACCCTCAATAATGGCCCCTGCCAGCGCCGGTCAAGCTTTGCCATAAAGATCTTGGGCTTTCTTGAAGGCGCTGGCACGGGGTCCTTGGCCGGTTGTAGTTTGGCCATAATGCCTAGGAGGGTTTTTGGGGTTACCAAATCTTTTATGTTTAGGGGGGAGGAAAAACTCCTTGACCCAAGCGTCCAGAAAATTTTGGGACGCATTGAGGTCTTCCTTCCTAATAGCCTTTATCAACAAGAAAAGGCGCGTGATAGTACTATCCTGGAGGTCAGAGAGGAGCCCGTCAATGGCCTCAAGGAATGGGTAGAGTTAGTAACTCCTGGGGAGATGGGCCTTGCGGCCGATATCCGAGAGAGACCTGCCTCCTGGGAGAAATGGGCTCCCGGGCTGCAAGCAGGTTTCTTTGGAGGAGGTCGAACGCAGTCGGTGGGGGGTTCTAGCGAGTGCGAACAGTCTAGCGCGAAGGAGGCTTCTGCCTCTTTGACCTGCGCAGACACCACGGCACTATATAGGCGAACAGACACCTGGCGCGCACTTGTGTCCGCCTCCTCGGTGATGGTGGGTGGGATGGCGGCATGCTGGTCTCCGGTCTGTCGTTGATGGTCTATATGGTTGGCGGCATTTTCAGTTGACTTACTTCTGGTGCGCCTTGCTGGCTCTTTAAGCTCCAAGGGGGTTGGGAGCTTCTTGGAAATGGACCCGGATCCTCCTGACGTTACTCTGGATAATGGCCTCTGCTGAGGAGCGGCTTTTTGGGGCCTTTGATGTGGATGATGTTGGGCGGCCCTCTGCTCAATACTCCGACTACGGGTAACTCGTGCCGGAATTGCAGTAGCCGCTTGAGGCTTAGCAACCGGCCTGACGGGGCAGGTTTCGGTGTTGGTGGTAGTTGACGAGGACGTTCTGTTGTGGGGAGAAGGGGTCGGCTGTTGGGATGTTGAAGCCGGCTTAAAGAACTGGGACACTTGCACTTGTGGGTAGGTACCATGACTCAGGGTATTTTCCCTTTGTCTGAAAGGACTAGGTTAGGCACCTACCAATAGCAACTCTAGTGCCGAAACACTAGTCGTTAGGTAAAAAGTCGGGCTGTAAAGTGGCCGTCGTTACTGAACTCTTCGGTGGGCTTCTAGGAGTACGCCAGAAGACTCGGGGTGTTGTCGGCATCTTTCGCGACGATGATGGGATCGGGGGTAAAAAGGGGAAAAGTTTTGGGAAAGGGGTGTTTTAAGGGTGAAAAAAGGGTGCATGGAGGACCCAAATTTTAGGACACTATGCACACATTGTGCTTGCAAATTGTACGGCAAGCTGAGGAGTTCTTGGGTCCTGTCGTTCCATTTTCCCTATATTCCGCGCGCCCCGATAATAATCGAAGCGAAGACAAATGTCTTGCCGGGGTGTTGTTGGCAGATCTAGTGTCGTTCTTAAAACTTTCCATGATTTTGGCTGGATGTTATACAGAAAAATTTTGGAGAACACGACGCTTAAGTGGCTGTCGCTGATGGCCCTCACAGATGGCAGGGTGACTCCGTCTGCACCTGGGGCAGAGCCGCTCCACTTTTTGGCCACCTTATGAATGTCAGAAGGCTAGATTGGCTCAAAAAGTGGGTTGAGTGTGTTGGGTGTGACAGGGGCGTCATCCGAACCTGACGGAGATTCGAACACCCCGGCATACAACTTCTGAACCTCTTCCCTTTAAGAAAGAATAGGGGGCTGTAAAATGTCCTCTCCCCTGAAGATAGTCTCGGCCAGTCTTCCCTTGTCTTTCTTGTATGAGTCCTGGGATTTCCAATATCTTAATGTTCTAAGATTAGACCCTGTATTGGTCATGCCATAATTACGGGTGTTATAATAATGGACTTTGAAAGGTCCACATCATTTTCGTCACAGGAGATATTAAGAGGAGGAGAAGGAGGACTGAGAGAGCTTTTAAGATCTTAGCCATAAAATTGCTTTGGCCAAGCTTGATAAGTTCTTGTCTGGCCGCCTCTCTGTAGGTACAATAGATGGTTTTTGTCCTCCTCTTTTTGACCTGATCTATGGTCAAGTTTACCCGGAAAGCTAACGCAGCATTCGACACTTTCCCCGCAGAGAAAACCTCAATTCTGGCCAGGAGGTCTAAAACCTCGGCCTCAGGTCTGGGTTTGAGGGCCTCTAGACCGGCGTGTTACTGCTGGGGGTGTATCTTCGCTTCGTGGTTCCTGGCGTTCTGATAACTAGCAAACTTCTTCTCACAGTATAAACAGGCGAGCCTGTCCCCGCATTCCCTTTTCGAGATGTGCGTGGCATAATTAACATGTTTGTGAAAATCCATGCCACACCGCTCGCGCGTCCACAGGAACACTCTCTGACCTAATGTAAAGGATCCCAGTAAATTTCTGGGCCTTGTTGCCGTTGTAATGGGTTTGGCTATCCCCGACTTGCTTATCGCCCCAGTGATGGGCGGGGGCTTGCAACCTATCCTAGTACAGGAGCTTGACTGAGCTATAGCTCCTGCCCCTAGGATGGTCAAGGGCTTTGTAGTGGAAGGACCATTGGTGATAGTCGGTCCTACCTAGTCAGATGCCACTAGTCTGCCATGGCTTGATGCCACGTTGTCCTTCGCAGACTTAGTGGCGTTGTTATTGGGGGGAAGCGAAGGCTTCGCCCCTCTCGAAACCTTACTATTATTCATAGTAGGTGTGACTCTCTTATTTAACAGGAATGATGTAGATGTTGGGTTGGGCCAGTTATTTGGCCAAAAGACAAAAGCTAAAGTGTTTGGGTCAAAGAAAACCAAGTTAGACCCCGGTGAGGGGGTGTCGGATGGGGAGACTATCCAGATGAAAGTCTTGCACTCCCATTTGAAAGATCTGCAGATGAGGGCAGATCTTTGGCAGGTGAGGGTATGCTCGTAAAATAATGCCCGGACTAACACATAATACGGCTATCGCCTCTTAGAGCTATATGCTTGAGTCTCGGTGTTCGTGGTATATGATTTTATTATACATTGCATGTATCGAGATACAAATTGTAATACATAAGCCGTAATCATTCCTATCTATCCTCTGAAAGAAAGATAATTTAAGGGGGGGGTGGTTTGGTAGTAAAAATGGGGTTGGGGATGAAAAATGGTTATGACTTTAGGTAGAGGTAGTTTGGGGGTGAAAATGGGCTGGAGATAAAAATGGAAATGATTTTGGGTGGGGGCAGTTTGGGGGTGAAAATGGGGTTGGGGATGAAAATGGGGATGATTTTAGGTGGGGGTAGTTTAGGGGGTGGAAATGGAATTGGGGGAGAAAATGGGGATGATTTTGGGTAAAGGTAGTTTGGGGGTGGAAATGGGGTTGGGAATGAAAATGGGGATGATTTTGGGTAGGGGTAGTTTGGGGGTGGAAATGGGGTTGGGGATGAAAATGGAAATGATTTTGGGTGGGGGTAGTTTGGGGTGGAAATGGGGTTGGGGATGAAAATAGGGATGATTTGGGGGGGGGGGGGTAGTTTGGGGGTGGAAATGGGGCTGGGGATGAAAATGGGGATGTTTTGGGGTGGGGGTAGTTTGGGGGTGGGAATGGGGTTGGAGGTGGAAAAAGGGATGATTCGGGATGGGGATTAAATGGGAATTGTGGGACAAAATTTGGAAAGAGGCGAGAACTGGGGATTCTCGTGGTTCAATTGACAGCTGACACTTGTGACGTCGATCATCGGTCGTGACGTCATGGAGCTGGTCGAGTTAGAAGACCTTTTGTTGATCTCCTTGGCGTACCTGGTATCGTGCACGCTGCCGTGCCTGGTCTGTTTACATACAGAGACGGAAAAAGTGAGATAACATAACACGCCGTACTGCTGGTATTGGGCAGCAGATTGCCTCCAAAAAGAAGGGACTGTTTACTAGACGCACAACTTACCACACAAAATTTCACGAACATGCACTGCCAAATAACACTTTAAAAAAAACTTTAAAATCGTTAGAAACGGTGGGAATACACGTCCACACTCTCCGAGATTCATTAAAAGAGCCCGTTCCCTTGACAGTGGTTTCGCTAGATAGTAGGTAGGGACAGTTGGGAATCTCGTTAATCCATTTATGCGCGTCACTAATTAGATGACGACGCATTTGGCTATTTAGAATATTTACTGGTGAAAATAAACACTTGTACATTGTTGTTCTGCAAATGTGAAGGCAGACACTCTGCCGTTCAGCCACTAAAATCACAACTATAATAGAACAAGAAAGAATTTGGTCGGGAGGCTCTAGCTGCGTGTGACTCGTCGGGTTTGCGAACATCGCACCAACAGAGTTCTAGGGCTTAAAGCTTCAGCTCATGCGGATGTTAAGCATAATGTTACAGATGTAGTCACACGCTGGCTTCCTAGCCTGGGCGAGCCTTCCCGAGCGTGAGAACATGAGTTGTACTTTGGCTTTCCGATTAAAAGACATGGTGGTATACCCCACCATGAATGAGTGATGACCTCTCATTTAGCGTAATTGGAAAGCACTGGACTCGTAGGCGAATGTTGTACACGTAAAAGTGGACGACACAAAAGTAAAAAGGGTGGGGTGCGTCCACCATTGTCGAGACATGTTTGTCGTAGGCCAGATGGAATGGCCTGAGGAAATAAGAAGAACATCCCGCCTACGAGGAATATCGACCATGAAGTCACACTACTACTCTCCACGGTGGATAAGAAAAACCCACGATAACACTCACGAAGCTAGGTTAGGCTAAGTATGGCGTCGCACATTGATGTCGTTTGCACGTCAACGCGCATTTGGGCCTAAGCCCTGCCCGCCCTTAAACCACACACACCGCATGAACGACTTGTGGATTGAGGCCCCCCACTTGAGGACACTCGCCTCCACGCTCTTCCTAAGGTTGGAAGGGATGGCCAGGACGTCAGTAGCCGGAGCATTACAGCGGGGCCATATGCCCCGGGCACCCACGATGACAGGGGTGAATTAAAAGTTTTTTCCTGGCCATCTCTTCCTCGCTGCTTCCAGGAATTTGGGGTTGTTGTACACTTCCTCCTTGTTGCTGCAACCTCCCTGCATTTCCGAGAAGGGGCATTCGCAAAGCTTTTTTCTCCAAAAGTGCTGGGAGGGCGTATCCCCAGCCCGAGTATGTAAGCGCGCAAAGGTCTTATGCGTGTCCTCTGACTGGAGGGTGTACAGAAGATTTAGGTCTTCGAAAGCGTCTAACAAGCCCGTTAACCTTCCCAGAAGGGTGCGGGGGACGTCTCTTCCTCAGGTTGGGGACTGCCAAGCCACCATCTCTCAACGCTGCGTAGGTTTACACATCGGGTCTTGTGCGTGCAATGTGTAGTGTTGGATATTGAGAGCACGAACCGTAGTGTGTCCGGCTTCACATTTGCATATAGTGCTAGGCGCCATGGCGTCGGAGGATTTTTCTTAGCCTTAAAAGAAAATTTTATAGCACCTATAGGTAAAAATGGGGTTGGGGATGAAAATGGGGATGTTTTATGGTAGAAGTAGTTTGAAGGTGAATATGGGGTTTTGATGAAAATGAAAATGTTTTGGGGTAGGGGTAGTTTGGGAATAAAAATGGGTTTGAGATAAAAATGGGGGTGTTTTGGAGTGGGGGTAGTTTGGGGGTGGAAATGGGGTTGAAGGTAGTTTAAGGGGTGTTGGAATATATATGGAGTTAGAGTTGGGAATGGGGATTGCGAAAATTAGGGAGGGACAGAAATGGAGACTTAGAGGAATTTGCGTGACGAAACTGACAGCTCTCGCTAGATGACGTCAATCTCGCGTCTGACGTCACGCGGCTTGTCGGGTAAGGAGACCTTTTGTTAATCTCCTTGGCGTCAAAGATAATGTGTACGCCACCGTGTCCGGCAATGTTTACGTTGCCGAATGTAAAAAGTTCCAGGAACATTACACGCCACACCAGACGTAATTGGCGGCGGATTCACTTCAAACAAGCACTAAATTGTTCCCGAGATGCACGGCCCCTTATCACACAAAACTTGCGTAAAACGCCTCACAAACAACACTTTAAAGCACATAAAATCGGTGGACGGTGGGAAAACACGTCCACACGCTCCGAGTTCACTTAAGAGAGTCATAGTTACTTTCGCCGTTTACCCGCGCTTGCTTGAATTTCTTTACAGTTGACATTCAGAGCACTGGGCAGAAATCACATTGCATCAACACCCGCTGGGGCCATCGCAATGCTTTGTTTTAATTAGACAGTCGGATTCTCCCCGGTCTGTGCCAGTTCTGAGCTGACCGTTGAATGGCGGCCAAAGAGAACACCTGGGCGCCCTTGCGAGCGATTCCATGGTCTCGCAGCTAGACGATTCCGCGGGAGGCCAAGGCACGGGACCGGGCTCATATCTGACGCCGCATACGACGCTTCACCTCGCCCAGGCCCGGCACGTCAGCCGCGACCCGCTTTCTTGCCAAGCCCGACACGCCTCGATCCTCAGAGCCAATCCTTATCCCGAAGTTACGGATCCAATTTGCCGACTTCCCTTACCTACATTATTCAATCGACTAGAGGCTCTTCACCTTGGAGACCTGGATATGGGTACGAGCCGGCGCGACGCCTTTACGTGGCTTTCTCCTGGATTTTCAAGGTCCGAGGGAAAGATCCGGACACCGCCCGCAACTGCGGTGCTCTTCGCATTCCAAACCATATCTCCCTGCTAGAGGATTCCATGGTACTCGAACGCTCATGCAGAAAAGAAAACCCTTTCCGGATCTCCCGACGGCGTCTTCGGGTCCTTTTGAATTGCTTCGACGAAGTCTCTTGCGAGGGCCCGAATTGGTGACGGTTTCCGCTGCCGGGTTCCGGAATAGGAACCGGATTTCCTTTTGCCCGATGGGTGTGAGCACACAGACTATATGGTAGGCTAGTATAAATGACACCACATCAACATCGGCTTTCGCCTAACGCTTAGGATTGACTGATATCTCTACGTCAGTCGTCCAGGGTCTCGCTAGAGTATTTGCTACTACCACCAAGATCTGCACCGACGGCGGCTCCAGACGGCCTCGCGGCCAATCTTTCTGAGCACACCGCCGCGACCCTCCTACTTGTCAGGGCTTTATGGCCGACACGTAAGTGACGACCGCACATGCCGCTGACGGCCGAGTATAAGCACGACGCTTCAGCGCCATCCATTTTCAGGGCTAGTAACTTCGGCAGGTGAGTTGTTACACACTCCTTGGCGGATTCCGACTTCCATGGCCACCGTCCTGCTGTCTTAAGTTTAGTTCGAGCTCTCG
>CM053336.1:30303433-30320933 GCA_028583605.1 Dastarcus helophoroides
CGGTAGAGCAGTTTCCACGCTACGATCTGTTGAGACTCAGCCCTTAGCTTGGGGATTCGTCTTGTCGATGAGACGATGAGCCCTGTGTGGTATTTATACATATATATGTTCGTATACATGCCGCACGTCATATGTAAGTATGTAAGGCGAAGAACTTCTTCCATCAAGCGCACAATGAATTATATTCATTGTGAAAAGTCTCGTAGTAGAATGTTTCTTCCATTTATGTGCAACATAATTATTCAATTTTTTTTATTTTTTTTACGAAAATTCTAAGAACTGCAAATGTTTGGTTTTATATAGTTTCATCATTTCATTTTCTTTCCATTTTTTTTATAAGTAAAAACGCCAGAAGTGCAATTACAGTCAGTATCTTTTACCACATATTATTAATTTATATTTTCTCGCTCGAACGACAATCGTATCGTTCTTTTTTATCATCAAGCATGTGAATTTATACTTTAAATGTAAAAGAAGTGCAAATTTTATATTTTCATAACCAAATATACTTTTTGCTATCTCTTATGTTTACTTTGTTAACTAAAGTTAATCGATATCTCATAAAATGTCCGTGTTCAATTGATCTTTGATATTGATAACTAATACTAACTTTTGTTTCAGGATCTGTCGAGAAGAATCGTCTGCGCTACTTTTTATGTTTTGTATATATACCACGTCGAATGTATTTTACGTTTTAAAATAAATTATTATCTCTTCATGGTATTTTCTTGTCCTAAAACTTTGCCTTCTCCTTAGTTTCCTTCGAATTCCAGCTAGAAGCCACCTTTTATGCAGAATGATCATTTATTTATTTTTTATTTTTCACATTAGAGAAATATTTTGAATACAAAAATTGTTATTCATCTACGGTAATACAGGGTCTCTCAGAAATGAACTACAGATGAAGGTTATATTGGTTTCAATGGAATACCCCGTATATTGTTAAGAAGGACGTAAGCTATATGTTTGATATATTTACTGGAATATACAGGCAATCGCAGAAGAGAGTGACATATGAAAGTTACATTTTTCTAATACAACCCGTATAGTGTTACATTTTTAAAATCTTTCTATATCCAAAATTCATCCAAGATTTTAATAATTCAACCATTTACAGCTTGTTGTATTAAAGAATGTATAGTTTTCATTTGCAACTCTTTTCTGCAATTGCCTGTATATTTGCGTAAATATATTTAACAATTAGCTTGTTTTTACGTCGATCAAAACAAATTTAAAAATTTCATGCCGGATATTATTTAGGTCGATAAAAACTTCCGTGAGGTGGCATTGATAGTTGATCATTCTTGCCCCATCGAAAAGGAGGACTGTTATAAAATAAGTTTTTAGTTTAATATTAATTAATAAATCGTAACGGTGTAGCATAGGGGTCGGCAAATTTTTAAACCGAAAAGGACGGCCGCAATGTAAATATTGTTTTCCTACATTTCGAAAGGCCATAAAATTTTATCTCTTGATATTTTATTTTAGATCAAGATTATAGCAGTCAAAATATGAAACATGTGGTCAAACGAAACTATATTCAGCACAAAAGACCATTTATTTCTTAAGATTTGGACCTTTACTTCCAAATTTGCCCATTTTCATCCCAAATTCAACTTTTATATTTCTCCTCTATTTTACTATTCTTTTTTATTATATATTTTGGTCCTAAAATAAGGCTTTTACCTCGAATCTTCCTTTGTTCTCTAACCTCAAAATTTAGGTTTGGTTGGGTTTCGTTAGGTTAGGTTAGGTTAGGCTAGGTTACGTTAGGTTAGGTTAGATTAGGTTAGGTTAAATTGATTTGGGTTAGTTCGGATTGAATTGGGTTGGTATCCGTTAGGTTGAATTAGGTTAGATTGAATTAGGTTAAGTCAGGTTGGGTTAGGTTGAATTACGTTGGTTTGGGTTAGGGTAGGTTGTGTTAGGTTGGTTTGGGTTAACTTAGGTTACATTAGGTTGGGTTAGGTTGACTTAAGTTAAGTTAGGGTTGAATTAAGTTGAATTAGGTCGGTTAGGATAAGGTTAGGTAGATTTAAATCGGTTAGAGATAGGTGAGGTTGAATTAGATTGGTTTGGGTTAGGTTAGGTTGTATTAGGATTAAGTTAGGTTGATATAGATTGGTTAGAGTTAGGTTAGGTGGAATTAGGTTGGTTTGGGTTAGGTTAAGTTGAATTAAGTTGGTTTGGGCTGAGTTAGGTTAGATTGGTTCGGGTTAAGTTAGATTGAATTAGGTTGGTTTGGGTTAGGTTAGATTGAATTAGGTTGGATTAGGTTGGGTTGGGTTAGGTTAGATTGAATTAGGTTGGTTTGAGTTAGGTTGGTTTTGGTTGGGTTAGATTGGGTTAGGTTAGGTTGGATTAGGTTAGATTGAATTAGGTTGGTTTGGGTTAGGTTAGATTGTATTAGGTTGGTTTGGGTTAGGTTAGGTTGATTGAGGTTAGGTTAGGTTGATTTGGGTTAGGTTAAATTGATTTAAATTAGGTTAGATTGAATTGAGTTGATTTGTGTTTGGTTAGATTGTTCTAGGTTGGTTTGGGTTAGGTTAAATTGATTTAAATTAGGTAAGATTGAATTAAGTTGATTTGGGTTTGGTTAGATTAAAATAAGTTGATTTGGGTTAGGTTGGATTGATTTCTGCCCAGTGCTCTGAATGTCAACGTGAAGAAATTCAAGCAAGCGCGGGTAAACGGCGGGAGTAACTATGACTCTCTTAATGCACTTTCCCCGCCATAGGGACGGGGTCACCCTACAACTCACGGGTCCCGGCGAATGGCCCCTGCTGAAGTTGGAACTTGGGACCATCCCGCTTTGCCAAGAACCCGTAGCCTCAGTCTAACCAATCTCTCGCCACTACTATCTAGCACTCTTGGCCTGAGCCCCGCAGGGGAAACCGAGTTACTTGTTACCAAGGGATTTCAGCGTACGGGAGGAAAAATTATTAACGGAGTCCTCTTAGCTTGAGGAACGGAACTTAGCAGGGAAACTGCGGCGCACTACTGCCGCAGTCCCTCCCGCGAGGAGCCACGTGGAGGCGTCCGCCCGGGCATACGGGACACCATCATATGCCCGTGCTCTGCGCCAGAGAGACAATCTACCCGATTCAATCTCCCCGAATCGCACCGCTGGTATCAGTGGCCTCCCAGCTGCAAGGCCACATTAAAATATATAAGTTAGGACAAGCACTAACAATTAATATAAAATAAATAAATATATAAATAAAATGTGTTTAAAATCTGGGCGTAGGGATGTAGAGGGGCCCTACGCCCTGGGTGCAATAGGCAGTGTAAATCGCTGCCTAATGTCCCTGGGCGAGATAGTCCCCATCTTCGTGGCGGACTGTGACGTCGACCACTAAGACCCTTCCCTGGCTCTTTAGCACCAGGTCAGGTTTGAGATTCCCGCCGTTCGGAAGCCTGATGGCCGGCTCCCTTACGACCGCTACCTGATTGTCCCTTTTGATACATTCGTTCATGACGAGATCCTTTATCTCGTCATGTCGGCGGATTCTTAGGCCTTTAGTTGCCACACACTGTCCTAGGATGTGGCCCAGTGTCTCAGGCTGGGCCTTACATCTTCGGCACAGTATGTCCGCCTGTGGGATCGCTCTATTTAACGTCACTCTATTTCCTGCCGTGTTGGTTCGCATTTTGAGGGCCGTTATAAAACTGCTTGGCTTTAGGAGCTTAGGATGTGCTAGCCAAGCATTGGCAATTTTATCGTCGGATAAGGAACGAACCGACTTGCCTTGCGAAACCTGCGATGCCCACCTTGCAAGCTCTTGTTTCTTGGCCCTGATCTTATATTGATCCACTTCTCTCGGGCTACGAATGGGCCAAGTTAGCACGCGTGTGGCGTTGGCCAGGCGTTTGAGACGATTTTCCATACCCGTGCCCAACGCCAGAGCTTGCATTGCGGGGTCCGCGCTATGTAAAAATCGGATCCCCGTCTTCAAACTGGAAGTAGTGACGATGACTTCCAGTTTGGGTATACCTAGTCCCCCGTCTCTCTTGGCGCAGTATATGAGCCCGTCCGTGGTGGACTCCGCCAAGTGGAAAATTTTCTTTATCACTCCCTTTAGCTCCTGGTCTAACTCCCTGATCAGCGTTACTGGTGGAACTGCCACCACCAGTGCATAAAGGAAGTGCGGGACTAGGTATGTGGAGATGAGATCGACTTTTTGCTGGGGTTTTAGAGACAAACGCTTGACCCTATGCAGCGTGTCTCTGAAGTGTTCTGTTAGGCCCTCTAAAGATATTCCTGCCCAAGGAGATATTTTCATACCTAAATAGTCGATCGTAGAATCCGCGGTCGCAACCGGGATTCTTTCTCCACTCGTTAGCGCCACTGCTAAGTACCAGGAGTCTTTCGTCGGAATGATACTGAAGCTGCAGCACTTTGCTGCTGATAGTTTCATTCCTAGTCCGCGTAGGAACGCTTCAGTATCTCTTAGCAGGGTCGTTGCCTGTGGTACGTCATTCGCTAATAGTATAAGGTCATCTGCGAAGGCCAACGTGGAGACGCTCGCAAGCTCACCTATACCGTACCCCGGCCGGCTCTCCAGCTGCAGTAAAAGGGGTTCCAAAACTGCGTTAAAAATAAAAGGGGAAAGCGGGTCCCCCTGCTTTACCCCTCGCTGGAGTTGCATAGGTACTTCGCCTGTACCTTGCTTGATGACTGTTTTCACATCCTTATACGAGTCTACCACGAGCCGCACCACTTGCTCTGGTAGACCCTTCTTACGTAGCGCAGGCCCAATCATCTCATGGGGAATCGTGTCGAAGGCTTTAGACACGTCCAGCTGCACTACGACCAGGTTGTTCTTATTGCCCTTCGAGTGCCGCAGCAACTCGTTAAGGATGTGAATATTGTTGAAACATCCCGCCTCGCTGACGAACCCCTTTTGGCGGGATGTGAACCGCACATGCTCTCGTAATTTCTGGTCGACCAAACCCCAGTAGAGTCGACTCAGAAGAGAGGCAATCGTGATGGGCCGATAATTCTCGGCCCGTTTAGGGTCTTTTCCCTCCTTTAAGAGGAGGGATGTGCGGTTCGTCCTCCATTGTGTTGGCTGTCGCCCGCAGCACAACACGTAATTGAACAGCAAGTGGAGGACTTCAACTGCCTGCCAGTGGTTTACGTGTTTACGCGTAACACCATCTGGTCCGGCTGCACTACTTGCCTTAGTGCGGGAGACCCTCTTCTTGACCTCCTTGGGGCTTATCGCGGATAACACATCCCCAAGGTGCACTGGTTGGTCAGGGTCTCCTAGGTGGGGCAGCTGTACCTCCGGCTTTGTTCCCCATAGTCCCTGGTACAGCTCTTTGACATCGGCTGGCGCTAACTGCTCTACAGAGTCGTCACACCAGTCGATTTTGTCCCTCACCATCTGGGCTAATTTACCTGGGTTCTTCTTAAACAAGTCCTGAGTCCGGGCATAGATATACCGCCGGCGGGTTCTTCTATTGGCCGGACCCTTTCGCCTCGAGCGACTCGCCCCTGTCGCCCTTTGACCTACCCTGGACGTTAGGTGGTCCACTACGCTTTGGCACACATCGTCGATGTGTGCCTGGGGAACTCGTCCATTGAGCTCGTAACAATTGCGTAGTGCGTCTTGCAGCATCTGGACACATGCTGCGGATTCTTGGGGGAGCGCCTTCTACGGACGGTGAGCCAGAGCCGTGGCTACCAGTCCCCCCCTCCATGCGGTTTCCTCCATGGAGCTAGAATCCGAGGCGTTTAAAGTCGTTAGATCCGGGACTTGATGCCGCTCACTCTCGAGCTCATCGTCGGAAATAACGACTATGTCTTGTGGAGGATAAATCGGATCCCCTTGTTCCTCAGGGAGCTGTGGAACTTCGGGGTTATCCTCGTCGGAAGGTATCTCGTCCGTTCCGAGATCCTTCAGCGGGGGGACGATGTGTCCCGCATCCGCTTGTACGCAACCATATTTCTCTTATCCCTTATCTGTTTGTTGGTCTTACCAGGGAAATACGGCTGCATACAGTGGGCGACGCACCGCTCGTTAAGAAACCTCACTTCTAACTTGAGCATTAGCTGGATTTCCTCCTGGCTAAATGCCCGGCCAGGACGAGGAAGGGGTGCCCTCCTCACCCCTGCGGCTTCTTCGGCTCTGGCTGCATTACGCACGAGCGGATGCCTGTGGCGCTCATGCTGAGTGAGCCCACGTTGCGTCGTGTACCTTTTCCCACAGGTTTCGCATGTGAAGGCGGCTGCACTGGCCTCCTCTGCGTCGCCCTCCTGTGGGGGTTCTGCCCTGGTGCACCTGGGCAGGTGGCACTGTAAGGCATGCTTCGTGCGGGTGACCTTTTGGCAGTTTTTGCACCTATATATTGTCCGCACTTCTCTATGGAATTCAGAAGCATGCCTTATTTCGTCATTGACGCTCAGTGCCAAAAAGTTGCCCCTGCCGCGGTTGAGACACACCCGGCAAGACCGATTTTCAAAGGGCAACTCTATCGCGTAGTCCTCTTCCATTGCAGGGCCGCTATTATTACCCCTTAGTTGGGGATCGTCAATGACCCCCTGGCGGCGTCGAGGAGGAGCGGGATCATACTCCTCCAAGTCCGAGGCTTCGCTAACACTACTCGTAGCCCTAAAACACCCTCCCTGGGTTGCTAGCCCATATTGGGAGGGCCTCTTCCCCTGCCAGGATTCCGCACCGTTGCCATCACGGCCTGCCTTCCGGAAGTTGTTCTTCCACATGGTTCCACCGCTATTGGTGTGTAAGGTCAAGGTACTCTCACCAGAAGTGCCAGTCAGCGCCAGAATAAACTTCCAACGCTGGGACCGCTGCCGATTAGTTCACCGTCAGGTTGCTAGTCTGACGGCTATCCAACTCTCGCCACGAGGAGGCTCGACAATACGATCACTTGGTTGATAATCTATTACCATGTCCAACACAGCGATCATCACTTCTTCCCTGTGTTGGTTTGAAATTATCGCCCCATTAACCAGGAGTTTGCAAGACTCTCTTAATCAGTGAGTCTTGCAAACTCCTGGTTAATGGGTTGATAATTTCAAACCAACACAGGGAAGAAGTGATGATCGTTGTGTTGGACATGGTAATAGATTATCAACCAAGTGATCGTATTGTCGAGCCTCCTCGTGGCAAGAGTTGGATAGCCGTCAGACTAGCAACCTGACGGTGAACTAATCGGCAGCGGTCCCAGCGTTGGAAGTTTATTCTGGCGCTGACTGGCACTTCTGGTGAGAGTACCTTGACCTTACACACCCATAGCGGTGGAACCATGTGGAAGAACAACTTCCGGAAGGCAGGCCGTGATGGCAACGGTGCGGAATCCTGGCAGGGGAAGAGGCCCTCCCAATATGGGTTAGCAACCCAGGGAGTGTTTGTATAGGGCTACGGACATCGATAGCGAAGCCTCGGACTTAAAGGAGTATGATCCCGCTCCTCCTCGACGCCGCCAGGGGGGTCATTAACGATCCCCAACTAAGGGGTAATGATAGCGGCCCTGCGATGAATAAGGACTACGCGATAAAGTTGCCCTTCGAAAATCGGTCATGCTGGGTATATCTCAACCGCGGTAGGGGTAACTTTCTGGCACTGAGCGTCAATGACAAAATAAGGCATGCTTCTGAATTCCATAGAGAAGTGCGGGTAATATATAGGTGCAAAAACTGCCAAAAGGTCACCCGCACGAAGCATGCTTTACAGTGCCACCTGCCCAGATGCACCAGGGCAGAACCCCCACAGGAGGGCGATGCAGAAGAGGCGAGTGCAGCCGCTTATGCATGCGAAACCTGTGAGAAAAGGTACATAACACAACGTGGGCTCACTCAGCATGAGCGCCACAGGCATCCGCCCGTGCGTAATGCAGCCAGAGCCGAAGAAGCCGCAGGGGTGAGAAGGGCACTTCTTCCTCGTCCTGGCCGGGCATTTACCCAGGAGGAAATCCAGCTAATGCTCGAGCTAGAAGTGAGGTTTCTTAACGAACGGTGCGTCGCCCACTGTATGCAGCCGTATTTCCCTCGTAAGACCAACAAACACATAAGGGATAAGAGAAATATGGGTGCGTACAAGCGGATGCGGGACGATTATGTTGCGAAACATCGTCCCCCCGCAAAAGGATCTCGGAACGAGGACGAGATACCTTCCGACGAGGATAACCCCGAAGTTTCACAGCTCCCTGAGGAACAAGGGAATCCGATTTATCCTTTACAAGACATAGTTGTTATTTCCGACGATGAGCTCGAGAGTGAGCGGCATCAAGTCCCGGATCTAACGACTTTAAACGCCTCGGATTCTAGCTCCATGGAGGAAACCGCATGGAGGGGGGGACTGGTAGCCACGGCTCTGGCTCACCGTCCGCAGAAGGCGCTCCCCCAAGAATCCGCAGCATGTGTCCAGATGCTGCAAAACGCACTACGCGAATGCTATGAGCTCGATGGACGAGTTCCCCAGGCACACATCGATGATGTGTGCCAAAGCGTAATGGACCACCTAACGTCCAGGGTAGGTTAAAGGGCGACAGGGGCAAGTCGCTCAAGGCGAAAGGCTCCGGCCAATAGAAGAACTCGCCGGCGGTATATTTATGACCGGACTCAGGAATTGTACAAAAAAAATCCAGGTAAACTGGCCCAGATGGTGAGGGACAAAATCGACTGGTGCGACGACTCTGTGGAGCAGTTGGCGCCAGCCGATATTAAAGAGCTGTACCAGGAACTATGAGGAACAAAGCCGGAGGTACAGCTGCCCCACCTAGGAGACCCTGACCAACCAGTGCACCTTGGGGATGTGCTATCCGCCATAAGCCCCAAGGAGGTCAAGAAGAGGGTCTCTTGCACTAAAGCAAGTAGTGCAGCCGGACCAGATGGTGTTACGCGTAAACACGTAAACCACTGGCAGGCAGTTGAAGTCCTTCACTTGCTATTTAACTACGTGTTGTGCTGCGGGCGACAGCCAACACAATGGAGGAGGAACCGCACATCCCTTCTTTTAAAAGAGGGAAAAGACCCTAAACGGGCCAAGAATTATCGGCCCATTACTATTGCCTCTCTTCTGAGTCGACTCTACTGGGGTTTGGTCGACCAGAAATTAAGAGAGCATGTGCGGTTCACATCCCGTCAAAAGGAGTTCGTCAGCAAAGCGGGATGTTTCAAAAACATTTACATCCTTAACGAATTGCTGCGGCACTCGAAGGGCAACAAAAACAACCTGGTCGTAGTGCAGCTGGACGTGTCTAAAGCCTTCGACACGATTCCCTATAAAATGATTGGGCCTGCACTACGTAAGAAGGGTCTACCAGAGCAAGTGGTTCGGCTTGTGGTAGACCCATATAAGGATGTGAAAACAGTCATCAAGCAAGGTACAGGCGAAGTACCTATGCAACTCCAGCGAGGGGTAAAACAGGGAGACCCGCTTTCCCCTTTTATTTTCAACGCAGTTTTGGAACCCCTTTTACTGCAGCTGGAAAGCCGGCCGGGGTACGGTATGGGTGAGCTTGCGAGCGTCTCCATGTTGGCTTTCGCAGATGACCTAATACTTTTGGTGAATGACGTACCGCAGGCAACAACCCTGCTAAGGGATACTGAAGCATTCCTACGCGGACTAGGAATGAAATTATCAGCAGCAAAGTGCTGCAGCTTCAGTATCATTCCGACAAAAGACTCCTGGTACTTAGCAGACCCCGGCATGGCACTTACGAGTGGAGAAAGAATCCCGGTTGCGACCGCGGATTCTAATATCGACTACTTAGGTATGAAAAGGGATTGATTAAGAAAATTAACAACTTGGCGGAGTCCACCACGGATGGACTCATATATTGCGCCAGGAGAGACGGGGGACTAGGTATACCCAAACTGAAAATCATCGTCACCACTTCCAGTTTGAAGACGGGGATCCGATTTTTACAGAGCGCGGACCTCGTAATGCAAGCTCTGGTGTTGGGCACGGGTATGGAAAACCGTCTCAAACGCCTGGCCAACGCCACACGCGTGCTAACTTGGCCCATTCGTAGCCCGCGAGAAGTGGATCAATACAAGATCAGGGCCAAGAAATAAGAGCTTGCAAGGTGGGCAATGCAGGTTTCGCAAGGCAAGTCGGTTCGTTCCTTATCCGACGACAAAATTGCCAATGCTTGGTTAGCACATCCAAAGCTCCTAAAGCCAAGCCGTTTTATCACGGCCCTCAAAATGCGAACCAACACAGCAGGGAATAAGGTGACGTTAAACAGAGCGATTTCACAGGCGGACATACTGTGCTGAAGATGTAAGGCCCAGCCTGAGACACTGGGCCACATCCTAGGACAGTGTGTGGCAACTAAAGGCCTAAGAATCCGCCAACATGACAAGATAAAGGATCTCGTCATGAACAAAGTAATTAAAAGGAACAATCAGGTAGCGGTCGTAAGGGAGCCGGCCATCAGGCTTCCTAACGGCGGGAATCTCAAACGTGACCTGTGCTAAAGAGCCAGGGAAGGGTCTTAGTGGTCGACGTCACAGTCCGCCACGAAGATGGGGACTATCTCGCCCAGGGACGTCAATCTAAAATTGACAAATATATACCTTTGCTACCTGATCTCCTGGTGAATATGGGAGCTTTATCAGGATCGGTCCTACCGATAGTGGTAGGCACGAGGGAGGCGATGCATAAGGAGACGGTCAGTTCTCTCGCCAAGCTTGGCATAAAGGACCGTTCAACGTTATTGACAATATCGTTAATAGCGTTGCGTAGCTCCGTAAACATATATCACACGTTTATGGACTACGACGCCCGCCCTCGACCTATGCGGCTAGTGCCGCATAGGAAAAACTCTTGGCCATTAGCCCGCTGGTAATCTGTTTTTATGATGTGTTTTGTTTCTTCGTATTTCTACGGTGTCCGTCTGCATTGGGCAGCTATTTACACTGCCTATTGCACCCAGGGCGTAGGGCCCCTCTACATCCCTACGCCCAGATTTTAAAACACATTTATTCATATATTTTATTATACATGTAAGTCTTGTCCTAATTTATATACTTTAATGTGGCCTTGCAGCTGGGAGGCCACTGATACCAGCGGTGCGAGTCGGGGAGATTAAATCGGGTAGATTGTCTCTCTGGCGCAGAGCACGGGCATATGATGGTGTCCCGTATGCCCGGGCGGACGCCTCCACGTGGCTCCTCGCGGGAGGGACTGCGGCAGTAGTGCGCCGCAGTTTCCCTGCTAAGTTTTCTTCCTCACGTTAAGAGGACTCCGTTAATTTTTCCTCCCGTACGCTGAAATCCCTTGGCAACAAGTAACTCGGTTTCCCCTGCGGGGCTCAGGCCAAGAGTGCTAGATAGTAGTGGCAAGAGATTGGTTAGACAGAGGCTAAATCTCTTGATATTTTATTTTAGATCAAGATTATATCAGTCAAAATATGAAACATGTGGTCAAACGAAAATATATTCAGCACAAAAGACCATTTATTCCTCAAGATTTGGACCTTTACTTCCAAATTTGCCTATTTTTATCCCAAATTCAACTTTTCTATTTCTCCTCTATTTTACTATTTTTTTTAATATACAGGGTGTTTCATAATTGCATGCTGAACCGGCAGGGGGATATTTTTTGGGCAATTTTAAGACAAAATTTTTATATTAACATAATTCTGGAAACGCTTCATTTTCGATTTTCGAACGACCAGCGCCCACAAAATGCGACATTCCATCGGTCGCAGCGCGCCGCACGACCTTAGCTTGTAGTCTCCGTTGTTGCTTTTAAGGATTTGTAGGTAGAATTGATTGGGCCGCATACTTGCTAAATATTAACATTTGTACATGTATTTATCTATACAATAAATATTTTAACTAGCCAAATGCCTCGTCATCTAATTAGTGACGCGCATGAATGGATTAACGAGATTCCCAACTGTCCCTACCTACTGCTCTCGTCGGGGGAGGCCACGTGTAGTTTTGCCTCGGCGCCCCGATAGACGCGGCATTAAGTGTTGCGTTTGCTGAGCACCTTCAAGTGGTGAGAGTGGAACCACTAAAGGAACGTCAATGTGAAGAAATTTCTGTAAATAGTAGCTAAGCTCAGTCTGGTCTCAAAATCTCGGCGCTTAGTCAAGTAGCACCTTATAATATATAAGGTGCATATACAAGCCTGCTCTGGCAACAGGCGGAGGTCAACCAGTGTGCTTGCAAGCTTTGTGAGTCGGCGGTTGCATCGAAATTTGAACGCATACACTTGTCTAGGCGCTGAACTTGAACAACGGCAACGGTGTCTCGGTATTACCGAGCGCCAAAGCCAAAACGCCTCCTCAGCGGGTCTGGTAGGAGGGATCGTGATGCCACGGGTCGGGCTCGCCACGACCGGGTGCGTGCTGTTCTCCCAAGCGGTGCAACGACGTGCGCCCTGATTGAACTCCCAAGGGCGAAATTATCCGATCTCCTTAGTTGAGACGGCTTCACTCGGAGGATCAATCATGCAAGCGCCGAACTTGCGTTGTTTTGGTGTGATCGGCGCGTGCGCGGCCCTCTGACAAAATTCCGCGGCCGGTGGAGTGTTCTCGGACCTCCGGTCGGGCGTGCTGAGGAGTGGCTGCCTCCCCGCAAGAAAGTAGCAGCCGGAACATGCTCACTCCCGTTCTGTCGACTCTTCGGAACCGGCAACAGGAATTGAGCAGGGATACGACAGGTGCTTGCACCCATCGAGTCCCCAAATTCGGTTCGATCCTCACCTCCGGGTAAAAGATCGGACTGTGCGCTTTAACACTCGGTCGAGTAAAGCACTATATATAACATATAGTGTATAAACAAGCCTGCCCTGGCGACAGGCGGAGGTCGGCCGGCATCTTAGGGTAGGATGCCGGTCGCATCGAAATATTGAACGCATACACTTGAACCGATGTCGAAGCTTGAAACACACCACCCAAGATATCACTTCCCATTTCGACATCAACAAAAATGCCGAATGGGTCGGAGTCGCGAGTGGTCACTGAGCGATACCTCGGTAAAACCTTACCAGGCCCTAGGGAGCCAGGTCAATAATGTCCTTCCTACAGATGCGCCTTTGCGTATAATAAGGAATGTTGCACATGCAACCTCTCCCATTTCTGGTGAGAATTCTCACTACGACTTGACTCAGGCCGTGATTAAGCAGGAATCAAAATTGAGGAGGGATGTGTTCCCGTGTGACATACCCTATGGTCAATAAATTGGTACCACGGGCGACCGAAAATCGAACGAGCGTAAAGCAAATCCTTGGCAATTTTTCCAAGCCTTCGGTCACTATGAGGAAGGACTCGTGGGGGCATGTGGTTCGACCCGACAGCTGGGTCAGACAGGGAGTGCGGTGTCGCGGCGGATTTATCTTCCGCACACACGAATGCCCTAGCGCCAGGCCACTGACCGGTAATTCAGGAGAGCTCGTTTCAACCAGTAAAGGGCATCTACGGCCTGTTATGCGTAAGGACTCGACTGGAATTGCTGCCCTCGTGGCGGCGCGTCTTATCAGCGTAACTGACTAGCCTCCGTTGCGCCACCCTTCTTTAAGGATGGCCGTGTCCTAGGTCGAAAAACAGGCGGATACGATAAACCTCTTTACTGTCCCTACCGTGAAGAAATTCAAGCAAGCGCGGGTAAACGGCGGGAGTAACTATGACTCTCTTAACCCAACCCCATTTTCACCCCCAAACTACCCCTTACCCAAAACATCCCCTTTTCAACCCCTAACCCCATTTCCACCCCTAAACTACCCCTACCCAAAATCATCCCCAAATTCATCCCCCACCCCATTTCCACCCCTAAACCACCCCTACCCAAAATCATCCCCATTTTCATCCCCCACCCCATTTCCACCCCTAAACTACCCCCACCCCAAAACTTCCCAATTTTCATCCCCCACCCCATTTTCACCCCCAAACTACCCCCACCCAAAATCATCCCCATTTTCGTTCCCAACCCCATTTTAACCCCTAAACCACCCCCACCCAAAATCATCCCCATTTTCATCCCCAACCCCATTTCCACCCCTAAACCACCCTTACCCAAAATCATCCCCATTTTCATCCCCATCCACTTTCCCACCCTTAAAACACCCCTTCCCCAAAACTTCCCCCCTTTTCACCCCCGATCCTACCACCGCCGCGAAAGACACCAACAGCACCCCGAAGCTTCCAGCGTACTCCTGGAAGCTCACCGAAGAGACCAGTACGACGACGACGGCCATTATACAGCCGGATCACTCTTTTAACGACTATTGTTTCGGCAATAGAGTTTTAATTGGTAGGTGCCTAACCCTTTTTTTCAGGCAAAGGAAACTCCCTGCGCCATGGCACCTACCCACAAGTGCAAGTGTGGGGCCCAGTTAACATCTGCCGAGGCCCTACTGCTACACAGCTCGGTGTGCGACAAACGCGATCGTTCGCGTTGCGCCTTCTGCGGGGTGACTTTCCCGACTTTTGCTGGCATACGCCAGCACGAACGGAGAGCTCACCCGGCAGAGTACAACAAGGCCCTGGAAAACAACTTGCCAGCACCCGAATCCTCCCTTTTCGCCAAGATGGCAGCGATAGAGGCCAGAGCCATCAACGGCGTGTTCGTGCGCGAAATGGAAAAGGCGACCGGTTTGACGAAGGATCAAATAAGGTACCGTCGGGAGAAGGCGGAGTACGCGAAGTACTTGGCGAAAGCCAAGGCGGACCTCAAAAAGAGGTCCCAATTCTTTAAGCCGGCTTTACCGTCACAGCAGCCGACCCCTTCTCCCCACAACAATCCGACCTCAACATCCATCCCCAACACCGAAACCTGTCCCGTCAGGCCGGTCGCCAAGCCTCGAGCGGCTACTGCAATTCCGGCACGCGTTACACGCAGCCGGAGCATCGAGCAGAGGGCCGCCCAACAACACCCCCACCAAAGGCCCCAAAAAGCCGCTCCCCAACAGAGGCAAACGTCCAGAGTAGCGCCAGGAGGATCCGGGTCCACTACCAGGCAGCTCCCAACCCCCTTGGAGCTGGAAGGGCCAGCAAGGCGAACGCGTAGCAAGTCCACCGAGAACGTCGCCCAACAACCAAACCAACAACGACTGAATGGAGAACAGCAGACCGTCATCCCACCCACCATCATCGAGGAGGCGGAAACGAGTGCGCGCCAGGTGCATGTGCGCCTTTACAGTGCCGTGGTGTCTGCGCAGGTCAAAGAGGCAGAAGCCTCCCCCGCGCTAGACTGTTCGCACTCGCTTGAACCCCCCACCGACTGCGTTCGACCCCCTCAAAAGAAACCTGCTTGTAGCCCGGGAGCCCATTTCTCCCAGGAGGCAGGTCCCTCTAGGATATCGGCCGCAAGGCCCATCTCCCCGGAGGTTGCCAACTCTACGGAGCAGACTACACCTGCTGCTCCCTGGAGAGCGAGGAGGAGCCTGTCCGCTGCGGACCTTCGTCCGGAGCGGGCCGATGGGAATGGGCAAAACCCATTCCTTGAGGCCATCGACGGGCTCCTCTCCGACCTCCAGGAACATAATATCACTCGCCTGTCATTGTTGATTAAGGCTATTAGGGAGGAAGACCCCAATGCGTCCCAAAATCTTCTGGACGCTTGGGTTAAGGAGTTCTTCCTCCCACCTAAATACAAGAGAGTTGGTAACCCCCCCAAAAACCCTCCCAAACATTACGGCCAATCTTCAACCGGCCAAGGACCCCGCGCCAGCGCCTTCAAGAAGGCCCAAGATCTATACGGCAAAGCTCGACCGGCGCTGGCAGGGGCCATTATTGAGGGTAGAGAGATGGGTATTGTGGAAGATCTCCCGGAGGACCAGGCCATACACGATTACTATCGGGCACTATTCGAACGCCCGAAAGGAGACCCCTTCAGACCTCCACCACTGACTGGCCTTAAGACCGCAGAGCCAGTCATGGTTCCGATCAGGGGGGATGATGTTGCGAAAGCCAAGGATGGGTGGCGAAGAGCTGCCCCCGGTCCTGACGGTGTCTTAACGGAGACCGTCAAGGCCGTTGATAACGCCATTTTGGCCATACTTTTCAATTTCATCCTGGCGCGCAACATCATCCCCACTGATTGGAGGAGACTGAAGACGGTCCTTATCCACAAAGACGGGGACAGGCGTACGGTCTCCAACTACCGCCCCATTTCCATCGCCCCTGCGGCTTTGCGGTTGTTCCATAGGATTCTCGCGGCTAGGCTTAGCAATGCCACGAGCCTCAACGCTCACCAAAGAGGCTTCACGAGAATCGATGGAACACTCGCAAATACGTATATCCTGGACCATTACATCCGATCCAGGAGGGCGGAGGGGAGGCCGTACTGCGTGATCTCGTTGGATCTGAGTAAGGCGTTCGACTCAGTGCCCCATAGTGTCATCCTGAGGGCAATGAGGAGACAAGGGGTTGAAGAGTCTTTGATTGGGTATGTCAAGAATATGCTCGATGCCTCTACTACGACCATCAAAACCCCGCGGTCCACTATTGGACCAATTCACATGCAAAGGGGCATCAAGCAGGGGGACCCTATGAGCCCGATACTGTTCAACTTCGTCATGGATGAGCTGTTGGACACACTGAATGATGGCCAGACGGGTGGGTCTATCGGCCCAGGTATTAAATGTGCTGCGATGGCCTTTGCGGACGACGTGGTGCTCTTGGAGGACTCAGACCTGAAAGTCCCAATCCTATTGGACCGAATCTCGGAGTTTCTGGGTAACCGGGGACTCCAGATCAACGCAAAGAAGTCCTATAGTCTGAGTACCAGGACACTTCATAAGAGGACCAGCGTCGTCTCTAAGGCCATCTACGCTATAGACGGCAATAAGATCCCTGCCGTCTCCGCGATAAACACCGTTAAATATCTGGGCAATGACTTCGGCCACAGCGGTGTCCAGAAGCCCTCCCTGACGAACTTGAGCTTGTGGCTCTCGAGGCTCACTAAGGCCCCCCTAAAACCCGACCAGAGGCTCTTCATCCTGAAGACCTACCTTGTCCCTCGACTCCAGTACGGGTTACAAGTGGAGAAGGTTACATCGAGGATTTTGAAAGAGGCCGACAAGATGATCCGTTTCTTTATAAAGCGCACCCTCCATCTAGCGCGCACTACCCCCGACGTGTTCATCTACGCAGCGGTGCGAGACGGTGGACTAGGCGTCCCCAACTTGAGAAGGGAAGTACCACGCACCCTCCTAGGAAGACTGACGGGTTTGTTGGCGGCCTCCAATGACCCTGTTCTGTTGTACACGCTCCAGACAGAGGACGCGCGGAAAACATCTTTGCGCGTCTTCAGACTCTGGCTGGAGAAAAACCCTCCCAACAATTTTGGAGGGACCAACTTCGCGAATGCCCCTTTTCACGAGGCTTGGACTTGGCGAATGAAGACGTAGCCAGCAGAGACTGGCTGACCACCCGACCACCTGGGTGGTCTGGACGCGATTACGTGCAGGCGGTTCACCTTCGTACCAACAACCTGCCTACTGCATCAATCCCCTCCAACCCTATTGAGGCGCGGAGATGCAGAGGAGGTTGCAGCAAGCAGGAGACGGTCTCG